>OX381708.1:33451014-33995136 GCA_947462335.1 Harmothoe impar
TAATATTATATTGGAAGCATTGCTGAATAGATATATGTAACTATGAGCCTTTATTTCCATTCCATTTCTATACTTTATGATAGCGACAGCGTGAGCATTAATTTTCCATCTTGTCATCCGTAGTGATATTATATTGAGTCTTTGTACTTTGTAGAACAAAAATACAAAAGTGATTGAATCCTCTTGTTTCTAATTAAGTAAGCAGGTCATAGTATCAAGATATGTTGCCCCCCCCCCCCCAGGTTGTGGAGAGAGAAGCCAATTGTCTGAAAAGGCAGACTGTGTCATCCCTTGCCAATGACAACATGCCTTATTGACAGACACCACAGGACAGAGGCTATGCATGTGTGTCTGAGGTTTGAGCGAATAATCCACTGTGGAAAAAAGAGTAAAATAAATCGTGTATCAATATCAAATGAATAAACACTATGAACGGCAGTTGAATGCCAAAATCCACTTGTTATTGTCTCTGTATTCCTGAGTATCACCCAGCTAACAAAAAAACACGTTATTTTACGTCAAAATAACGTTTTAAATTTTACATAACATTTAAAGAGCCTTAGAAAAACGTTGACATATAACGTTATATAACGTTATAAAATGGTGTATAACGTTATTTGTTTACTGGGCAGTCACATCTGCACATTGGCTGATGTAATAATGCGAGCCATTGACATCTACTATCTCTCGGGGCTTTCACTGAGCCATCATTGTCCCGATGTTCATATAGCTGATGTTGGCCATCAGCAATTATATGATCGCCCAAAATTGGTTGAACAGTGAGTTAAGGTATATCTATATTGGCCATGCAGCACTGGCTCACTGGTCAGGTCAGAATTGAGCCAATATCAAAATGCCAATTCTCATCTTAATACCACTCTTGTTGAAATATCAAACTGATTACCATGGTGTCAATCGTTGACGACATTATCAAAATGGGGACTCTGTGTTGACTATGTTTAAAAGTTATGATTACTTGGGTATAACCTTGGACAGTTAACCCTTTAAGGGCCGCTTCACTATTGAAAAATTGTTTCCAACTACCGGGCCATTGCAGATGAATATGTCCTACTAAAACCGGCACTACACTACAGATAGTGCCCTGGTACTGCATATATGCAGTATCGGTTTTTGGGTACTAAAATACAGTACTGCATATATGCAGTATCGGTTTTACAGTGGTACTGCATATATGCAGTATCGGCAGGGAAAGGGTTAATTGAACCTACTTAAAGCAATTAGGGAAACTGTACCCAGCTAGCAAAACTCGTATGAATCACGTTATCTCTACGTCTTTTCTCAACAGATATTTACGGCATTTGGTTACGTCAGAAAGTGGCGCCCATTACATACTATGTGCAAATCTTTAAGACGTGTTTTTCACTATGTAATATACATGTAAAGAAATTATGTGTATTTTACATAAATAAGTTATATGATATAGACATCATCATAAATAATATATATGATATATATACACAATGTAATTTAGATGGCCATGGGTGACATTAATCTGATCCCAGCACAATTATGTTAAAAACATGTAAAACTAAAACATTATTTGCACCTATATTCCCTGTTTGTGGTACTTCATCAGAAGCAAGTAACATCCAGGCAATCAACATAATCAAGGGTATTTTGCCTGTAGACATCACCAATAGTCCTGCAGAGACTTAGCACATTGATCCTAGCAAATTGGCCAAGATGTGATGCCAGCTCATGGTCAGTATTTTGATTTGAATAGTTGTAGCAACCACAGAAAAGGTGTGCTCATACTAATCTCCTGGTTCTCCCCTTAAACAATCATTCTACAGGAACAAAAATCACATATCATACATTGCAGACAAAAGTTGATCAAGTTTCACCTTCTTTGGAAATTCATTGTGCTGATTAGACACTCATTTATGGTCAAAGTATTGCCAATGTAGATTGAATTCTATTGATATTGGTAGAGGGAGACATCTTGTGTCAAAAGTGTGAACCACTTGAGAGCTAAAGTCCAGATGTGTTATAGACATCATAATCTGACCAGATACGGATGTACTACATAATGTTAAGTACACGTAATGTTGATGTCAAACTTATCACATCATGTTAGCATGCACCTTAAGGCATAAATTTGAGGTCAATGTATTACGTGTATAATTTCTCCAAAAAAAGATGTAACATTCTGATCAAGATTTAACCACTCATTACATCAAATAGTGACCACATTCAAACGTACGGATTATATTAAATGACTAATGTCTCTTTCACATGGCCATTTAGATGTAAATAATATGTAAGTTTCCTGTCAAATGACTATGTAAATTGACTTACACCCTCAAGATGTAATTATGGGGTCGTTTTTACGTATCAACGTGAAAATGACCAGTAAAAGACATACTTTGTACGTAAGGTGCTAGCTGGGTAAGTACCTCCGCAAACCGAGAAAATATAGGAGACAAGAGTCTTAACCCACTGTTATCCTGGTATACAAACAGATAGTATTACCTGTAGAATACTGCAGATACCTTCATAATGGTGAAATGCAATTTGAGCACAAAGGACTGCAACTAATGTAAAATGAGGGCTGCTGCGAATTGGCCTAAATGTATGCTCAAAATACCACACAGAGAAAGGAAACAGCGTCAAAAGGGAGTCCATCATATAGTATAATATACACACATGTACTATGCCAGCCAGAGAGTCACCTCGGCTGCCCTAAGCAGGGGAGTCATTCTGGAGGCAACTGGACCCCCTTTTGACGCTGGTTCCTCTCTCTGCATGTTACCGACCTTCACTAGGACATGTGCACAGGAGTAGACTA
Organism: Harmothoe impar; assembly: GCA_947462335.1. Taxonomy (NCBI): domain Eukaryota; kingdom Metazoa; phylum Annelida; class Polychaeta; order Phyllodocida; family Polynoidae; genus Harmothoe; species Harmothoe impar. The sequence goes on from OX381708.1 coordinate 33,453,824, forward strand.
TCTCTCTGTTCGCTTTGATATGCAACTGCTATTAACGTTACATAAATATCTCTACGTAAAAGGTCATGATCTAAATGAGCTTGGCCTATATTCTTCAACCAGGCAGGACGAATAACAAGAACTGGGGTGTTTTGCAGAATGGAAAACGAATTTGTTAAGTTTCCTTAAAGATTCAGGCGATTTCATAAATAGCATTAAAGATCTTGTTGTTGTTGTTGTTGATATTTTTATTGGCGTACTAAAAATGTTACATGGGAACTTTTTCATTTAATAGCCAAAGATGAGAGTAATATGTCTGGTAGGAGATACGGCAGACACAGTTATTTACAAATCGACAGTTATATCACATTATCACATTAGACCATTCTGGGTGCCGAGGCACACCGTTAAGTGTCAAGATTTGAGTTTGTTGACGAAGTCTTTATATGGTAGGCGCTGGGTTTCCCCTGGTAACTCGTCTCATAAAGGGGCACCACGGTACAGTGGGCTCTTGTCGAAGATACCTTTCTTGGATCTGGGGATTTTCAGTTGTACTTGGTTGTTGCCACGCAGACATCCCCCATGACACCATTCTGGCGACAATGGATGTCACAAGTCTCTACACGAACATCCCAACTCCAGAGGGCATCCAGGCAGTCGGCGAAGCCTTATCCTCTGAGAGACACCCAAACCTAAACCCCACAAACCATTCCCTTAGCAAACTATTAGAACTCGTCCTTACATGCAACAACTTTAAGTTTGACGATAAGGATTTCTTCCAAATCACCGGAACTGCAATGGGCACCAAATTGGCACCAGCCTATGCCAACATCTTCATGGGAGATTTTGAAAACAGGTTTGTTTACCCCTACCACAATCAACCCCAGGTATGGAAAAAATACATAGCCAATGTGTTCATTATCTGGACACACGGCAAACCTGCTTTAGACGTCTTCCTACACCATCTCAACACTTGTCACAAAACAATAAAGTTCATAATGGAAGAATCGACCACTACGGTCAACTTCCTAGACATTACGGTCATCGAAAACACTGAAAACAAACTCGAAACCACACTTTACTGTAAACCAGTCACAACTACCTCTTGTATTCCTCCGAACACCCAAGACATGTAGTTAGAGCCAATCCGTACTCCCAATTCATCAGAGTTAAGCGCATTTGCACCAGGGATTCAGAATTCCTCCGAAATTCACTAATGCTGTGCACTCACTTCCTTCGCAGAAAATACCCACGCAAATTGCTCATCTATTCTCTCACAAGGGCGAAACTCCAACCCTGGTCTGAACTAATCAAACCAAAAACAAAACCCACAAACACTGGTAGACCAAAGGCATTTTACTGCATCACTACCCACAACCCTCACAACCCCCAATCAAACAAATCCTTACAGAAAATTGGGACCAAATGAAGAAAATCAAACCACATGAGTATTCCACGAGCACAAACTAGTCTTTGGCAACAGGCGCAACGAAAGCCTCGGTGATGAACTGGTGAGAGCATCTACCAGCCAAAATACAGCCACAACCAAGGTTCCACACATAAGAAAATACCCGTGCAATACTCTTTTGAACTGTAAATACTGCCCAAACATCAACAAAAGAGGTTTTATAAAAATCCACCACTTCCGGCAGAAAGTTCAGGACACTGACCTCCATCAATTGTCAAAGTGCCAATGTCATATATGCCATCACCTGTAAATCATGTGGCATACAATACGTTGGACAGACTCTGGAACGCATTATGGATCAATTCCAGGGACACAGTGGGGACATAGAAAACAACCGGGATAAACCAGGAGGTAGACACTTCAACCTATGCCCCCCTCCCCGACAAAATCCATCAAAATGGAAAGGCCTTGAGATCACCATTCTCAGCTTTATCAAGAGCCCCCCGAGATCCCCTGAAGGTATTTTGGAACTAAACGTGGAGGAAAGACGGTAGATGCACCGCCTGGTCAGCATCACACCAAATGTGTTAAATATACTAGACTAACTAGACTTAGATATAAGAGCACTCAATTATCCGTATCCCAAACAGATCAAAACAAAGAGAGCCAAAAATACCTAGGTGAAGAAGTTACGTGATCTTTAGCTTGTGCTGACATTGTCCAACCGGAACACCCTATGCTTACCTAACTGCACCCAGATAGTCAACTAACCCGACTATTCCCACCTGCAATCCTCATTTTTGACGGGAAATTTAGGCCAGAAAACTAATCCCTACTGACCTAGTGCCACTAGTACTTGTACACGTGAATTAGTCGTACTCAATCAATTAATCTGAACTTCTTATCCTGTTTCCCTATTTTAAACATAGACTAATCTATAACTTTCTGAACATTTTTGTTGAGACAATATTGAATCCAGATATCACAAACATTATGAAACTTTTATGGCCCTATGACACATCTAAGTCCACCTATGTTTATAAGTTCAACTACACTTTCCACTCATGGATCCCTGATAAGGATCTAAACAACCTCAGGATTTTCCATACAAATCACACCTGATGAGACATTTAAGTCGAAACCACTATAAATGTACCAAACACACAGAGTCTAACAAACTCAGTTCATCAGTCCCACTTCTCAAGGTGAGACCCACTCACTTCCTTTATTTCTCTCCTATTTCTCTCCTAAACATCTGCTCTAAGATAGTTTCCTTATAAGGCACCCAACCCACACTCTGCTAGGAGAGTGGGCCACACTATACAAAGGAAGTGATGTCAGAGACTAAAATCCCAGAGCCCTGATTGGCCAGAGCTGATTGGTAACTATGGTACACATAAGCATAGAGAGTCTTGTCAACAAGGCATTCAGTGGTTGTGCAAGGTAGGGACAAGTAGTCCTTTTCCGTTTTCACCTGAATTTGTTAGAATAAAATGTGCACTAAATTCACTAGCATAAGAAATTCGTTTTAAAGATGATCGTTTTTATGAAGAAAAGGCGCATTTCCAGAGGTCAGTGTAGGATGCCTTCAAATGTCATCCTACAAATATGTTGTTAATAATTTAGATCTGATTAAAAGAACCACCCCAAATGTTGAACATATACTGGAATATATATTTCAATTATTTGGATCATTTGTTAAGTCAATTTGAATATGGCTTTGATGAGGTTTAAAAATGATAATTTCTGAAGACTTCGTTTTGGTGAGAATTCTTGCATAATACCTTTGGCAATACAATTTAAAACAGACCCCAAACGATCTCATTACACCAGTGAAAAAGTACATGAATTTCTGTTCTGCAACACACCCCAGCAGACTTATTGGTCTACCACAGCTCAATAAACCTCGGCTACCATAAAAGTCCCTTATACGGGGGAATAGACGTATGGAAGTCACATAAGGACCTGGGCTCCCCTAGAGAAGGAAGTCATTCTGGAGTCAACCTGGACTCACTTTTGACGCTGTTTCTTGTCTCTGTGATGAGACATGGAATGTTGATGTGTGTGTGTCATTGTGTTGTCAGTATATTACTGGAGTATACATATGGATTGCTTCTGTTTGTATGTGACTAGATTAGCTTAATTCTCTCCTGGGTTATGACCCCAAGAATGATTCATATCGTTACTCTCTATTTTAATATCTGACATATAAGGGTACATGCAATCTTATGCAATAAAATACATCATAAACTCAAAAAATGTCTTCTTCCTACCTGAGATGTTGGGGACTTTCCAAATACTTAAAAATTAGGAAATGAACTTTGAACTCCTCTCCAATGTAGTGAGCGTGATGCACGTCACCCTCGATCGGTACTGCATTTAATGGGAGGAAGATAGACATTAGGCCTGGGAGGGTAAGCAATTTTCACCAAAATATGATGCCCAGAAAATGGAATTAAGCCAAACAATTTAGTGGCATATTGGAATTTCATATGGGAAGTTTAAAATAATTATTTGATTCTAGCCTTTGAAGTTATGGTCCTTGAGCCATCACGATCTAATATGTCGTGCATGTATTACCTTTCATAATGTGCATGGTACACTGTACGCCAATTTTGGAATCTATATTAATGAGTCTTTAATTATTTGTTTTTTTTACTTTTACATTACCGATTCAGGTCTTTTGTTAGCTAGTACAGTTTTTTTTTCTTGTGTAAAGTGAAATACCCAAAATAGTCAATAGATAGTCCCAAACGGTGCCAGTAGCATCCCACGCGTCTATATATAAAGTACAGGTTTACAATGTGCATTGAGAATGTAGGGTGTTGGGGGATTCCCCATGACATATGTGACAACAGAAATTCGCCTAGCTCTAATGCCTATGTGTTTATGATTTATGCACATCCAATGTCACTCTCCAGCTTAAAAACATTGTATCATGCGCAGCAATTATTGGTATATTTGAGCTCACACATTAACTGGCATTTACCCACTTGAAGACCAGCACTATTTAAAGGTATGAGCATTGGCCACCTACGCCCATGGGATATAAATACCGGTTGAGGTATGTTAAAGATTGGCAATACCATTAAATATTGGCTATACAAGTGATTAATTGTATACCTTGCACGGATATAGGTGCATGGGACCTATATGGCCCATAGGCAAGTGTTGGGTGAGTATACATCTTTGATGAGAGGCACATAGGGTTGGTGCCGATGGTACACCAGCAGCGATACACTGATGCGCACCGTTATGGAGTCACTAAAAGATGATAAATGATGCGACATGTATGGTGTACCGGGCTGGTTACATCTGTTGGCTGTATTGGTGAGCCAACCCATCAGGCAGTCATTAATTTATGGGGGAAACTAAGCATGTCACAACGACAGTAAGATACTTTGTGAAATACAGTTTCCGGAAATGTTTTATATCTCACGTCTGCGTAGAGCTATTATCGCATGGACTGACCTGACGTTCAAACAAGGTCACTTGCAGAATATTTACAACATATTTGTGAAGTTCACTGTTTACACCCTTCTATTATAGGTTGCCTCTATAGACGGGATTCTTTCCATATGGATTCAAAGAGAGTAGCAATAATTGCTACCAATTGCTGCCAATTATTGGCTTTTGACCACTAATTAATGTAGAGCTGGAATGTGGAATAGTCTGAGGAGCTTCTCAACATAACAACAGTTATATCATTGGTGATTCAGAACAAATATTCAGAATGAATCAACTTGAGATGTGTGTTGTTTGAATTTTCACATCGCCATTTATAGGCTGAGCCAAACGAGAATTAACTAACTAAGGATTATCCAACAGCCAAAAAGGAGAGACGACGGAGAGAAGGGAGGAGAGGAGGACGGAGGAAAGCAAGAATATTGGATACTGGATTTTTTGTAACTTGTGCTGTTTTGACTGGCAACACAGACATATAGCACTTCATTAACAGAAGTGCTATTAGTGGATTAAGGCTCAGTTCACCAGCAGGGGTGGGGCAATGGTGTAGTGGACACCGAACTATAGATGTTCCCACCATATATGGGACTCAACAATCAAGGTGTATTCACTGAAGGGAATTATCAGTTTGGATGAGTTTTTGCCAGTCATTTATTTTTTGATCATACAGTAGAAGCCCTGCACATCATTCCTAAGCATAATTGATTAAAAATGTGGACAAATTCTGATTTTTATAGCTAAGTGGGTGATTGGAACATCCTAAAATGGGGGTGGAACAGCCTAAAATAGGGGTTATTTTGACCTGCACAGGCCTATATGCTGTCAGATTTGTAACTTTCTGAAGCATCATATGTGCCCCAGACAGACTATTAAGACTATTAGCATCAGACATAGAGCTTTCAATTATATATCTTAAGTAAGAAGACTGTCTTGGCTTTCCAAAACTGTTTCAAGTTGAGAAAACAAGCTATTATTGCTTGAGTTAGGAGGCATTATGTAACAATTAGTTACCCATCTTTTAGCACTTTTTGCAAGAAGGCACCACTTAACTCTTGAAAGCCTGTTTCATAGACCCAATGGTCAGATTCCCTATAGTAGAACACAGTGGGATGACAAAAACTTAATTTTGGCTGCCTTTACAAGGCCCTACTAGCCTCCCCTTTAGTCCCCCCACCCCCTTTAGGATTGTAGCTCCAATTATAAGGTTGGGTTTGCACCTAATATCAGGTCTCTGAGCATAACAGTTCAAGAGATCCTCACATATTCTGTCTAATGGCAGGCATAAAGCTTGTTTTGCCTCATTCTGAGTATCTGTTGAGAGGTTCGTAATTTCCAAAGCAAAGGTGCTAGAGTTATCAAAATAGGCTCAAAAGAAGTGGAATTTAGTTTTACCCAATCTGTGAACTTCCCATGTGCACACTTTGTTAAGTTATCTTGTAATGGCAGTCAGAGTGATGAAAGGTAGATAAAAAATCCAAATTTTAGAAAAAATTGTCATGGTTACCATGGCAACCGGTCACATGATTTTCAAAATATGGGAGTGGCAATGCCTGAATTATTTAGCTTTTCACCTTAGCTTTAACCTGATACCTTGATCACTATTCTAGGTTGAGGGGTTGCAAAGTTATCAATGACTCTTTAAAACATACAGGGGGAACTTTAAGTTTGAGTCCCATATATAGTGGGAACATCTATAGGGATAAAACACATGACAGGACAGAAAACAAGTAACAAGAAACCCACTTGAGGTGGGGATGATGGCCGAAGCCCTTATAGATGGAAAATTTGCCCAAAAGTCCTAAAGAGACCATCAGGTGAAAAGATGAGATGATTTAACCTTAATTTAAGCTGACTAATTGCTTCCCTGGGGTTATACTTCTGTAAGATGGCCGTCACCGCTGCTTGACGTCTTTTCATACCTGCTCCCGCATATTCTTGGAATTACCGCATATTTCGTCGCAGTTTTTATGCAAGTCTTGAGAGGACTATCCAGGAACATGGTGAGACTACACTTAAACAGTTTTAGTTCATAATATGTCATTATTGAATGAAAATAGGACGCGTTCAGGCAAAGTCAGGAATCAAGCACCCCTACCGCAACGTGTTCCACGTAAAACCCCTATTGTCGCCCAAAATTCAGCTGTCAGTACTGTCACACCTCCTGTCAACATGGCTGGTGACCCCAAAACCCCCGAGCCAAAAAAGGGCGAGAAAAAGGAAGACAAAATAAAATCTGTCTTGGACAACCAAGCGAACATTATTAAACGTTTGGACAACATTGATACCAGTGTAGCCAATGTCAAAGTAGAGTTGAAAGATGACATGTCATTGAAAATTGACGCTTTAAACAGAAGGCTAGATACGATGGCTGACTCTCAGTCGGCGCTTGACACCAAACTGAACCGCATGGCAGGCCTGGCGGCACGCCAAGAATCCCAATTATTAATGATGGAAAATAAACTCCAAGACTTAGACCAAGAAAGGAGGAAAAAGAACATTGTGATTGAGAAGATGTCTGAAGAGGGCGAGATAGAGCCAGAAGACACTATTGATTCTCTGTTTGAAGACATGGGATTGGATTTCTCATCGAGCGACATAGATACTTGTTTTAGGATGGGGCGAAAAACGGCTCGGCCTAGACAGGGTGACAGGGAACGCGCCCGCCCGGTGTTGGTCAAGTTTGAAACTTTCACTCAAAAAGTCAATTTCTTTCGGAAAATCTCTAACCTGCGAGGGCTACCAAAATGGTCTGGAATTTCTGTAAATGATGACTTGTCCCCCCAGGACCAGAGAAAAAGTCGTGATATCAGGTCTTTGGTTATGCACATCAGAGCTAACGGCGAGCAAAATGTCCGGCAGCGTGGTTTAAAACTACAACTTCGCGGAAAGAAATACCCGTACCACGAGCTAAACAATCTCCCCGAGGGCAGTCGTTTATCTGACGCAAAAACGGTACAAGTACAAGATGGCTGGGGTTTTCAGGGCCCCCACTCTGTCCTATCTAACTTCCATCCCGTAGATATATTCTATAAAGGGGTCATGTTCGCAAACGCTGAAGCCGCCTTTCAAGCACAAAAAGCCGCCATTTGTGGCCGCCAAGATTTGGCCGATGAAATCAGCCTGATGACCGATCCATACGAAACTAAGTTCAAAGGGGACTCAGTTGATCCAACACCAGATTGGGCAGAAAAGGATGAAGAAATTATGGAGGAAATAGTTAACGAGAAATTTGAAGACCGAAGGTGCCGAAAAGTGCTCAAAAACTTGGACGGGCATTATTACGAATGTACGAAACATGCGCGCTGGGGATGCGGGCTAACTCTGAATACGAAAACACCCATTTCACAGGGGACGATCACCGGCACGAATCTACTTGGACAGATTCTAGCTCGTGTTAGAAACAGAATCCTAGAAGAAGACGAGGAAACTGACTCGGATGCAAGTTCAGTAAAGTCTGATAAATCTGTCACATCTGTCAAATCGACACCTCCCGACGACGTAATACCTGTTGCTGGCCCGGGAATTGGAGGCGACCTGAATGGTGGCGAGGAAGACGGAGAGGGTTGAGACCTAACTACAAGAGAGCCGGTGGTGTATACATTTAAATCACACAATCCCTATTTCATTCTTAATAATGAGTTACAGGGGCGTAAAAGTGGCAATTTTTTCAGACAGTCGTGGTAAAAAGCTGAAAACACATCTGGACAAGGCCAATGACACAGGTCTTCGCTGTGTAATATCACACGAGAGTGGAGCCAAACTCACCCAGATCTGTAATTCTGCCAAGCTTTATCTTGACAATAGGCCTAATGATATAATTTATATCATGGGTGGGATTAATGACACTACCGTACCACAATACTACCCGGGTATGCCTAGGACCTTCAGATTTGACTGGACATCTACAGATCAGTTTGTTGACAAAATGGGCGGGTTGTTTGACACAGAGGTCTCTAAATTAAAGTTCAGACACCCAATGGCCAAAATTGCAGTTTGTTCACTAGTAGGAACGGAACTAGCCAGGACGGTCACAAATGCTACGCCTGAACGCCAGGAAATTATGGACAAAGGTATATGGGATCTGAATAATAGAATCTATCATTTAAACAGATTCTTAGACACAACAGGCCCTCGGATTTCAAGGCCAGTACACACCTATACACCACGAGATGGCAGGAAGGACAAGTATGAACTCCTAGATGATGGACTTCATCCCTCTGAAACCCTCCTCAAAGGGTGGGCAAAAATCCTGTCAAATCACATGAAATTCATGATCCGAAAATATGACTTGCAATATCAAGTGGAACTGGACATTTCGCGTCACACGTCCCCAGCCTTACCAACTCATAAATTGTCTGCAGTGAACATCCTGCTATAAGAACACTTGATTTAAAAACAGTGGTCCCGGGAAGCCACCTTCACAGCTCAAAAGATTCTTTATAATCGTGAGTTGTGATAGTGGCTTCCAAAAAGACATTTAATAGCCTAGTCGTGAACACAATTGTAGTTAAGTGTTGAGTTATGTTGTTGTGGTCATGACGACAAAAACACCCCCCCCCCTCCAAAAATCCTCATGTGTCCAAGCCAAGTCTCCAAACTGTAAGTAGACACAAAATACATGTTTACAAGCCCAAAGCTACTTAAAGTTGTTGTTGAATTATATAGTGTACACCACTGGTAATCACAAATACAGAGACCGGTTGTCAACCTTTGCCACTACCGGTATATATTTTCTTGCTCAAATTATGAGCCAATGTATACGATGATTTTTTCTTTATTTTTACATTACAAAGGTATAACCGTGTAATTGTTGAAATCTGCAGGATCTTTGGTACAAATGAAAGGGAGCTATTCATTTACATAGCCCCCAACAACATGCCAACAAAAAGCAAACTAGTTTTTAAGTTTATATTAACATGTTTTTATTATTGCACATATATGATATCAGGGGTGGCTGAAGTGGCCTATACCCCTGTTAGTAAAAATGAAAGTCCATTTGAGAGTGGGTTGTTTAAATTGTTGAGTGCTGGTAGGGGGAGGAGGTATGTGCTATATATAAATGGATGAATTAGGGGGAGTAACGGGCAATGAGAGATGGGAAAACATTTTACATTTAAACTGCAGAAGTATTAAAAACAGGTTCGACGATTTTAATGTACTATTGACAACCGCAAACACGGACATTATTACCTTGTCTGAAACTTCGCTTGACGCCAGAGATGCCAACGTAAATTTTACCTTGTTAAACCATAATGTATATAGAAATGATAGGCTTTGGGGTCATAGAGCCAGCGACAAAGAATTGCCTAAGATAGGAGGAGGCCTGGCTGTATATGTTAGGAAATTTATTCATGTATCTGAATTTGAGTATTTCCACTTGAATAAATCCACTGCTGATATAGAAGTACAAGTCCTACAAATAGACGTGCCACATAAAAAGAAAATGATTTTGATTAATGTATACCGCCCTCCTGAAGGTAGTTTCCAAGGTTTTTGGGACGAGTTGAAATTTATAATTGGTAATATTAGACATAGACATAGACGTAATTTGTATATTACCGGAGACATTAATGTTAATATGCTCGATAAACAAGACCCTGATATGCAAACCATTGAGGCAGGTTTAAAGGGATATGGTCTAAGGAATTTAGTCAAAGAGCCAACGAGACTCAGTGATAACCCAGCATTGTTGGATGTAATATATACAAATGAAGACTGTGATTTTGAAGTTGTAAACTCCCAGATAAGTTTAAGTGATCATAACGTAGTATGTGCAACACGAAATGATAGAGTGACACACAAAGTAAAGAAAACAATCACGGCAAGATGTTTGAAGCATTATAACAAAGAGTCCCTAGGAGTTAAGTTGGATGCATTAGACTGGTCAGATTTTGATGTACGGTATAATGTGGAAGAATGCTGGACATATATACATGAGAACATTTTGAAATTTATGGATGAAATGTGCCCTTATAGAGAATATAGAGTAAAGGAAATAGAAGAACCTTGGATGACAAAAGGATTGATAGCCGAGATTAAAAATAAAGACAGAATTTGTACAAGACTTAGAAGGTTAAGACGTGACAATTGGAAACATTTGGCAAACATTGAGTGCAACAAGATAACCAAATTATGCAGAACAGCTAAAAGGGATTATGTACAAACAAAAATCCGGGAGGCCGATGGTGACTCAAAGAAATTTTGGCATGAAATTAACAAATTACTACCAGGTAACAGCAAAGGCAGTAATTCTGTAGAATTGAAAGACAATGATGGAATTGTGGTTGATGATATCCCAAACTTCATGAACAAATACTTTGCCGAAGTTGGCAGCAAATTGGCAGAAGATTTTGATGCACCATGGTCCTTTTGGGGTGAAACCAATGAAGTTAGTCTCCTTGATGAGATAAACACTGATTGTGACGAGGTCTTGAAAATATTGGACAATGTTAAGTTGAGTAAGTCAAGTGCAATTGATGGACTAAGTACGAAATGTCTAGTAGACTCTTTCAGGTTGGTCCTCCCCAAAATAGTTTATCTTTTTAATAAATCACTCCATACGGGAATAGTACCTGACAAATGGAAATGTGCTACGGTAATACCAATACCAAAGCAGGGAAATTTACAAGAGGTTGCTAATTATAGGCCCATTTCCTTGTTACCCTTGCCAGGTAAAATGTTAGAAAGAATTGTGCATACAAGAATTACAGAATTTTATGAAGACAATAATATATTATCAGGCAAACAGGGGGGTTACAGGAAAGGCTTCTCAACTGTCAAAATTATAGGGGACTTAACAGATGACATTCTCAGAGAAAGAAATCAGGGAAATTGTACAATAGCTGTATTTATAGACTTCAAAAAGGCATTCAATACTGTAGATCACAACATTCTTCTGGCTAAATTACACAAATATGGAATAAAAAATAGACTTTTGGCTTGGATTAGAAATTACTTAACAAATAGGAAACAACGTTTATTGGTAAATGGTGTTCACTCTGAGCAAGCTGGCGTTTTGTACGGGGTGCCTCAAGGTTCCATACTAGGACCCTTACTGTTTTTGACTTATATCAACGACGTTGAAAACTGTTGTCTAAATAGCTCCATCTCGCTTTATGCAGATGACACGGCATTGTACGCATCAGGCAGTGACTACAGAAATGTAACAGCTATTTTACAGGCTGATTTGGATCGATTTGCAACATGGTGTACAGAGAACAAACTCACAGTGAATGTTGGTAAGACAAAATACATGGTCTTTAAGCATAAGCAAGTGTCAGTTAACCTAAGGCTAAATGGAGTAAGACTGCATAAAGTACCGACATATACATATCTTGGCGTGATCTTGGACCCTCACTTATCATACGAGAAATTCATGGCAAGCCAGATAAGGAATGTGAATTATAGGGCATATATTCTATGTAAGATATCTAGGTATTTAGATGGTAATACCATGATCACAATATACAAAGCATACATTCTACCGGTCGTAGAATATGGTGACATCCTGTACGCCACCATGGGCTCAACTGCGTTGAAAAAACTCCAAAGATGCCAAAATCGGTGTATTAAAGTTGCCCTGAAATTGCCCTATATGACGAGTACAACCGCAATACATAAGAAAGCAAACCTTAACCTTTTAAGCGACAGGAGGTTATCCCATCAGAAAATGGCCGCATACCTAAGATCAAGGGACGACAAGTATATTGACCATAGAAGGCTGGGGACGAGACTTTGGGATGGCCCCATGCTTAAGATAAACTTCCCCCATTTGACCCTCTATCAAAGAAGTCTGGAACATAGTTTAGCAGTAATATGGAATGATCTGGATGTTGATATTAGAACCATAGCAACAAAAGATCTATTCAAATCTGACCTTAAAACCAACCTTTGGCTCCAAATCCCAATACCACCTTTAAATGAAGTAATACCATAGCTGTCTCATCTCTCTTCATGTGCCAATCCCCCAAGTCAACAACAAGTAACACATGAAAAGTACATATCCACCCGTTCCTCCAGCATGTACACAGGTTTAATGAAGATTTTCTCGTCGCAATTCTTAATAATTGCCACCAGAACAAATTGACATGACTATTTTTCCACTCTCTTATAAAATGATAAGATATCATGTTTTTTGCACCTGGAAGCATATACACAAGTCCTGGAGTAACTATTATATTATTGTCTAGTCATAAGCTATTTTTCTACTAATATTATATATACAAGCAGCGTTGAAATGACCACAGAAGTTATGTAAAGGTTGCTGCCACAAATGGGACGAAAAATCCTAAAAGCAGCCTGCCTTATTTCTTAATGTGATTGTGAAATCAATTATGTTCCAACTATACAGATATGTGAGAAATAAAGGCTATTTAAACTCAAACTCAAACTCATACATAATTATATTACACATCGGAAGGATCTTAAAACTACTTAATCTACTAAAGCCCGAGTGGGGAACTTGTTAGAGGGTGTCCAAGTCCAAATGGACCAAATTTATCTAGCTAGTTATATAAGAAAGATAAGAAAAAGAATGCTGTGACCCAAGCAGTGTCTCAGCAGAGCAGCTGCTGGTTGTCCGGACAGAAGAGGGCTAGAGGTTCATAGCCCTCCTCAGCCGCCCTCCTAATTATTTCTACTGCCCTGAGGCATTCCGACGGCTGGGGTTGAGCTTCTACCGGATCTCCCAGATGCAGTATAGCTCTCTTATTGGCCTCTGGGCATGATGTGATCATATAGAACATAGAGAATAGAGTATGGTCACTGGGACTCAGGGTCAGAGTGGCCATGGGTTATTTGATTGAATTGATTCATTGAATAGAATTTGAATGAAAAACGACCTTTTGCTGAATTAGGCGTGAATTAGGCGTGTTGCACATATATATAGCAAGTAAACTGGCAGCAAACCATGGACCATGATACTAACGCCACAGTTGGGACAGAAGTATGGTGACATTATTTGCTTCCAGACAACCCTTCTCCTGTAGCCTATTCGCATACACATACATCTAGGGCTGATTTTGTATCTATTTTGTATAGATATGTGTATTAGCAATAATACTGGTAGTTCTCCACCTACCCCACCAACCATTCAGTTCTGCCTGCCAAACTCACCTAATTTATCCCACCTTTCCCGCAAAAACGGCCATTTGCATCTTATACAGTGACCACACTGGCTGTCCTAACAACATTCCCACGGTCTGCATACACCTGCTACACTCATGCAACAGGTGAATTATCAGGGGCGTGGCAAGCAGTTTCAAAGTAGGGGGGACTGGGGGGTATTTTGACCCTTTTTGACCCCTTTGTACTTGACCATTTTGGTTTGACTTTTTTAGGGTTGGTCAAAAGTGGGGGGATGCCCCCCCCCCCCCCCCCGGTTGCCACGAATGTGATCAACTGCGCCTCGGCAAGTTACTCACATCCAGTGAGTGTTCGCTACTGCTGGAGCAAATTTTGATGGCCACCGTTGACCCTTCCTCATTCCCTCTGTACCCAAACGGTTCTTTAGGTTTTCCCCACATGGTTCCTATCAGGTTTGAACTAGGCCTACTATCTCCAAACATGTTCACACCACAAAGTGTAGACTAAAAGCTTGGAACACTGTGCCCACTTAGTTTGAATCAGCTTGATATCAAGTTACCTGCACCACACCTATGTCATGTGTCTAGGTACCTGTATGACCTGTCATGTTACGTATAAAATAAAAGCCCTTAATTGATGGGCTGCACAGTTATATGGGCACTGCACACAGCTCGACATCGATTAATATATAGAAGGTGTCTGTGAAGTCCCGTTTTGTCCACAGGCTACAAATTCTCCACATCATGTTCTGTCCGCTTTGGAACAGTTTTGCGTGGACAAACTGTGATGTGTGGACAGTTTATAAATGTTGGTTGGGTGTGGACAGAACGTGATGTGGACAATTTGTAGACTGGACAATACGGGACTCCACTCCGTTTCAGAAAAAAACATCCATGTGCAAGATGAGCCACGCTAGTACATTTCTATAGGGGCACCGTGCGCAAATAATTCCAACATTTTGGGAACTCCTTTTTTTTATCATATTTTTTACTATAGGCCTAGGCCCATAGGTACACAGGCCCTTTTGATTTTATTCCTATAGTTCAAGTGCTCCAAATACAGACTCTTGAGGTGTATGTGATAGATAGCCATAACCTATTGAAGAGCATATTTATTTTACTCGCTTCATTGACTACATTTGTGATGTCCTTGTGTTTTCTTTCCGTGTACTGACCAGTAAAGGGTCTGTACCTGTGACTGTATTTGCGGATCACTTGTAATTCTCCATGTGAACAGGATTTGAGAGACTCAATGTGTGTTGTGGAATCTTTCTGTGTCAATAAACCTATATCAAACTCAAAACTTATTGTTCACAACATTATTTTGACAAACCTACTTAATTCCCATTTTACCTACTTGATACAAGAGAGCACTGAAAAGTTGGCTCAGAGAAATGACAAAATAAAACCAGAGGGTCTACAAAGACTCAGGTTCGTGACCCTGAGTCGCTAAACCATCAAAGTTGAAACATTATTGAGAATACATGCAGTTTCCTGATTCCCTCATTATTTTTGGAATACACTACCAAGTGAGGATTAGAATTATGATTATAGGGAAGTTCACTTTGAATAAAGACAACCACTTTGCACTAGCTGAGCATCCTTCAGGTAGAAGGTACTTTAACACACATCCTGTCGGTCCGAGGACTGATGTGACGTGTCACACTTCGAAATATTTTAGGGAGTTATTATTACAACTCAGTATGAGCGTTAGAGATTTATATATATAATTATATATATATATATATATATGTATATATATATATATATATATATATATATATATATATATATATATATATATATATATATATTATGTATATATATATATATATATATATATATATATATATATATATATATATATATATATATATATATATATACATACAGTACCATGAAAGTCTCAAACACAGTTTTTTTTTCGTAGTGGACTTTGTGAATGGTGTATGATCAGCAGAGCCCTCAGAGCAAGGCTTATAATTCACCATTCATAAATGAATTTGATAAAAAGAAATACCTGTTTTTGGGAGTATGGTGATGGATCCATCATAACATGCTGTAATTTGATCTCTTTGGTTGGACAGTGCACAGGGTGACTAAAAGCTATCATTACCACAACAGAAAAGTGGGTTCTTTTGTCTAAATACATCGAGCTTGCCAAACGATTTAGATTGACTCTACACAGACCTGATTCGTAAATGTACCATTTCTTGCAGGATAACGTGACCTAAACTAAAACTCAATGCCATGCACTACTAACCAAAGGCCTAACCTTTACCTCTGTACCTAGTTTCAATGAGCAATATCATTATTGTGAGAAAATTGAATAGTCCATTCAGAGAATATTGTCAAGAGTTTCAGCTGATACTGGGTTATATTTTTATTAGCAATTCCCATGTAAACCCAGCAAAGTAGTGTGTCACATTTGGCCCAAGCATCTTAGAAACATTGTAGCTCATGTGAGGTCCATAATTATAACATAATCGCACAACATGGCGCAAATGAAGGTTGCACCATGTTGTGTGATTAAGTGCAATCCGATGTTAGTGCCATGCAAGATGACAATATCACACTAACAACATGATACATGCATAGTCACCTAGTCGCACACTCAAATTTGAAAAAAATAGTTTTATGTGCACTTGCGTTATGAATGTAAAGATGTGAATAACACAGATAGCAAAGGTAAATATTACAAGGACGGAGTTAACTCTGTCATCTCTTATGTATATCAGAGTGATTTGACCTCGGTATAGAAATGCAAACAACATATATGATTATAACTAGGGTATAGGTCATTCACACTTCACGGCAGATGCATCCAGATGAGTGCATGACATGGATATATGGTTCCCCCCAGAGCTGGGAGGCGGCTAGGGTAGATTCACCTTAAGTCGGACACATACCTTGAGACGGACACTTGATTTTATGGTCATTCAAGCATTTTAAGTCCTTCATTTGTGAACTATGGTAAAGTTTAAGTGTTATTCTTTCCAAATAACATGCACTAGAAGTCATATAGTTTACATGAATAACCTCAAATTCCACTGTCCGTCTCAGGGTATGTGTCCGACTCATGGTGAATCTACCCTATACCTGTGGGTGCTGTGTGACGGGAGCAGGTACTGGCAGCAGGTAGAGACTGCAGGGTGTGAGTAGTATAGTGGGCGTGCCGCGTGGGGCCTCAGTCTCGGGCACAGCGCCCACCGTCCCCACAACCAGGTGCTGCACCAACCGCTGCACCCAGCTCCCACAACTACTCCAACCCTGCACCATGCGCGTCCTAAAAGGAGCATACCTGACGTTCTGACAACACCTCAACATGGTAGGTCATACTCTTAACACATTTTTGCATTTTTCCTAAGTTATACCTAGGGGTATTTTCGGAAACGCCTGCCGTATGTACATGTTATATATAGTAAAGGGAGATTGGTGCATGCGAAAAAATTTTTACTCTTGCTGATATGCCTGTTGTATGGGTTACAGGACCTTTCCATGTACACGTATGTCAACTGGGAGTATCTGCTTAGACTTGGGACATCCAGTGTTTTATCTAATGAAATGTTTCAGAAGTTCAGAAATCGGATAACTACGTGTCTTATTCTAGTCGGGTTTGGATCAGCTAATATTTGTCTATGTGACAGTTTTAGGAGATAACCACCGAAAGTCACATTTGAAGTTTGAGCAAATCAGTGAGCCTATAGCCGAACGTTGGGTCTTTACAGTGATTTTCCTATGCACAGTGCAACAATGTAGTTGCTCGTGGTTTACTGTAGTCGGAATACACTAAGATCTACTCTCAGATCGCACATGTAATGCACGCGATGTTAGTACCTCTTTAGGGAGTTATTTAAATGATCACCAAAAAGAGATCGTCACTATTCCATTTCTAAGGACTAATGCAGCTGGATTAACGATATCGTTAATTGTTGTGCAAAACATCATTGTTACAGGCACCACATACAGTGTGGGGAAAATACGTTTGAGTTGAATTGAATTTGAGAAAGGATTTCATTCATCATGGTACCACAACAAGTTGACCTCTCAATGAAAGCCAATGTAAAGTATTCACATAGGATGATATAGAGTAGCACATAATGCTAGTACATACAAATCAGTACAAACAAGGCATATAGTGTATGGACAACATCCTATATAGTATCTAGTGGATAATCGTTTCCCTCTACCCTGTACTGGTGTATCAACCTTGTATGGTCGGCAGGATGCATGTGCTTGAGTACAATACCAGCGAACCACTCGCCAGGGCCGTATTCATGCACCATAATGACAATGGACTGTACACAACTGAAATTGATACTTTCTGATAAGGGAAAGGAACATTCTGCTTGAATATAATTATTGTGTATACACTTGTTTCATCAGTGATAGACAGTAGATGGCGCTAGTCTCGACCTGGCCAGTTTGCCCTGACTACAGGGGCTGATGGTTACCCACTTTCTTGGTCAGCAAATGAGGGTGAGAACCCCCCCCCCCCTTGTGGTGATAGGACCAGACACTGGATGAGAGATACTTACCCCAGAGATAAGATTTTCAGGCCTGTGATAATAGATTAACACCATCCCCTGTGGTGGAATAAGCTACGTTTAATGAGCTTGGTGCCCCCTATGGGCCATTTTTGTTTATGTTACCAGTCACACCCACATCCATTTACCCCCTCCTGCACCCCTCCTCTTGTCATGGTTTTAGCTTCAGCAGCTATAAGGACACTCATATTTATCATGATCTAAATCATTTTTGACATAAGATATTGTTCCAATATCAGAAACCTATATACTTACAGTATCTTCCTCTAGACATGAGAAATTTCTAAGCCAGGGTAGTATTATTTCTATATGATTATTGAAATATTGTGAGAGGTGTCTCTACCCCCATGTTAAACCTATGGGGCCCAGGGGCAGGGTTAGGGGTTGGCCCCTACAAGCAGCTGCTCTACAGGGACTTCCCCCTAGTGGAACATGGCTGATGAAACAAGCGTATAGAGTGACTAGATTATTACATTTAGTAATTAAGCCTTGATCTCAGAGGGGACAAGTTTGGATAGGTGGGGGCGGGTGGGGGCGTGCGGATAGCATCGGCCATTTTCACGTTTAATTCAGAAGGTGGGTGATCTAGGTGGGATCCAGGACCCCTGGGACCCTTGGCCCCCTTGGGCCCTCTCCTCCTGCCCCCGTATGTATTTATCTTTAGGTACATACACATCAAGCTTTTAGTATGATGGGAAACGCGCTATAAATATACGACCGTTTTCCTTAAATCATATTCAATGCTCACAAGGCACAACCCATGGAGAAAACAACGTTCTCCCGAAATAGTCAGTGAAAGGCAGGGATGGTTGATTTTGATTTTCATCAGCTCACCACTGAAAGATATCTCACGAGGCAACGCTGACTGAACTTTAATTATTTTGATTGTATATTAAGTCATTATTCCCTCGAATCAACCAATGACACCAAAATGATTGCCGCTTACTAACTATTTATCTACTTACGAACTCTTCTACCGTGGAGACCTAGCTCTTACCTCTATATATATCGTCTATTATGACTAAGTCGGAGGATCGTGATCAGCTTCACGTTTTTCTGGTCAATAAAACTATTCAGAAAACACAATTGGCATACATTGAACACATAGCCATCTTAACCCAAGAGGAGAGGGAGACATATTGTATGAGACGGGGGGATGGGTCACCTGACACCCAACATGCAAGCATCAAGTTAGACAATTATAATTGCTAAGTAGTAGATGCCAATCAGATCCAGACAAGGACTTTAAGTTTGACAGTTTTGAAGTGCACACTGACACCTGAAAATAAGAGTAGACATCGTAAAAGAGGAGACGTCCCGATTATATTCAGTCTTTTTCAGCAAAGAGATCTAGAGCTGTGCCAAAATCGATGACGAAACAGTTTCAATTCCCCTGTCTTTATATTCATTTATTTTTATAATAAACTCAGATATGATAAACTATAATAATTTAAGACATCCTGTAGCGACAACAACTTGGTCTATAGTTAGATGAAAGCTAGCATGCAATCTATAAATAGGACTTCGCCGATTACGACTGAAGGAAATTGCCACAATGTTAATGATATCAAGCCCATATTACCACATAATATATGCATTAATATATGTACAGTTGAATATCATATGTAAGTATACACCTATAGCTAGATGATCAGAACAGAAACAATTCTCAAAATATTTAATATCAACCTCTTTCTAATTTGTTGCTATTTGTATGGACTTAGCCAAGGAATGGTCTATCTTGGGCAATACTGATCATGGGATCAAATTCATTTCTGGTGTCTTGTTAATCGGCTCATATGAGATTGTGTTCTGATTAGTACATAGTTACATTGATGATGCAATCCCCTGACTATCACTATTACCGGTAGAAATAATTCTCTTTAATATTTTATATCGTTGTAACCATTTCAATGGATTTACCCGAGGCATGCTTCATTTTGGACAATAAGGAAATGGTAAAGTGCTGTTCATTTCAGGCATAAATATTTTGCTTCAAAATGTGAATGCGATTTTTTTTCAATACAGCGTAAAATGTGGCCGATGTCATTAAATTCCAAACTCCATAGTCCGGTTGAGATGGGGTAATCTATGTGTTTATGGGAGTTAAAGCCATTTTGCCGATATGCAATGACTTCTTGTCGTATTGTAATCGATTATCAACCAAGACCCCTTGTCCCAGATATACCAATTATGTATACTTATTCCAAGAAAACCCTGGGAAGCTATATACATTTGGCTTTGGATCTGTGCAAATCGCAGCAATTCAGTCCCAAAGGCAGCTACCACTCATTAGTGGCTATGGTGGAGATTGAAACAGGCAAGGGTCTGTTGTAGCCAAACTCCACAGTACGATTTATGGGCCTGAAATCTCTGCGGTTGAGCGCCATTGGAAGATAGCGTTGTTGCCGATATTCCAAACTGCAAGGGTTCTCAAAACACCTTTGCTTATCCCAAACTCCACTATTACCTCTATTCTGAGCTAAATATGCATTTTATAACTCTTAAGTTAATTAAATGTTGTAAAGGTAGACGCCTTGAAATAGAGCAGAAGCCATTGCATAATGCCAAAATATCTTTATTTCCTAGCATATATATATATATATATATATATATATATATATATATACATATATATATATATATATATATATATATATATATATATATATATATATATATATATATATATATATATATATATATATATATGTATATATATATATGTATATATATATATATATATATATATATATATATATATATATATATATATATATATATACCTAAATCGTACTGGGGGTTTGACTACTGGTAGCCCTTGCTGTTGGGAATATCGGCAACTAGCTTTTCATCAAACAGCAGAGGTTTCATAAAACGTACTGTGGAGTTTGGGCTTAAGTTTTCACGAAGTTTTTAAAGGGTTTTATTGGGTCTAATTGATCGTGACCTATACGTCGGTCACACTGCCCTCCTGGCCTCAGTACCCCTATATACATTCATTCTTTGACGGCATGATGGTGATATTATAGTGCATGACTATGACTTCCGGTTGACATTCAATCCAGGCTTTAAGGCATCTTGTATGGTAAAATATGTTTAAAAAGTAAATTTATTGCACAGAATCGTGATTTCCATACACTAGGGAAATCAGATTTGCTAAGACATGTTAGACACACACTGATATAGCAGGAATACTCATAGAGGCATCTTTCATAACATGGCTCTTCATATGTTTAATGCTAGATGACTTTTTCTCTTTAATACATCTGATAAACAGGGTGTAAAAGCTTTTATATACCGGCAGAGTATCAGGAGCAATAGAGTTTGCCTGTGGATTGACAGGTGGCAGCACCATGCCAGATTCTTACCAATGCTGGAGAAGAGGTAATTTATATATGGAGGATTTGTGCGAGGGAGTCAGTTCTTTAGTAATACTATTATTTTCTCATCTTAAAAAGGTGGACAAGTAGAAATTGCCAGATGCCTAGAACAGGCTTGAGAATTGTTGGATATTGTTGAAAACAGTCGAAAATATGGATTTTGGTCATTTTTCGTGAAAAATCATCCGTTTGCAAGTGACTATACTACTTTGAACAGCTCTGTCGAGCTTAATAATTAAGATATAGCTAAAAGAAAGAAAATGGCCCCGGGGAATGACACCTAAATAAACCCCCTATGATCAGAGCTCATAAAATGTTCTTTTTCCATCCCATAATGCTGTTCTAAGAAAAAAGAACGTTTTTTGTTCCATTTGCACTCCAGGGTTTCTCAAACCCTCCAAAATGGAACTAATTTGATAGAAATATTAGATATGATCAATATGGTGTATAATATGTTTAGTCTCAACATATCTGTGTCAAATAAAGCATGCATATCTGTTAGACTGGTTCCAAGTTAAGTCTGGCATTGATGTCTTTTGTCTTCAAAATCTCATCGAATCTTTATTTTTTTTATGTGGAGGGATTTGGTTGGTATGGATGTAATCACAAGGTCACACCCATAATATTGATATATATTTTCATTATTTCAGGGAAGGTTTTCTATATATTTTTCAGTCATAAAAATGAAAGGTGCCTCAAAACACCATGTCCAAACCCATGTTATAAATTTTCAGAAATTTATTTAGGCACCTACTAGGCAGTTTTAACAATGACAGTTGGTATTAATCATTAGGATGAGTGTTCAGGTATATGATTTTATTTATCTATTATATCTTTATTGCATATTTAACTATTTTTAATTGAATGGGAACATGTCCATCAATTTCGGGTGGTTTAAGTGACGGAGGCATTAAATTCCGTTTTTCTAAATCAAATAATCTAGAAGCAAGCATCATTCATTGCTTAAATTAAAGAGTCCAATTAATTTTAAGAGATGAATTTACAAAATTGTGAATAATATTAAATGCCTTTTTGGAATAGCATCTAGAAGTTGGAAAAAAATTGCTGTTATTTTAAGAGAGTGGTTTACGTGACGGCCTAAACAGCAAGAAATACTTAAGATATCATTAAATAATGTTTACCACTATTTGGGATGGAATGCATGGGCATCAGAAATATGTGTATTGTATGTTTCTAGCACTTAAAACAATTATGTATATCATCAAAACATTGAAAACGTGGTTTACATAACGGGTGGTTTACGTGACGTTTATGGTGGGGGGAGGTTTACATAACGTTATGTAAACCACCTAACCTTAATCTGTTCATTGTATAAAATATTGATGTGGACCTTTGTAGCATTTTATTGCATTAATTTCCCATTAAGACCCTATTCCTCTAAGAGAAGAAACATTATTTGATTACCTACCCTTTGATATCTAGGCTACACTACAATCAGATGGTTTACGTGACATTTTGTGGTTTACGTGACATCACGTAAGCCACATTTCTATGATAAGTCAATACAAAATCAATAACATGGTCCTAATTCTGCAACAATCAACAATTACATTACCAAACTTTACATGGTGCATCCTTGATATCTACAGATACCAAATTTATTCACTTCAACTTGCAAAACACCTATATATTTTTCATTATTCTTGACCCCCAAATGCAAGACTTAACTTGGAATCAGTCGTTAATTTAAACCAACCTATTGAGAGTTCTTAAAAGATTAGGGCCTATTATTTATATACTACTTTTTCTCTCAACGCATCGAGCATCCCCATTTTTTATTTCCTTGATGATAACCGGTGTCTACCATTTTGCGGCTATAATCATCTGTTTTATTAGGACAGACAGTGCTTAGCAGGCACGTATGAGACTTAAATTTTTTGTCAGGATTCTCTATAATCAAAACACCATCCCACTTGAAATCAAGCAACATATTTAAGTCAACATGTCGTAAATCCTATTTGACCTAGCTTTAAGGTCAAATCCCACAACGCGAGAGAAGGTCAGAAAATGTTGTGAATTGGTCTTATTGCCTATTTTGGGCCCTATATTAGCTAAGACAGGCCTAAATTGGAGAGAAAGTGTTGCCTTCGTCTTGTGATTTGGGAAATTGCAAGGATCAAAAGAGTTATCATTACCCAAATCCCACATGCTCCATTTATTCAAGGGTTTTGCTCTGTGTTTTATAGTATTTAGCTATGTATCTATATATAAATTGTTAGATCCCTAGGGGCTGATAGTATAATTGCATCAGCTTTCCATACAATTTGAATATCAAAGTCCCCTCTGTTGTGAATTCAAACCCTACATGGCCCAAATCACAATGCTCTCCCTCTCCAATACAGCCCAATACACAACACTCTGCATGTCTCGATTCACTACAGTGGGAATTCAAACCCTACATGGCCCAAATCACAATGCTCTCCCTCTCCAATACAGCCCAATACACAACACTCTGCATGTCTAGATTCACGACAGTTGTATTAAGGGCAGCCTAGCTACGCAGTAAAAGTGTTGTGATTTGCAATACCTGCAACAGTTCCTTTTTGTGATTATCTCAATATGCAACACCTTCAGGACCATTTTTGCGTTTTGGGATTTGACCTTTAACAATTCTTTTTAACAACATGTTTAATATGTTATCAAAATGAAGACGGGTGTGTGATCAGCAATGTGAAAACCAATGGTACCAAACTCACATACTTTATGCATTTTGTCATTGATATAAATATGGCCAAGAAGTGTACCCGATTTAGGTCCAGCTTAAAGGTGAAAGGTTTCTCTATTTCAATATGCAGTCTGTTGCAATATGCATAGCTTGCTTCAAATAACAACATTTGTACCTGAGACAGTTAGGTATAACTGCTGAGGTATGTTGCCATTCAGGCCTATATTAACATCTAGCTATTTAGATATGTCCCTTGAGCACTTTCTGCAATCTGGTTGTTCTGTTACAATTTGAGCATATAAAGCTGAAATCGTGAATGTATTGCTACCATTGTCAACATCTCAAAAATTATGTGCCATATTTGCCACAGCAGTGGGATTTGAAATTCACAAAAGTGTATTTAAGAAGCCTTGCAATTTGTAGTATAATCAAGGTTTCCAAATTGCAAGAGGCTCAAATTGCAGAGGAGTTGGATACATAGAGCGCATTGTGGGATTTAAGCTTTAGCAGGTGAAATCTGAAGAGGCAATTAAAAGTGCTGACAAAATCCCCTTGAAGTACAAATTAAAAATTGATCGCCATTAGGATGAGTGTAACTGCCAAAGTGTATCTATCAATAAATGAATGGTTATCTTTATCCCATTGGCAAACCCTTAAAGAAGGAGAGTTCAACTTAATAATAAGACCACCGTATGTGAGCCTGAGAATCAGTGTATAACACAATCATATATACACAGTATAATGTATGTGCATGTGTTCAAAGACGTACACGGTTGACTAACAATAATATTCAACATAAGCTGTTGTCTTTGCTTACATAAAAGGTTCACCAACGGCAATGTCTTTGTAAGATAAAGGCAATTCTGAAGGATAAATGACTGACAAGACCCAGCTTGACCCCGATAGTTTTGGCCAGTGATTTTTGCTTTGGACCCACGTGCTAGTGTCACACCGCAGAACCCCTTTTCTTTCACCCCAATTGTACATTTTGTGATTAACATTACGTTTTATGATGTCATGATTATCAATATTCCTATTTCATAATTATTAGTTATCACCACTATTATGTCAACATGCATATTGATGCAGGTTATAAGGAACACGTGTATTTCCTCAGGTAACACCATCTTGGTAAAATATCACAGTTAGAATAAATCCAATAATTTCTCTTTCTATATCATTAGGCAGTCTTATTTTTATGTGTGGGGAGAAAACAACGAATACGAAATCATATGCACGGTGTAGTGACAAAAACCGATGGGATCAAAATGGTTTCTAGTTGCTTTGCCTGATTAGGGAAACTGGATACCGGTCATCTACCCAAATTAAAACCCATGTACTAGAATCTGCCTGAGTTAGAACAGAATTGGCCTCATGTAGGCTTGCTACTAAGGAGGCCCTGGTGGGTTTGTTTAGTGGATAATTATACTTGTGGTAGCCGACAGGCAATATTCTAGATTGATTAAGCAGAGACCAAAGGTCTAGGCCATTTCAAGTATAGTGCTACCACTGAGGGATATTTCACGAGACGAGGGAACTATACATACTCATGAACCCTTGTCTATATGCATCACAACATTACAAGAAGCGACATCAAGATTACATAGAGAATACATTTAACAGAGAATACTAGGGATGACAGGAACCCAATAGGGCGTGGTACCTGTCAGGAAGATGGGGGGAACAGACCAGCTGTTTACTCCATTGAGTAACATAAAATTATACTTTTACACAAATACTATGCTTGCGTTCTAAAAGTCCCATTTTCCACACACACCCTCTACCCTGAGAGGAGGAGGAGGAAGGTTATACAAACACTATGGGCATTAGTCTGGGAGGAGGATGTGACAAATATAAAATCCTACTTCTAGTGAGATTTATTGAAATTCAAACCCATGGGTTAAATCTGGGTTTAATGAGCTACGTCAGGTTTCTAAAGGTCTCTATTATCCCAATGAAAATACTTTTTGAACATGGTGTAAACTCCTTACCAAGAAGTTCTAAATATCGCTGTTTTGTACTATTGTCCATTAGTGACGGAATATAAGTGAGAAGACCTCCTTGGAGTAACATCTTTGGCTTGGCCTCAGAGGTTACCGGTATGTACCATATTTTACATCTTCTATGCTGAGATTTTTCATCACATATCAGACTCCTACACTTGCTTTAAATACAGGTATAGGATTTTTTTCAGGAAACTAGTGTTCTTCTAATATAGAGAGTTATAGTTCGGGAAATATTGTATTTGTATTATGACAGTCTCGGAAAATCTTCGATTATATTCAGCTCGCTGCCCGGCCCCCTCTGTGATTGGGAGGCCCAGTGGAGTTTTGTCTTTTTTTGGTGAATTGGGACGGGGAGGATTAGCCACAACAGCGGTATAAAAAGTAGGACTCAAATGGTAAGACGGATTGATCTGTGTATGATAAATGCATATAATGATTTTTTTCACATTCTTAGTGGTTTCAATCATGGCGTATTTCTACATGGGTAATAGTTTATAACAAGTAGGTGTCGCCGTTGCAGCTGATGTGATAATGCTTAGGATACATGGACATAATCTATAAGGCTTTACATGGCACATGATCTATCTAGTGTTATCGCGATCCAATAACCTATTTCATTTCCCAAAGGCGTTCTCTAAGTGATCCATTGGGAGCAGCTTTGCATCCTTAATGAAGCTAGTCTGAGACTTAATTGTCATGTTTTGTTAACAAATAAAGTTTCGATTTAAGGTAACTCACAAAAGAAGTTAATGAGAATTCATGCGAATTAGATGAAAATAATATAGGGGAAGTAGAAACACAACTTAGGCTGTAATTCATCTTGAAATTGGTTAGTAATTCTGATAAATTCTTATGATACTAATTTCCAGTGTTTGCTTGAATACAACTTGTTAAGTTTAACTTTAAGAAACTGTTCTTTTTTCCCTGTGTATACCTCTAACAAATTAATAGGAGTCTACTATGAATACCTTCTCCAACTAAAGCAAGAATTTAGTTCAGTAGGGTCACATTTTGAGAAGATCTAAATGTTGTGATACTTCTATGAGTGTAGAGTATTTTGCAATGTCTTGAGCAATGTCATTTGGATTCCAGGCCTGATCCCCACATTATTTGAATGTTCTTCTACACTGATATTCCTAGGCTCCCTATACGACCAATCTCTCAGTCACTAGTGCCTAACTTAGTTAGTCATTTTTTGGCTCCCTATACGATTAACCTAGGTGAGTTATTATTGTCAGGTTGGTCAGTACTGACAAACCCACCTTAGTCTTTTCATTTCCAGGGGGAGCCACTGAGTGGTGATAAAGGTAATTACAGGTGGCCCCAACTAGTGGTGTACAAATACAGCACACCAATGATGAACCTAGGTTAGCCACGTACTGCTGACTGACCCGTCAGTCATTTTTTAATATAACTTTGCCATTATGACTAACACATATAATGACAAACCTATGATAGTCTGTACTGACTAACCCTTTCAATCTATGGATTTTCAATATATTGACTTTGTTATGCAAGACATCTCTTGGCCTAAGCAGCAGACTTGATGTGTTCCCTGTTGAAATCGTACATTGGCCGTTGTGCTCCAGAATGGCCCCCAACTGGGCACAGAGTGGGTTCTAGACGGTATTCCCCATAAGGCAACATGTGGCCCTTTTGTCAGCAAAAGCAATTGGTGACCTTTAAGGCCCTTATCTTACAAAATTGGATTTTATGCCACAAAACAAGTGCCCTTTTCCTACAAAACCTATATATTTTGTAGGATAAGGGCAACCACTCGGGCCCTTAGCCTACAAAATTCCCCTTATTCTACAAAAGAAAAGTCCCTACATGAGACTTTGAGACTTTATTTGTCACTGGGTATAGCCTAGAGTCTTAGGGCCTGCAGGTAGGCTGTAGGCTTTAGTTAATTTGATTTCCTCGTGTTTTCCAAAATGGCCAACAAATACTTAGTTTTTTTCCCATTCCTTTGTATATTATATGAAAATAAATGTTTATGAGGTGTAGAATTATTAGATTATTGAGTCAGAATTGCAATTCAGACAAAAATCCAAGATGGCTCACAAAAACTCAGGTTTCTTTGATTTCCTTGTGTAATATATGAAAATTAGGATTTTCTTGGTGTAGAGTGCATTATTGAGTCAGAATTGCATTTCAGACAAAATTCAAGGTGGCTGCCAAGATGAATAAAGCCCCGGCGAGTGACAAAAAAAGGCATAACACAATAAGGCTAAAATATTTTGTAGGATGAGGGTAATTTTGTTGGATAAGGGCCTGACTGACAGCCCTTTTACTACAACCATATTATTCTTATAGGATAAGGGCCTAACATGGTCCCCTTCAGAAGACCAAATAGCTTTGGGACATAAAATGTGCTGACTAATAAACAATATAAGTAGACAGCAATATTGTAAAAGCAGTTAAGAAGACACTTCTAAAAGATCAGCAGGTGTGGGGAACAGTATTCATATACTGAGAATAAAGGATACACGTAGAATTCAAAATTACAAATTTAGAAGAAAAGATTTGTTCAGATTTTTTTTTTTTAATGGACAGGGGGCGAGTGATTAGAGTTGTCCGATTTGGCCAAATGGTGCCACATGGGGAAAATATCCAATAATTCCCGAGTCCTACCTATGAGTCCAATTCAGTTTCTGGTGTGACATGACGTAAAAATGTTGAGCAGGGAGAACTGCATACTCTAGGTTGTAAATTGTAACGAAGTGGGTGGAGACTGTTCCTATGGTGCTGTCGGACAATGGCCATTCTCTCCAGCTCATGATGAGGATAAGGTCAAGTCCCGCCGCATGGAACTCTGACCCTCTAATGGACATTCGGTTCTATCTGTAATTGGGCAAGTGCATGTTAGCATTGTAGTAGATTGGTGACCGAATACAACACAACTTAACTTGGAGAAATTACGTGGGACAGAGAGGTGGAAAGTAATAGAGAGCGGAGGGGCAGAGGGAGGTATGGGGTGAGTGAGTGATTGGGTGAGTGAGTGATTGGGTGAGTGAGTGAGTGAGTGAGTGAGTGAGTGGGTGGGTGAGTGAGTGGGTGAGTGAGTGAATGAGTGAGTGAGTGAGTGAGTGTGTACAGGGGGTAGTGAGCAAGTGAGCAAGTGAGCAAGTGAACAATTTGGACAAATTACGTGAGACAGATATAAAGAGATGTAGAGCGGAGGAGCAGAGAGAGATAAAGGTGAGTGGGTGGATGAATGAGTGAGCAAGGGAGCGAGTGATTGGGTAAATGAGTTACTGTGTTAGTGAGTAAATGAGTGAATGAGTGAATGAGTGAGTATGTTTAAGAGTTAGGTAGTAAATGAGTGAATGAGCTAGTTAGTGAGTGAGTGAGTAAGCGAGTGAGTGAGTGAACGAGCAAGTAGGTGAACAAGCAATTGGGTAAATGAGTGAGTGAGTGTGTGAATGAATGAATAAGTGAGTGAGTGAGTGAGTGAATGAGTGAGTGAGTGAGTGAGTGAGTGAGTGTGAGTGAGTGAATTAGTGAGTGAGTGAATTAGTGAGTGAGTGAGTAAGCAAGTGAGCAAGTATGTGAGCGAGTGAATGAGCGAGTAAGTGAGCAAGTGATTGGGTAAATGAGTGAATGGATGCATGAATGAATGAGTGAATGAGTGAGTGAGTGAATGAGTGAGTGAGTGAGTGAGTGTGTACAGGGGGTAGTGAGCAAGTGAGCAAGTGAGCAAGTGAACAATTTGGACAAATTACGTGAGACAGATATAAAGAGATGTAGAGCGGAGGAGCAGAGAGAGATAAAGGTGAGTGGGTGGATGAATGAGTGAGCAAGGGAGCGAGTGATTGGGTAAATGAGTTACTGTGTTAGTGAGTAAATGAGTGAATGAGTGAATGAGTGAGTATGTTTAAGAGTTAGGTAGTAAATGAGTGAATGAGCTAGTTAGTGAGTGAGTGAGTAAGCGAGTGAGTGAGTGAACGAGCAAGTAGGTGAACAAGCAATTGGGTAAATGAGTGAGTGAGTGTGTGAATGAATGAATAAGTGAGTGAGTGAGTGAGTGAATGAGTGAGTGAGTGAGTGAGTGAGTGAGTGAGTGTGAGTGAGTGAATTAGTGAGTGAGTGAATTAGTGAGTGAGTGAGTAAGCAAGTGAGCAAGTATGTGAGCGAGTGAATGAGCGAGTAAGTGAGCAAGTGATTGGGTAAATGAGTGAATGGATGCATGAATGAATGAGTGAATGAGTGAGTGAGTGAGTGAATGAGTGAGTGAGTGAGTGAGTGAGTGAGTGAGTGAGTGAGTGAGTGAATGAGTGAGTGAGTGAGTGAGTGAGTGAGTGAGTGAGTGAGTGAGTGAGTGAGTGAGTGAATGAGTGAGTGAGTGAGTGAGTGAGTGAGTGAGTGGGTTGGTGGGTGAGTGAGTGAGTGAGTGAGTGAGTGAGTGAGTGAGTGAGTGAGTGAGTGAGTGAGTGAGTGAGCGAGTGAGTCAGCGAGGAATTGGGTAAATGAGTAAATGGGAGAATCATAGTGAGTGAGGGGGTAATGAGCAAGTGAGTGAGTGTGGTAGTGACCAAGTGAGCAAGTGACAACTTGGGTAAATTACGGGAGATGGAAAAACAGTGGAGGGGTAGAGGGAGATACAGAGTTAGTTACTGAATACGTGTAACACACTAAACTAGACCATTGCAGTACTATGTACAACAGTTAACGACGTATGTATATATATATATATATATATATATATATATATATATATATATATATATATATATAATATATATATATATATATGTATATATATATATATATATATATATATATATATATATATATATATATATATATATATATATATATATAATGCAATGCAATGCAATACCCCATGTAGGCTATCTAGTTACAATAATGGACAACTAAAATTGTATCCACCCAGTGGACATTGATGTATCATCCATGTATCCTCATAGTGTGTGGTCATAACGGATTAATTGAACGTAAGTTACCATTGTCAGACCGTCAATTTAGTTCAATTCAATCAAAAAATTATAATGAGAATTACAATCTATGGCTGACGATATAGCTATCAACTGTAGTGCTTGCTCAGCTAGAAGCAAGAAGTTTACCAATGATATAACAGACCTTAAATGTCAAACAAAACAAGAATAGTCTGATTAAGTTTATTTTGTTAGTATCAATTACAATATGCAATCATGTCAGAGGACCAGACAACTAAAGCTAATCAAATGCATTGTAATAGGACTGCCCACCTAATGTATTTACATAGATCCGGTATTATTCAATTAAGCCCCCACCTCCTCCCAGAGGAGTGTCATACTAAAACTTAAAGCCATTGAAAATATGTGCACTGTAATCTAATGAGGTATACCGGTATAAAGAAACGTCTTTAGGACGAACCCCACTTACCATTAATAAAAAAGACATATGCCCGAGGGGGGGGGGGTGATCCTCAAAGTACCGTATATGCAGTTTAAAGCTTCAACTATAGCTCGATCAGAGCTGCGAATTTTCGATTTTAACATGTCAGCAATCTATTTTTACAGATTTAAATGTGATTGGTTAATTCTTGAATGACCTCCACCATAAGTGTGTAATGATTGCTCTAAGTGTAATAGTCACACAATACTAAGTCATTTAAGTTCCATCTTCTAACACAAGAGGTCATATTTGCATTGGCCCCTGCAGAGGTGGCTTTCCCAATAACCGCACTTTTAATCCATCCAGTATGCTATAGAGATAAGAGGCCTGATATGTTACATTAGTTTGCTTTGCCTTAAAGAAAAACAAATGATGGTCCTATAAATGTTAAATTCATAGTAGAGTTGGGCCAGGTCTGAGGAGGTCGAGTTGCTGCTTTAATAACTTATCTTCCCGTGTGTTTCAGCACAGCATGGGTTCATCGTCGGGCGCTGTGGCTGCGTCCCGTGCACAGGTCTCCTCGTCCACTACACGGCTGGTAGGGCTGCTGCCGATCGGCCTCTACTCCACGGTCAGCGCCCTGGTGCGCTCCCTTCTCCTCTACGTCCTCCTCCAGTCGGTCACCTGCTCCTCCTACCCCTTGTCTCGTGTGCCCTCCTCCTCCCGCTGCCTGAGCCGCTGCCTCCTCCTGGGTGCCCGCTACGCCTACTATGACGTCACCACGTGCCAGACCATCTGCGGCATCAGGGACCGCGGCCAGATGGCCATGGAGGAGGACGCCGCGCCATCGGCCACGTCGGCCGAAGTGGAAGTGCCATCATCGGCCGAGTCTCCTGTCGGGCGGATCTTGGCGATTCTAGAGGAGATGGAGCCGGGGCCGTCCGAGGCCATGTCGGCGGCGGCTGAGTGTGACCACGGCAAGTGGGACTTGCGCTACGAGAAGAAAACGGAGTATAAGCAATTGACGCTTCCGGCCGTGCAGGTGCAGAAACGCCGCTGGGGGAGCACCATCGGACCCTGCATCTCGGCCCACTGCTCCGGGCAGACGGGCGCCTCCAGGGCGGCATGCATCGTCAAAATGTGCAACAGAAGACGACGATCGAGGTATAGGTAAATGGGGGATACGCATAGACTTGGAGAACTACCGCAGACACTGACCCCCACCACCACACCAACAGGTGGTGAGAGGTGAACACTCGGTTTGAAGTACAGAAAGCCTAATATCCAAGTCACACACTCAAAGAATGAATAAACACACATATTTTCCCATCTCAACCTGCATAGCTTACAAATGGTGTGCGTCATTAATTTCTGTCTTCTGTGTTATTCGTCTTCTTTTCCTCAAAACAGAAAGCAAGATTCACTACTTTATATGGCGGGGGATCTAATAAGTTGCTGTTTGAGTTTCCACTTGGTACCCTGCATGCATGGGCCTTCTCCTTGTGCATTACTTTCACTAATATTCAAACATTCAGAGGGATATGTTGCCATGTAAAATTTGAGAGATTGAATCCCCTATGACATGTTCTTTCAAATTCCAATCTTAACAGTACACATGTCTATATAAAAGGCATGTATTTTCTCCTTGTGATTTAGTGGAAACATCATCTCCTGATATGATTAGCTTGTACATATTCTACATTCATCGTATTTTATGGTTATGTACGTCATTGCAAGGAATGCACCTCATATCCTTGTTCATATGCAGTATGCAATCCTGGGACACATGGATGGCGTACTATTACGCTTCAATATTGAAAGAAATCCTCCGAATTCTGAACATTTGGCATATTCACTGCCCAATCTCTATTTGACTTTAATTCCTCCGGTTGAAAATAACACCTGGCGAGCAATGCCTTGTTTAATCTTATCCCCAGATCCTTCCACATGAAGGCTTGGATAATCACCACCAGAACTTAGGTTTTGCTGGGTTTGGGCAATCCCTGTTGGCAGCTTGGGACGAGCAAACAGGAACTAGAATATATGGTGGCGGTTTTCCCATTATACTTTCCAAGCTAATGACAGAGATTGCCCAAACCGAGGGAAGTTCAAGGTCGTAGTGGTGTTCACAATGTGACATTCCGTAGCAGAATGACACATGGGACAACCCTGTAAACACAACTACGTAGATCAGGCGTAAATTAACGTTGATATGGGGTCCAAACTATGTAATTCTGGAAGGTTTATGGACGTCAAAACGTGAAGGTTTACTTACGTTCAATGGACGTTTAAGTCAGATTTACGTTCATCTACCTCATTCAAACGTAAAATGAAATTGATATGGAATATAAACTGAACTATAATTTGAGGTAGAATAGTTGTATTCAACCATAAAGCTGTGTCATTGATGTATATTTACGTTTGCAAACTTGATTTGTAGAGATAATTACTATAAATCTAAAAGACATTTTATTTTCTATTAGATTCTTTGAAGCTGTTTATTTCCCTGTTTGAACAGCTAGTATCCCCAACATTAGAATACATGGTAGTTTTCTTCTTCTTCTTGCTTTTCACTCCGGTCCCGAAGGGACCGGCAGGCGTATATCGCCGCTAAGGCTACGCCAAATGGTAGGTTTTGGCTGCACTGAGGCTTTATATTTATTTCATTACCAACAATGTGGTGTCAAATTTGTAAAGTACTTTAATACACATATATTACATGGACATTTTTAACTACTCTCCAATATAAGAACGTTAAGTGATTTGTGGCTGATATCCATAACATTAAATTCATAATCATTAAGAGTTTCCTACATTGAATGAGGTAAATCTGTCTAAGTACCCTATAATTCTCACCATACCTGATAGTGCTGCCACCTAGTGAGACACTAGGGAGTTACTTACACAACTTAGGTTGAAGATATATCACTTTCAACGTAGATCAACGTAGATTTTCTACGTTTATCTACGTTTAAATGAGGTAGAAAAACGTAAATCATGTTAAAACGTTCGTAGAACGTAAGTAAACCTTCACGTTTTGACGTCCACAAACCTTGTAAAAAAACGAATCTCCGACCATTGGTTGGAAAAAAACGTAGGAAAACCTGTGACCTACGTTGGACTGTGGTAGCGTGTTTACAGGGAAGTCACAAGTGTAGGCCTTGTTCTAAAGCAGAAGACTAGAGATCCAAGGATTCCCAGATCGCTTCTCCTTCTCACTCATGGAAGTACCGAAAGACAAAATATTTGTTTTGAACTTTTTTCTTTGAATTAAAATAATGTGACCCCCTTGGGCCACCATAATGTGTGTATGTACAAATGTGTATGTACAAATAAAAAGAAATAATGAAATTATGTCTATGGAAAGAAATGCTGGTAATGCTACTAAGTAGTATATGTAAATAGATCTAGGCCCTATATATAAATCATCTACCCTAATCTATAAAGGAGAAACCCTTAAAACAAAATGGCTGAGAATTTCTTCCATAGATATTATTTGTATTTCTCTCATTTCCCTGTGCACAGCAGGGCAGGATGACTGAACACAACAAACAGATAGCTGAACATTGGTGCCAGACAATAACCCATTTTCCTACCAGGGAGACAGGGCCCACACTCTCACACCAAGCAGACACTGTGGATCCATTGTGAGACTCTCTCACGATTGCCACAGCCAGACAATTATGTCTGCCTGCGATAAGCACCAGTTATTTTATATTAACGAGCTGTCCTATTGCATTGGTTGGGATACTTCAGAGAACACTCTCAGCAGTACATAGAGCACTGCATAAAAAGGGAATTGATAAAGCTATTTTTGGATGAACGCATCTCCTGCCTGCCTGCGTCTCCTGTGTTGGCATGCGTTATTTATCAATGCGACTTAATATTGTGTGGTCTGATGGTGATATGTCTCTAAAAGAAGTGAAGTTCTCTATATGACTTCATTCTAAACCGTTTTTCACACATTTTTAAGTGGGACACCATATATTTCCTCCTCTTTAAGAATAACAGGGGTATTCATATCAATCTGTATTGATTGAAAGAAAAAGAGGGAAAGTATATTTAAAGCTGCTATACACCCTCAGATATATAGATTGTTCAATTTCTGCATAGGTGTAAAGAGTCTCCTTGTTGGAGTGTACTGGTAGCATCCCAGCATATTTAACCATGCTAAATTTAAGGAAATGGATGAGTAAAAATAAAATGCGTCCTGCATCGTATTTAGCACTTGATTACATCAACAAGGCAATGCCATCGACAGGGATACACCAGTTTCTAATAGACTGTGTTTGTGAGTTGAGCAATGGAAAACTTTCAGGCTCCTCTCCACTCAGTATTGCCGCCTGATGGTTTTTGTCAACACTAAATAATCAAACCCTTCAAGAATATACATGGTAGTTAAAATTAGAGTCCTGCACTGTAAGAAGGAAGTAATGTACACCTACAGCAAAAGTTGCTGGCAACATTTGTTCCAGTAGAATTTGCTGTAGATGTACAGCAACTTCTACTGTACATCTACAGCGAAAGTTGCTGGCAACATTTGTTCCAGTAGATTTTGCTGTACATGTACAGCAACTGGGTGCATGCATGGAGGGTACTTTCCTGCATAATAGTTCACATCCAGCTAGGATAATACACTGATACACACTACACAATGTAGTGGTTTAATCCTGCTTTAATACAGCTGAACTGTATTATGATACCGGCTTTTCCCCAGTCCAGGCAGTTAAGCACTTAACCTTTCCCACCAATGTTGTATCTATTCTATACTTTTGCTGTTTTTTTGTATCATTCAACAAAATTATGCAAGATAGGGTGATGGTTAGCACTGTGGTCTCATTACTCAAAGATCCTGGATTCAACTTACTTCCAGGCAATGCTGGGTAATTACGCCATTCATACTTAAAGATGCTATTTGGATTACTGCTTTTGAGGAAAGGAGACTCAGCATTTATGGCCAAATACAAATGAATTAAAATGAGCTACAACACATTGTGATATAGAATGGAAACACAATACCACCATTTAACTACCGTAAGCTACCGTACGATTAAGCGCTGGGGCACTCTTCAATTTGACAGGCACTTATACAAGACAGGCGTTTATTCAAGGTCACGATTTTAGTGCTTAAGAAGCATTTGGAAGCCCCTACACCCCGGCGCTTATTCAAGACCGCCGCTTATTCAAGACCAGGCGCTTTATCTCGACGGTACGGTATTAACATTATTCCTCTAAACTTCACCAATCCTCAAGCCTGCTACTCATTTCTACCTAACCAAAATATATACAGATATATAAGGACATACATGCATATGCCTTGGGAAGGATTTGAACTTAGGGCCCCAGAGGTATGGGTCCACTGTGCTTACCACTACTCTATCCCAGACATGTGACATCAGGGCGGTCTGGGTACACGCCATTCACAATGCAATGTACTTGTACCCTCGGGCACCTGCACTCTTCCTAGACTCTGCTGGGGGAGTGAGTTCTGATAATTGTCCCTCTACTCTCTCCCAGGAGGATACCAGCATAAATGGCACTGTGCAATAGGCATAATGCCAGCATAGAACAAGTTTCACATACTAATTCTGTGCCCCTATGAGACATGAATTTGATCACACTTGAATTAGTGTGGGGTGCATCCTTAATTGTGGCTACAAAGTGCAATGCAACCTTGCCTTCTTACATGCACTTCATCCGTGTCATACTTTGTTTGATGAGCTCTTTGTTGTCCTTGAACCTTGTCCTTTGTACCTTGTTGTCCAGACTGATGTTCAACAGTCAAAGCACCCAGAACCAGTTCTGAGGTGAGGGAAGAGCTTGCGTTGGCATTGTTGCCCCCAGCAACAAGTTACATAATGGAGTGCTGAAGCAACATTAAGAGCTGTTCTGGCAGTAAATCTATCATCAGGTGCTGGCAACTCCTTAAAATGACTATGCCAGCGACTTTTGAACCTGTAGTCATTTTTCACCCTGGCTTATGAAGCCATTGTGGAAAATGACCCTGCTCTTTAATCATAGTAAGTGCCTTTTTGTAAAGGATATTTCATATATTTGCCTTCACTTTTCAATTGTGAAATCATCATAAATGGAAGGAGAACTATATGTATTAGCGATTCAGTATTTCAAAATATCTCCCAGTCATTTTTCTAAGTAGTATACTAAATACTTGCACTAGACATGGGAGAGAGTAGCTCTCTATTCTCAGAAGAATGTAAATGTGACTGGTGTAAATTCGTGACAGAAAAAAAGCACCCCATCAGTAGAACCACAATATAATCTAGTAAAATTCGGGAGAACTTTGGTACCAGAAGTATAGTAGCTGAGAAAACTGAATTTTAAATCATATTTGTATGTGTATTCTATACTAACACACCAGAATAGCCTAGAGGGAGGTGTATTCAATGGGATTACATAACAAGCAGAGGGGCAAGGCAGCCTCAAAAATGAAGCTGCCTTGAGCATTCACACCATGGGAGGTGGGTGGGGTGGGGGGTAATGTGGAGGGAGGCATGGAGAGAAATGAAGCCGGGGTCATTTCCTGGTCATTGCTTAGACCTGATCATTATGTACCGTAAAACATCACGTATAAGCCTAACTCGCGTATAAGCTCAACTAGTGTATAAGCCGCACCCTGACTCTGGGCACTGCACAAGAATGCGGGTTTAAGTGTAACTTAAAGTCTAATATATCTTATGTAAATCTCTGGTTGCAACCAATATAATGCAGTTTAATTATCCCCTAAATGATCCCTGGATTTAAGGGGAATTTCGTTCTCTTGTAGCCGGCCCTGGGGCTGGTAGGGGCAGGTAGGAAGCACTGGGCTGGCTTGTAGCCGGCCCTGGGGCTGGTTGGGGCGGGTAGAAGCACTGGGATGGCCTGAAGCCGGCCTGATGGGGTGGGATTAGTGTAGGCTTGTGTAGAGGCTTCTCACTCCGCCCCCAGGTACCCTCAGCCGGCCTGAGGGGTGGTGCTAGTGTAGGGTTTGTGTAGAGGCTTCTCACTCCGCCCCCAGGTACCCTGAGCCGGCCTGAGGGGTGATGTTAGTGTAGGGTTTGTGTAGAGGCTTCTCACTCCGCCCCCTGGTGCCCTTAGCCGGCCTGAGGGGTGGTGTTACTGTAGGCTTTGTGTAGAGGCTTCTCATCCCACCCCCAGGTACCCTCAGCCAGCCTGCAAGGCCATCCCAGTGCTTCCTACCATGCCCTATCTGTCCCAGGGCAGGCTACAAGCCACTCCAGTGCTTTCTAGTCGCCATGGCACTTAACTGCAGTATATTCCATGGCAACTTTCAGACCTAAGTTGCCATGGCACTTAACTGCAGTTTATTCCATGGC
The DNA here is from genome assembly GCA_947462335.1 of Harmothoe impar. NCBI lineage: Eukaryota > Metazoa > Annelida > Polychaeta > Phyllodocida > Polynoidae > Harmothoe > Harmothoe impar. The sequence continues at coordinate 33,493,055 of OX381708.1, forward strand.
AACTTTCAGACCTAAGTTGCCGTGGTATTAAACCTCAGTATATTCCATGGCAACCTTCAGACCTAAGTTGCCCTGGTATTGAACCTCAGTATTTCCCATGGCAACTTTCAGACCTAAGTTGCAGTGGTATTAAGCTCCAATATATTCCATGGCAACTTCGAGACCTAAGTTGTCATGGGATATACTGATGTTGAATAGGGTTGTCATGAGAAATAAGTAGGATATCTCCTAAACCTCTATTTTCGTCCAGTGTAAGTCACACTGGTGATCTGACTTGCCGCATCTTATACGTGAGGTTTTACGTTATCATTTACCTCTGGTCTCCTGAATGTGGGTGAATGCATTGTCTTTGTTGAAGTAGGTATTGATAACATCTGGTGCTTTTGAGCAGGAAGTCCAAGGGTTTAAGTTGCCTTTGTTCCAAATGTATCACAGTATCACAACCTAAACCTGTGGAATGATAATACCTTCAGTGTTATTAAATAGGCAGATCATATTCACAGCATGGTAGAATTTCCCTTTGCTAAACCCAACGCAAACCTTGAGACAATGCTGGAGGTAGCTACTTTTGTGGGAAATCTGCTTTGCCATGTCAAACTTGATGTTCATGTCCAACAATGAACAGACAAGTCTGAGTTTTGGAACTTTTTATTTGGCAAGATATTACACTACATGTAAAGCATTACAACAGGTAAAATAGACTACATACTATTTGAACTTTATCTCATTTTCCTTTCAGTTCATCAGATGCATTGAGTGGGCATAATCCCAAAATATTTTTACAGTGTTCTCACACTAAAAGGTGTACAAATAAGTTCAAAAACAATAGGACTTATGCAAGTCTACAGCCTGGGTATGTTCTCACCTGGCCTTGACCTTGCCCCAGCACTAGGACCAATGACAGGCCTAGATTCTGGACACACCTTAGTAACTGGTAAACACCTACCTGGATACCTTTGTCCTGGTGGTGTCACATGGTACAGAAGAAGTTGTGGAGGTGAATCTCACCCTGGTCTGTGTCGTATTTTCGGTCTAGCAACAGGGTCGCCCACACCTGTCCTCGTCTGCCGGTCCTCCTTGGACGGCACACAAATAGTGCTGTAATGCCAACTACAGCAAAAAGTGCTGTAAATGTATAGCACATTGTGCTGTTTAAATTAAATACAGTAACGTTTTACAGTGTGTGTGTCTAGCATAATACCATTAAGATTTTCTTGTCAGAATAAATGGCAGATTATAGGAGGGGAAGGATTATACTATCATCTTAGAAATAAATTGGAAAATGCAGGTTTGCATATATATGCCAGTTTGTATAGCAGCTTTAAGCTCAGCAACTACCCAGTAGCCTGTTTCACAAGATCATAATTATTATCATTTAGATGCTTGTTAATATACATAACAACTGGTGTTGGACTACTGGTACCATAAGCTTACCAACATATTTCTAAGAAGTCTAAATCCTATTATGACTATGGAATCTCAGACCAATGACGTAGATATCCGGAATAATCCAAGACTTTTTGGGCAGCTATCTGGAAACTTGTAGTCATGTAAATGTTCTGTACTGTCCCAAAGAGGCATTATAATCTTTTCCCTAATCTTCTACGAGTCAAAGGCTGAGGGCAAATAAGCACTTAAAAACTAGAAAATGTTTGAGAAAATTACAAGTTGATGGTCATTTCCAGACATTTACACACAAAATCTTGGGAGTGAGACGTTTTACAGTTCTTAAATTGAGTAATATATTGGAACAGGGACCGGATTAATGGACCCATATCACTCATAATTAGGACAATAATGGGTACAGGAACACGTTTGGGTCTATTCGGTTGGCTACATACAAATGTATTGTGTATGCCCAATCAGCCAAATACATAATATATAGCGCTCATTACGCATTTGAATTATATTTCTCATTGTGGCGCATGTACTACCATAAATAGTTGATGTCCACATGATAATCCATAAAATTCCTAATGGAACCGGATTGCTTTTATCGAATTTGACACAATTGTGGTGTTTTGCCCTTTTATGCCAGTTGCCAACCGATCTTTTTCCAAATCAAGTATTTGTTCTGGTTCAAGTGAGAAAGCGGATCGCCCTCTGGCAACGTCAACAGAATAAAACAACTTTTTTTTGCTATTACCACTGTTTTCTTTTTAATGCATCATTGACACTGGGTAACCAAAGTACCGACAAGAGAAGGGTTGATCCTCTATTATGGGAGACCGCAATACCTGCCCAGAAATTGTTATAGGTTTATTGAGAGAGATATCTCACATCTATTAATACGATCCTCTATCTGAGACATGGGATAACAAATTAACTATGTTGTGCACTGTTATATGTGTGTTATTAGGCCTACATTATGTCCGGGCACTGTGGTAATTATTTGCATAGATCTGGTTTTTCAGCTATCATATTGAAGCCTGGGCTCTCGGCCATGGCGTGAGGCCGAGTGTAACACGACCTATGGGACAAGGAGTGAAGAACAATCAAACTATCCCTACACTGTAAAAATATTCCGTTGAATATACGGAGAATCAATGCAAAACTTTACGGTGGATCATAGTAAATGTGATTACGGAGAGGCAATGTTAAGTCAATTATTTTTAACACAATTTACAATATTATTACCTCAGAGAAACAGATTTCTCTCAATTACAATTTTAATTACAATACAATTATTCAAAATTTATATAAATATTTTCGGGTGCATCCCCAGTAAATTGTTAAATATGCAGCCATTTTTTGCTAAAGAATTTCCTAACTACTCTCTGCAATGCCCTTTTAAAACATTTCTTATTTTCAGAGGATCTTAAATGCAGGAATTAAATTCCACTCATGTATAGCATTTACAGGAGGTGACTTTCTTACTCTTTCAGTATGAGCTAAGTAGCTTGCAGCAAGCGGTCCATCTGCTGCCCTAGTTTGCCTATTATCTATAAGAGTTAACACTCCAATATTAATTATACCCCAGCCAACACATCCTAGTGGGCCCTAGGTGGGTCACAGATGGGCTGCCTTATGGGGCCCATATGGGCTGCCTATCTGGGGCCCGCTTCGTTTTGACCAGGGCTATCAGGTGGGGCCCAGAAGGGCTTGCCCAGATTTGAAGTGGGCTGGCCCTGTTCAGATCTAATTGGGACCCAGGTGGGCTCTTTCAGTTGTGGAACACGTAATTGGGGCGTGGGGGCTGGGGGGGACGGAAACAACTTTTTTTAAGCTATAAGCTTAGTCGTTATATAGTTGATGACCATATATATTAAGAGTAGATACCAACAAGTATTCCAGTGGGTCAATTGATTTATGTGCATTTAATGTCATCTCTTCCCTTTATTTAAGGAGGAAAAGCAAAAAGCATCCTTTGACTAACTACAACTCTGATCACATGGGATGACACAGTCACAGTTATTTATAAGTTTAATAGTGATACCTGAGGGAGTCCTGGGCTTATGTACTATGATCATATCCGGGGGAAAGGTGTCAGTATCAGAATGCTCCTTGTTTCTCTATTCATATGCAAAATTGTGTAGACAATTTCATATGATATGAAAGTACTGTGAAAACTGTTTCATTTCAATAGTTTTAAAGGAATTGTGAATTCATGGTTCATTGTAATAAAGACAAGAAAATGTCTAAAGGATATCAAATCCCATGTGCTGTCAATCATGACATCTAGTGATAAGCTCAGGAACAATACTTTGAAACATGATCATGAAAGTTGTGTTAGTAGAATTATCCCAGAAAGTGAAGTTGGTGGGCTGGCCCACATGGGGCCCACCTGGCAGCCAACACCAAGCCCATGGAAAACCCATGCAGACCTCAGCCCACTTAGCCGAGCTCTAGCCCAGGTGAAACCCAGGTAGACAACATAGCATAAGAAAAATAGTTTGAACTTGCATTTTCTAGAAGAAAGCGAGGATAAATTAAGGTATCTGCAATGCAAGGAATCCGTTAAAAACTAAGTTCAGTACATGGGCTGAGCCCACCTGGGCCCTACCTGGCTGCCCATGCTGAGCCCATGGGACACCCAGGGATACCATTGCCCAGTTGGACCATTTCCAACCCAGGTGAAACCCACTTTTGCAAAAATGCATACATATAATGTTAATTTAAAAAGTAAATCAATTGAACATTTTCAGAAATGACCATGAATTAAAGGATTTGCAGTGCAAACATAGCATGTTGATATTCTGGGCTGAGCCCACATGGGCCCCATCTGGAAGCCCTGACAAATACCAGTAAATACCCAGATATGGGCTAGCCCAGGGTGCCCAGAGACACGCCCATATGGGCCCCATTTGGGTGTGTTGGCTGGGACGATAGCAAATCACTCCTTGTAAATATTTCATCCTTAAATCAATTGGAACCCCACCAGCTTTTTCATCTATTTTTTTTATAGTAATTTCAGAAGGATCATAAATCTGAAAACATACTCTTAAAGCTGTATTTGTAGTACCTGTAATCTTTTTAGGTCAGTGAAACTCCGACCTGAGAAAAATATTATACTAATATCTATATAAAGCAAGAGCATTGATTTAATTATTATAACTGAGGTTAAGTCATCAAAACATGTTCTGAAATGTCCTAAATCCAGATTTTATGATTAACCCTACTTATGACCTTATTTAAGGTTGGTCGCTACTCTTAACTTTCTATCCATGAAATCTCTTATAGTTCATACCCTTGGTTATTCTGAGCGACATCATAACATCTATAATATTCCAAGGATGATTTATTAATTAATAACTAATGCCAATGTACTAACTCAAGTTGAAAGTCCACAAATATTACCATTTATCAATATATCCAATACTTAAAGTGTCACAAAATGCACAATTTTGGTCAAAATAGTCTAATTTTATAACACAGTTTATGGAATGTATATACCGGTATGTATCTGACAATGCAATATTAGCTCATTCTGATATATTTGCGAATTTGGAGTATTTGGATCTTGATTTAAGAGTAGCGATCAACCTTAATTCCTTCTTGAAGCTGAGATCATTTTCTTATATAACACCCAAGTATTTGTAACTCCCTACCATTTCTAGCTTATTTCCCTTAACTTCCAAATTACCAACTTTTTACCCACCTCATATGTATATAACATTGATTTTGTTTTTGCAGCACTTATAGTCTATTGATTTTTATCACAATATTCTGCCAATATATCTAAATCTCTTTGAAGTGACTCTGTTATCTCCTCTAATGAATTACTACTTAAGAATAATACCGTATCATCAGCATACTGTAATACTTGCCTTCTAAAATTTAATTCAGATAAATCATTCACATACATAATAAATAGAAGAGGCCCAAGGATAAATCCTTTTGGTACTCCATAGGTGATATCTAAGCATGCTGATGACACATTATTAGCTACAGTTTTTTTGTGATCTATTCGTTAAATAATTTCTAAACCAATTATTGTGTACCCCATGTACACAAGCCACAGGCTACCTCAGGTACACAATAAAATATCAGCCACTCGGGATTCACCTGCTGCTGCAGCAGCAGATGCATCTGCTATGTCGGGTTTGTTTGGCTGTGCTGTGTACCTGAGGTACAGTAGAGTATTAGTGGGCCTAATTGAGTAATTACACTAAGTTACAGAAACCACAACTCAAGTATTCATTCTGTACCTCAGGTACACAGTGGGCATCCTAGCTACTGTAACCTCAGGTACACAGTGGTCACCTAGTGTACCTCAGGTACACAGTGGGCATGCTAGCTACTGTACCTCAGGTACACAGTGGTTTTCCTGTGCCTCAGGTACACAGTGATCATCCTATGTGTAGGCCTACCTGAGGTACATATGCTTACTAGTACTACACATGTGTTTTCTCTTCTCGAAATTTAATTGCAAGGAATGCTCTAGTATGACATGCTGTGTACCTAGGGTACAGAAGGATGTGTACCTGGGGTACAGAAGAATAGCCACTGGTACAGAAGCCTACTGCACCACAGGTACACAGCAGCCAACCAAACCCAACCACAAAGAGACACAACACATGCCTCTGCTGCAGCAGCAGGTCGATGATTCTGATTGGCTGATTATTTCCTGTGTAGGTACCTGAGGTAGACTGTGGCTTGTGTAGGGGAGACCGGGGCAAAACGGACCACTTAAGGGAATATGACAAATAACTCAGAGGTAAAACCCTGAATTGAAGCAGTTATTTTTTCATAACAAAGCATAAAAGTATGTCATCCATGAAAATAATTAATATTGTGCTAGTTCCATTATTAGCATAGTGGGATAGCATAACATATTCTGACCTACGAAGGTCATGGGCCAAAATCCCGGGGCAAAAGGGTTTTTGGGGCGGGGCAAAAGGGACCCTGGAAATTTCTTAATTTTGAATTGTTATCTTTTTTCATAATTTTCTTGCTCCCATCTTTTAGCTATGTTATTACTCAGTTCTTTAGGTATTTATTTCGTGTCATGAATGACCATTATCTATCTTATTTTGATTTCAATTGATTGTTATGACCGTTGAACATCATGCATTTCAATAAAAATTCCCCCAAATTCAGGAAAAATTCCCCAAAACCCCAAAAATACCCCCCAAAAATAAAAATTGGCTTATAAGAAATAACTTTATATTTTGATAAGCATCTCATCATTCTAATCATTTTTAGCCCAAGCATGGCCATTTTTACATGTTTTAATCATTTCTATGGGGTTTCACCATAGGAATTATGATTGAAGGGGGGGGGAGCCTCTGTTTTGCCCCGGCTTCATGAAAAAAACGTGTAGGCCTAAAGATGATCTTGACAAAATAAATAACTGTAGGGTAATTTTCTTTTCCAAATCAATTTGTAAATCTGTTTTAACTATAAAATGTTATTGTTTTAGCCATAAAACATTATCATATAGGCTACCGCTTTTTTAGTTCCCAGAAGCTTATGAACTGAATTTTGCAAAATTAGATCAAATAGGGGAAGATGGGGTAATACGGGCCATGGGGTAATAAGGGACACTCTCATTTCAGACTGATATTTCTTACTGAAAGGTAACACTAAGAACTCAGTTTGGGTTTTATAATAAAAGGTAGGCATCAGATCATATATATTGCAGCATTTATTATGTTGTTGCAGGAATTATTATTTGAATTATACGCAGAAAATAAAATTGAATACCTGGAATATTGAGGGCTGACATCTTGATTAGTACAGCATAATTAGACATATCATTATTCATGTAAGCCCCTAGTTTGAGCAAAATGGTAATATTTTTTCTGGTTTCAGGTGCTAAGGATAAAACACCCAATAGCTTATAAAATTAAATATGGTTTGGTTATTTTCTGTGAAGTGTCTAGGAATTGACACCACTATTTGTGTGGTGTCCCGTATTACCCCAACCTCATTTTTCGGTGGGGTGAAACGGGTCAAAGGCAATCCCTATGGCAATTCGTATGTATTTTTTCTACAAAAATTTTAAGCTATTGATCATATTTAAAACCTCCACATGAAAGAGTGCCTTTGCAGAAACTACTTTTTTTCAAGATATCTAAATAAACATAGTTCTTTGTGAGATTTTTTTCATGTTTTAAATTTGCATATGGTCATGCTTTGTGTGGCGGCCATTTTCCAAAATGGCGGCATAAAAATACAAGAAATTTCAGGGTAAATTTGAACATCACGGACAATTTACAATTTTTGCTGTTTCTATTGTGCATCTCAACATAAATGGTCACAAAGTAGCTTGAATTAAAGCTATAGAGGAGCCCCATCTAATAGATAGGGTTTTGGGTATATCATGACATCCTGGTTACCATGGAAACAATGTAAACACTCCATTTTTGCCAAATTCTGCTAATTGTTTAATATTTTGACAAATTCTCTCGACAAGAATATGCATATAGCACTCATTGAGGTAACAAAGTATCTTTATTATGTTTTGGGACAGTTTAAATCATCATATATTTTGTTAAGGTACCTCAAAGGCTTCCCATTCAAAGAATTCCACCCATGCATGAAAGATATTTGGCCATTTTCACTGACGATTCCTATTCCGTTCCGTCTTACCCCACAATGGCGACCCGTATTACCCCACCGTGGGGTAATATGGGTCACAAAATCTTTGAAATTATTAACTACAACCATTGTACCTTAGGGAGTTTGAGGAAATTTTTCTTCAACACAGTTAAATATAAAAGAGGAATGCTTAAAAAGTAGGTAAATAAATATTTTGCTTATGGTCACCAGAAAGGCAGAAATTGCATGAAAACCCTTAGGTGTCCCGTATTCCCCCATCTTCCCCTAAGCCAAATTGACAAAAATATAAAATTGATAGCTGAGAACTGAGTTAGGGGTCGGATCCGTTTTGCCCCGGTCTCCCCTACCTGAGGTAACGTCTCAGGGGTCTAACGGTCGAGCTGCTCCCGGCCCCAGCTCCAAAGCCCCGATTTCGCTACTACTTTGGGCGCACCTGCTTTAGTTGCTATCTACTGAGGGGTGTCGCTGCGTGCATGTACGATTGTGGCGCCATCTCTGTGGTTAGTCTCCAGAGCAAACGCCGGCAAATCCCTACGTGCTGCTTCACGTTACTACGGGGAGCCAGCACTGCTCCGAGTAACATAGGGCAGCGACGTGGATCGATTGGCAGTCGTTTGCTCCGGAGACTATCTCTGTGGTATCAAATATATGACGTTGCAACACGTTGGCCGCCTGTGCTATGTTGTAATAGATGCACAGTATCAATGCAGAGGGCCTCAGTGTATTACGGTCGGCTTATTGCAGTGTCTGCAACTTTTACCTTGCCGTCCGATTCATTCCGAATGTCAAGGACGCATTCGGCGGCCTCACTCACTCTTGGCAGGTCTCTTCAATAACATTAGCAACCCACCTGTGAAGAACTGTACTTGCTACACCTCAAAAGAGCAGTCTACGGATATCTCCTCGAGTCCTACAATGCCTGGAACTGAAGGGTTCAAACGTGTCCTTTCAATCCAGAGCCATGTCGTCTCCGGCTATGTGGGCAACAAGAGTGCTACGTTCCCGCTGCAGGTAAGGCCATGACTAGGGAGTTCAAAATACAGCTGCCGCTGTAGTCCGCCCGTTTCTGTGATCCAATATGCGCCCTTCCTAGAAGCACCCCCACTGGCTCATTGCATAAAAATAGCCCCCCTGACCTCATTTCTTGAGCTATAAAAAACACAAACCCCTCATTTTAATCACAATATCATGGCAGTCAACATGAATGGAGCCATTGGCATTAGTGGAGATATGTAAGAGTTTCTGTTTTCTGTGGCCTACAATATTATGGTGACATTCTGCATGTCAAAATGTAATAAATAGATATGACTTGTTAAAACTTGTTACCATGGGAGTGTTGGTAATTGTGTTCTTGAAGACATATGTGAAATTCAGATGTGTGTGTCACTGCCCAATGCTGTCCCCAGCCATTTTAAAGGCGCACTGAACCCACAACGTCATTTGCGTACAAAACTCGGCAGGGCTAGGTCCTCAACTCAGTGCGCCTTTAAAGCCCCGGCCACACCTAGGTGATTTCACCCGACCCGACGTGGTCCGACCTAGATCCGACCCAACCCGACCCGACAGTCGGAAGAGTTTGGCATGCACAACTCAATCAGACCGGCCAGGTAAATTAGGTCCGATTGTCGGGTCTGGTCGGGTCGGATCTGCTCAAAATTGCCTAGTGTGGCCGGGGCTTAAGTTGACCTGTTCTGTCTGAGTTAGAAGGGTGCCTAGGGCCAGTGCTACAGTACCCCTAACTGCTGTGTAGGCGCCCCTCTCCTGCCTAGATCACAGAAATGGGAAATATGTTCAGATGCATTCACCATGATATATCTGGATCTAGGTATGATAGAAACCTTATCTTTACAGATCTCAAAAGCTCTCATAGGGATCTATACTAATGGAACCAATATGTATTCTTTAACTCATTATCAAAAGTTATCAAACCCCCTACCATGACTCAGGCATGAGAATGAAAGTATGAGTTTACCGTCCAAGACATTTTCAAAAGTGATGAGGCTTTTTTTCATTATTCATTATTCATTATTTTTCCAACCATTGTGATGATTGTCGATACCGGTGATGTCGTACTGCTATAGCCAGTATAGGCTATAACCACGGCTACAACACATGTTGGTACGCCTACCTTTTAGTGTTTACTAGTCAGCCTACATGACAGCATTACATTTAATCACTATCAATCAGCCTACATGACAGCATTACATTTAAAGCATCAGACCACTCAAAAAAAATCAGGTTTCTCATCATCGGGCGGCAAAAAATGAGACGAGGGCATTTTCCATTTAAAGGTGCACTGAGTTGAGGACCTAACCCTGCCGAGTTTTGTATGCAAATGACGTTGTGGGCTCAGTGTGCCTTTAATTTTTTTCGATACATTTTTCAGAGGTGTAAAATGGGGGACACCTATCCTAATTGAATTCTATAAATGGTTTGAGGGGCATAGTATTATCCCTCCCCCATGACCTCAAACCTACGGGCATGGACATAGCCATAGGCCAAGGGGGATCAGAGGGACATGTCCACCCCTCCCCATTTTTGGCCAACCCCAGAAAGGTCAAAAAGGGCCAGAAACCCCCCTTGTCCACCCTACCTTGAAACTGGTTCCCACGCCCCTGACTGTTACTACCGTACTGTACGTACTGTAGACACCGCATATAACCCCCACCTCGCGTATAACCTGAAACCCGAGAGAGACATCTTATAACTAGATAACCCACACCTGGGGTCTGAAAATCGCCATTTTAGTATTCAACTATTGTACTATACATGTACTTACAAAAACCCTCGTATTACCCGCACCTAGACTTTGAGAATATTGTATAACCCGCACTGGAGGTTTGGTCCGCGTATAACCCGCAGGTTATACGTGGGAATTTACAGTAGTATAGATGAGCACTCCCTATTAAAGGTACAATAGATACGGTATACACATGATACAAAATGGTACCTAAGGGAATGTTCATTTATTAGTTACGGGGGAGGGGGGGGGGGGGATTTCCGGCCCCTTCTGAGGGGGGGGGGGGCGTAAAAAAATGCTGACCCCTCTTGAGCCCCTTCTAAGCAAAAAAGTCAATGTACCTATAATGTTGTGGGGCATGAGGTGAGCGTAAGAAATTGAAGGGGTATTTGTCGAAATTTCCTACTCATTTACTAAGAATCCAGTTTTGGCTTTTACAAATTGAATCATGCCATATTATTAATGGGTACCGGGTACCATGATTCAAGATTCAAGAAGGCTTTATTGACTAATGTAAGGATACCGAGTTAGTGTTGATGACATTATACACAGTTTTTATGTAGGAAATTATACGGTTAATGCTCCAGGTCAGTTTGATGATATACAAATTACAATAAGGTTCTACAGCTAATATTTGAGAAATCTTTCTATTATCACGATGCTTGTCCATGGTGTGTGTATTCCTTGTATCATAAGCTTCAATTTGATACCAAATATGACCATCTTTAGACATTTTTTTCCACATGATCATTTATTTCAAAATCGGAAAAAAAAAGTAAATAATGACATTTTTTTGAAATAATGAACTTTTCATGCGGCCCCCTCAAAGGCATGCGGGCGGTAGAATACTAATAGATTCTTATGAGGACGGAAGACAGCGAGTCTTCCACCTCCACGATGTAACCTTAGAATGAAGTAAACATGTAACAACAAAAAACTAATACCTATCTATTTTCCTTTTTACATCCTAGGTCCTGGGATTTGAGGTTGATCCCATAAACTCTGTTCAATTCTCAAACCATAAAGGTAAGCTAAGTTACGGTATATAAGATCATTTTTGAATTGCAATTGTTAGTATTCATATAAGTAAATATCAGTGTAATCCCTATAACATTGGTGAATATTGCGTGTGGCCTGCATTGACAATACGATTTTATATGATTTTATATGTCACCAAGGCAAACTGTAGTTCAACGTAGTGGTATATCTGATCAGTGAATCATATGTATTAGGTCTAGTTCATTTTGAAAATCGAATAGAACTAATTTTTCTTGTTCACTGTTGTTGCAGGTTATAAATCGTGTAAAGGCCAGATACTTGAAGCCGACCAACTTGGAGAACTCTATGAGGGACTCCGGGAGAACGGTCTCAATGTGTATTCACATTTGCTCACTGGTAAGCAGTGGGATGATTGCATAGTTTCTTTTAATAAGGTCACTTAAAATTGATTATCAGCTTTTTTACTTCAATCTAAGAGCAATTTACACCATCAACCATACGAAATACACACTTTAAAGTAAGCTCATCGTTTTCCCATGGCTTTGATCTAAGTTTTCAGACAAATATTGAGCTTGTAGTAAGAGGATGACGGCAGTTTCTTGGAACCCCTACAGTAAGCTTAATGTATTCAAGGGAGGATAGTAATGTGACAGACAGCTCCTGTCATAGCCTATAAAATCAGAGTTACCTTGACAGAACATAGAGCCTTTAAGTAGCTAACTCCTTGTCCATACACAAATAGATTATCACCCCCTGCCAAACCATGATCTGAAAGCTCCTTTGCATATACCGGTACCTCACGTGAGCCCTATACTTACATGTATATGCTGGGTGCATGGGAAATTTAGATCAGTCAAGATGTTCAAACCCTATTATGTTATATGCATTTTATGACCTTTGATTAGATTATGGGGGCTATAACAGTATACTGTGTAACCTTGTATTGTTGTGATATGACCTAAGCACTAATACTAGTAATATGTTATGCAATCTGGTTTGGCTGATGTATAAAACACTCACTGTAGTCATTCTACTTCTCCAGATGACCTCCAGTGTCAGAACAGAGGTCAAAGCACAGAAGGCTAAAAATGGAAACTCTACATTCAGTTTACAAATAGAAGTAGTTTTAATAACATTCACCCAACGGTGAACTCTGAAGTAGCCGGATGTATTGGCCAAGATTAATTTTCCAATTTCTTATGTCAAAGTCAAAGCGTAAAATCAGAAACCAAATGTGATTTTCATGTTAAAGAGATGCTTTAACCAAATTAGCGTTCACCATGATGGTGCCACCGAAAGAATGGGAACCATGGCCCCTCCTCCCCATCAGCCAAAAATCACCTTGATACACGGTATACTAAATTCGCTCGAAAATCTGATACGGTCAGCCCTGGTCTTTAGAGTACATAGATTGAGCTGTTAACACTTTAAAATTACCTTCACCATGTGATTGCAAGTCTGACAATACCCTTATAAGATAGCTAGTTCTAGGTAAATATAATTATGTATTCGGAATAACTTTTATTGCAGGTTTCATTGGCTCAGAATCATTCCTCTCAAAAGTATGTGATGTAGTGACAGATTTAAAGAAAGTTAACCCAGACCTAATATATGGTGAGTACATAAAGATTGTTGGTTTAATACTTTACAATAGTCATTGGAGGGGTGAGATGTAGCATGTTATTATCCATAGTATATGAAGATAAGAATAGAAACCATCTCGAGAAGTCATAACTTCAGGAACTTTCAAATGTGTATCAGTCTCTATGGCGATATGTATAGGCCTAACAGTATTCGTGTTAAACCTAAAATAAATTATACATTTGCTATATCAATAGACGTGGCGTTTCAATGGAATTGTTTGTTAAATGCGACATTAAGTTATGTTTCTCGTCTATTTTCAGTTTGTGATCCGGTTATGGGAGATCTAGGGAAAATGGTGAGTTTGACATAATACAATACATGTAATAAGCTGTTTGCTGCTCTGTCATAGCCGTCCCAGTCATGGCGACTTATTCCTTCTTCGTGATTACTTAGAAAATACAGCAAATGTCACCTCGTTACAAGGCTGGTCATAGTAAGGCCAAAAAGAAAAAAAGGTGTGTTTCAGGTCACCCGACCGACCCTATCAAAAGAGGGCCGACCCTACGTTTTTTTATGCAATTTTAAAGAATTTTCCTTATTTTTAGCCTTTTTGGGTCAATTTTCGGGTCTTCGGAGAGGCCGGGTAGTACTTTCATATTTTAAAAAAAAGGTTTAAAAAAAAAATCAGACCTACCGACCCTACATTTTCATGCCATGTTACCTGAAACAAACCTCCTTTTTTTTGGCCTAATGTGAAGGTTGCTACCACCTGAGTCGTCCAAACAGCCATATCAAACCCTATAGGCAGCACTGACATGTGTCAAATTCGCAAGGAGATTGACGCACAATAATCGCTTTTCTTTATATCTTAATTTCAGTATGTGCCAAAGGAATTACTGCCCATATACCAGCAGCAAATACTCCCACTGGCCGATATCATCACACCTAATCAGTTCGAAGCAGAGTAAGTATGAATACTAAAAGTCATCATTTGAGTAGCTGCTCAGTATTATAATAACCACTTGGAACTCGTTGTAATGTTATATTGCCTACTTCAGGTTGTTATCAGGGATTGAAATAAAGGACGAGAGCTCTGCACGTTTGGCGATGAAGAGACTTCATGAGATGGGTGCCAATGCGGTGGTTATCAGTAGTACCGACTTCGGCAACGGTCAAGTGCTGGTGGGGCTGGGCAGTACAATGAAAGGTAAGATATCTCTTATCAGACGTCCGTCATACGTTTGGTAAAGCCCAGATACCACCAGAAGTCACTCTGCTCTGTATTGACGACTTGAAGAGTTATAGCATATAATTATGTAGAGATAATATGATACTGTATACTTCTGTGGTTTTAACAAGGGAATCAACAGTGCCTGTGAGGCCAGGGAACATTGAATGGCTGTCAATTCTAAACGATATTTTGGGCTACATATCAGCACATAATAATATGCATTTTCAACAATTCCCTTTACTAACGATACTAAAACACGCTGATCTTACTTCCCACACGTGTATAACGTGTAGAAAATGTTCATGGTCTTTAAAAACAACTCTTCCTTTCAGGCGATGACCAATGTTGTATTCAGTTCGAGGTGCCCCGACTCCCCGTGAACTTTACAGGTACGGGTGACCTGTTCGCCTCGCTGCTCCTGGCCTGGCTACATGAACAGCCCGGGGACTTACAGGTATGTTATAATACATGTGCAATCCTCACTATCTTAAAGGGGCATTCTCACCACTCGCACTTAACCACATAGTAGACTAGAACAGCACTAGAATTGTGAGTGGGATACACTTGGTGATTATGCCACTTTAAAGTCATATAGAGTAAGTGATTTACCTTTTCCATCACCGATTCGTTATCCGTAATAAAGGTCCCCTGAAGTGTGTCTTGGACCATTTTCGGAAATTGACAGTTTTTGAGAACATTCTGGTGTCCATATAAGTGCCTCTACATGGGTACCCATGATTTTGACCATGTCGCTGTGTCGATTTTTAGCAGAAGAACCGTGTCATTGTGTCGATTTTTAGGTATATAAGAACATAGAGAAAAATCCCTGTGGGTCGATTTTTACCCCTAATTTTCCTGTGTCCGTCGATTTTTAAAACAGCCTAAAACGGCCGTGTACGGCCGTGTCGCCCGTGTCGTTTTTTACCCATGGAGAGGCACATATAAGAGATGTGTCTTGTTTAGGAAAAATTACCGATCTACATTGACCGTGAGATAAACCATTGTGATCCTTAAGTCGCTTTTGAAGTGTATATTGTTGTCCATATTTATGGTATTTTAAACTGACTACATGTTTTATGGTGTTTTTGTAGGTGGCGTGTGGGAAGGTGCAGTCTACAATGCAGGCAGTTCTCAGACGGACACTGGACTATGCCAACTGTACGTACCCCATAGTGATATTAGGGTCATTTAGCAGCTCTTACTATGTGGGACTCCTGTATGGATGGGTGGACCAAGGCATGTAGGTGTGGAACACTGAGTTTGACACCAGATAAAGTCAGCTTGTGTCCAGTGCATACAAGGTTGCTTGGGTGTGTAGAATAATAATGATAACATGGACAAGCTAAGGCCACTTAAAATCGATCATCAGCTTTGCGAACAGCGCCCGCATCTGTTTGAAAGGACCGCATCCACGATATTTTAGGTTATTCAATAATTTAAAAAAGAGCCTATGACTGCCCCTAAAAAAGATATTTCAGATCACAAAAAAAAACCTTTAACTTAAATCTTCAATCAATTTACACCACCAAAAATACCAAAAACACAGACTTTTAAGTGATCCCATCGTGTTCTCATGGCTTTTATTTATAAGTACGTGTATATTTCAAAGCTCCGTGACAAATATTAAGCTCATGGTAAGAGAGTTTCTTGGAATCCAGTCCTCTCAATTAAAAAAAAATATTATTCAAAAAGAAAACCCTCCCTCACCGTTTTTTTTCCAAAAAGTGTCCGCAAAGCTGATAATCGATCTAAGTGGCCTAATTTATAATTGGGATATTACCGTGTGACGATATGATATGGATATATGTATGTATATAAAGCTATTATATATATACAGAGAACATCCTCATTCAAAGTGATAATATCCATAGTACTGCGAATATTGATTCAATGGTCATATAATGTATTATAGTATAGAGCATGTGCGTGTGACCCGTGATAGGACAGAGAACAAATTCAATGTGAGACACAAATGCGCATAGACGTTTTTTGTTTTTTTTCATTTTAGCACTCGCGTCGGACGGAACTGCACCCACGCGAAGTCAGCTAGAACTGCGCCTTGTTCAGAGTAAGTCCGACATAGAGAATCCTCCTACGACAATCGAGGCTACAGCACTTCCCTAACCTCTACACCGGGAGGTGTGCATCAACTAGAACTAGGGAGTACATGGGCAGATGTGGCATAATCAATCACTTCTAGTCATGTTGGACAGTCATGATCATTAGTCATTGTGAGAATGGAGAAGAATTTGTGAGGTTAATTGAAAGCTATATAATGAGTTCAAGCCAACACAATAGTCCAATTAGATTAACCCTTTAAGGGCCGCATAGTGTTTTTTATGCACTATGCTCTTCGGGTTGATGCAGCCTTGGGCAGGAGACTCACCAGCGTTGCATTGATGCATCGTGACAACAATGGACATGGTGAATTAAAACACCATGCGGGCCCTCAAAAGGTTAATATTTCAATGCACAATGTATAGACATTGAGAATCATTTTCCAGGTGAACAATGTGATCTAAGCTAGCATTTATAAAGGTCGAGGTATGGGATCACTGTATGGTATTTGTTGAACATATGACTAGAGAACAAAGCTATGATTCTGGTGAAAGTGTATATATTTTATTTACATCTTCAGGCTATATGCATATCTCAGGATGCTTTAACATGCACATACTGAAGTTAATTGTTGCGGACTTGGACTCATGGATATGTTTAGCATTGTTGCTCATTAGTATTGGTCCAGAATAGGGTTATCGCTACCAGTAGTTGATTTAACTGGTATAAGTATTGAACATTGCGTTTTAAGGAAGGATACAAAACTTGAAGTGAATGTCTGGGTTCATCATGCAATTATCGATATATATTTCTGTTTGTGCCGATTAGTATTACCAAAACACACGTGGGGTTATGTTAACGCCATTTATATAAATAATTTAGCTCTCTAGGGAGAATAGGGTAGGTGTAAATGTGTGTATACCCTTCACAAAGGACCCATCGTCTCCAGATGTATCCCTGGATGCCCCTTGTACTATGTTTATATTCGGTATGACCCATGTGGATACACTATAGCGAAAATATCCAATGATATTATTGTAAACTCTGTGATAAAATCAACGATTTTATCATTAATTTCTTACCATGGAATTTAGCCTGTAGGCATTGGTATTATTACGAGACATCATATTGGCAGTCTCAAGTATGGTGCATATTTATATGGTACCGGTACCTGACGTTTGGGGTATCAAGTGGCTAACGAGCTGGAGAGGACTACCGGTATGTGTTTTAAAATTATAGAAAACATAATATATTTCTCACAGAGTATGGCATTTTTCCTCAGGGTGGTTGGTGAGTGTACATACCCAAAATTGTTATATGTGTATATAAATATAAATCTACGTCCACCGACAATAAAATTGTGATAAATAAAACATCACATCGTCTGTTGTCTAATATCTACTAATGCCAATCCTGAGTTATCAACTCCTGGGGATATCCCAACCACACTGGTAATACTGCTACTGTACAGAGATGCCACTTTTCCTACTTTTGTAGGAATTACTACCGTAAATTCCCGTGTATTACCCGCATCTCGCATATAACCCGCACCCCCAACTCAGGAGAATCCTATAACCCGTTTTTGGATTTGAAAATCTCAATTTTAGTACTGATCTATAATAATAAAAACCCTCGTATAACCCGCACCCTATATAGGCATGTTTGGTATCAAATGAAAGCTGTGTCTGGTTCGCGTACAACCCGCGGGTAGTACGCGGGAATTTACGGTACTTCTTTTTGCTGCGATTTCTGTGTTAAATTATGTTAATTTTCTACCGAAATTTGGCCAAAGTTCTAAGTTTTACTACTTTTTGTCGATGACTGAGTGGCATCTCTGAATACATATTAGACTCTACGCTGCGGTGAATGATCAACTTTACATGAACCTTTAAGTATTTATAAAGTAGCTGTTTAATGGGTCTTCGTCAGGATTCCGGCAGGTGGTAACGGGCGTCCTAGGTTTGTACTGCTCGACGTAGTATAAAAGGGGTGGTTGCGAATCCTTCTATGGGAGAAAACGTCACATCACGTCACACTACGTCAACGTCACAAGATAGACAATCAGTTATCATAAATGAGTTCTACGCTTCTAACAATATTTTATCAACCGTCACCTGTATTCCAAAGGAGTCAAACTACAACAAGTGTTTCAAATGCTTTCCTCTCATAAACTCTCATCCCTTTGGAAAGCTTGCTTCTATGCAAATTCTAAGAGACTCAGGCTCTGGTTCATGTCTATTTACTTCGGTGACTATGATTCCATAGTTCTTGGAAAAACAATTATATCACCCAGTACTAATTAGGCCCCAACATATTCCACCAGGTGTCATATATCCAATGATGGGCTGGCTATGCGCATACTTGTCCAGCATATGACATTAGTTAAGGCCTTATGAGTGATACCTGACAAGTAGGAGTGAAGTCGGTTCACAGGTCTGTCCCCAACTAATGCTGGCGCTATATCAAATTTTCAAAAAAATTTCATGATTATTATGTTTTTTTCCCTGCGTCTGACAGCTTCTTAGGACTTGGTGGCATCAATATCGCTCTTTGGGTTCTTGAGCTCCTCAATCTGAAAATGATTTTAAAAAACGTTCAGTTGAAGCAGTTGTCATTACTTCATAGCTCCCTCTAAAGCTCGTGAAATATTACCCCCCCCCCCTACCCCTCGCCGAATGCGCAAAGAATTGTTGTGCCTCTACATGGGTAAAAATCAACACGGGCGACACGGCGACACGGCCGTTTTAAAAATCGACACGGGCGACACGGCCCTTTTAAAAATCGACGGACATGGGCACATGAAGTAGAGTGTATACTAATGGTATGGGATAAAAATCGACACATCGACACGGCCCTTTTGCTAAAAATCGACACGGCGACACGGTCAAAAATTCGGGTACCCATGTAGGGGCACATTGTTTGATGTGTGGTTGTATATAATTATGCCTAGAAGCCAATTTATACATATAGTACAATTATAAGAGTCAATTGACTACTAGACTTATAGGCGTTTTGATATCGCAGTCAAAGGAATATGAACAGTTTGTACCTGAGCCCTCAATATAGCTGTGAGGCTTTGGGCCTCTGTCAGCTGCTTGGTTGTGGCGGCCACCTCAGCCTTGAGTTTCTCTATGTGGCCCTCTGTGCCTGCAGGCTTCGCAGTGGTGGTGGTGGTAGTCTTAGTGGTAGTGGTACCAATACCCGTAGACGTCTCCTCGTCATCCACAGCGCCCCTTGACGACTTGAATTTCACTATCTAATAATATGATATAAAGACAGGTACATTAATAAATTATGTATTGTTAATATGTCTGTTATATGATAGTATGGGTGCCATATATTGTGGTAAACCTTGTACAATTGACGTCTAATTCAGTTATTGTGCCACAACTCTGTAATAGTTTGCGAATTGCATGGGAGCAAGCGGTAAATGTTGATTACATTCTATTCATATCCTTCTGAGTAGGCCATTGTGAGGGTGTCATACACTGAATGGTATTGTACCCACAAAGCCCCAAAGGTAGCAACTTACATAGGAAATTATTATTGACTCAGGGTCTCCCCTGAGTCTAGTGAGACGATTCTGGACACCTCTTTTCCTTGAAAAAATGAAATTGCTCCCATTTGGTCAATATTTCACTCTTTGCATCTTGCATGGTGTCATTAGATCACTTTCCACAATATCTATCTAATGGTGTATTTGTTTTTTACAAATTCCAACTGTAACCCCCTAAAAAACGAAAAATAATATTAGGCAGTAATTGCTGGTAATTTGCTTCAGCATAGAGCTCTATAGGAGCGTGTAGATAACCGATAACCCCAAATTTGGATAGTTCGTGACAACCAATGCTATCTCTATGGGAGGGGTAGGTGAGACGCTTTTTTTCAGACATCTATCAAACACTTAAGTACTAGAGGTAATTTACAGGGGAGGTTACTTGATATTATTTGTGTAACAGATCAGTGTTGTGATAACCCTGATTCACTTTGCACTGACAATGCACGTATCGCAACAAAGACTATATGGAAATGTGAGTACCCCCCTCCCCCTCTCTCTACCGGGGTAATTATTTACAATATGGACATGGGAGCTTTTTATTCAGTATGTGTCGGACATAGACGTGAGAGGACAAAAGACATAGATAGCCAATATCGGGGGACATGAAAATTAGAATTTGGGCTCAAGTACCCCCCCAAAAAAAGTCAATGTACACATTTTTTTCGAGTATACCCTTTTTTTGCGCGGCTTGCCTCACTCGGTGTGACTTTCTTAGGGCACCTGCGTCATGCGACCTATAGGTTGTGTGGTGCAGGCCTATAGGTAGTTGTCAGTTCCTGACTTGTGACGCACAATTTGGGTATGCTATCCGAAACGGTCCAGCCAGGATATAATAGGGGGAGCAATGGATGGATATGGATAGTGGACTAGGGTAAACCAAAGGTGCTGAATCCATTTCTGTTATGTGTAGGATGATATCTAGGTCAGAAAAAGGTCAAAATCAAGGTCAAAGTTCACATCTTTAAGAATCCCATTAATACAAGAGTGCACCCTTTCTCTTTCTTACTATGATAAATGATACATTTCCCTTCACACCTCTACCTGACCCTGAGTCTAGTGTGATCTCAATCACACGTTCAATCTTTATGGTTGAAATAGGATATTCGTCATATTAGTCAGTTTACCTTTTGGGGTGAAGATGATGAGCTGGGTGATAGGAGTTGGCGGCCTACCTTGGGGATAAGATGATGAAATAGGTGATGGGCGATAGCAACCTACCTTGGGGATGCAGATAAAACCTTGGTTAGTGAAGGGAGGAATAGTAGCCTACCTTTAGGATGAAGACAAGGAACTGGGTAAGGAGTGATGGGTGAGGGGGCAAAGCGACCTACCTTGGGGATGAAGATAATGAGCTGGGTGATAGGTAATGGCAGGATATACCTTGGGGATAAGATGATGGCCTGAGTGACGGGGA
Organism: Harmothoe impar; assembly: GCA_947462335.1. Lineage (NCBI taxonomy): Eukaryota > Metazoa > Annelida > Polychaeta > Phyllodocida > Polynoidae > Harmothoe > Harmothoe impar. The sequence continues at coordinate 33,514,644 of OX381708.1, forward strand.
ATAGCAGCCTACCTTGGGGATGAAGATGATGAGCTGGGTGACGGGGAATAGCGGCCTACCTTGAGGATGAAGATGATTAGCTGGGTGACAGGGAATGGCGGCCTACCTTGGGGATGAAGATGATGAGCTGGGTGACGGGGAATAGCGGCCTACCTTGGGGATGAAGATGATGAGCTGAGTGACGGGGAATAGCGGCCTACCTTGGGGATGAAGATGATGAGCTGGGTGACAGGGAATAACGGCCTACCTTGGGGATGAAGATGATGAGCTGGGTGACGGGGAATAGCGGCCTACCTTGGGGATGAAGATGATGAGCTGGGTGACAGGGAATAACGGCCTACCTTGGGGATGAAGATGATGAGCTGGGTGACGGGGAATAGCGGCCTACCTTGGGGATGAAGATGATGAGCTGAGTGACGGGGAATAGCGGCCTACCTTGGGGATGAAGATGATGAGCTGGGTGACGGGGAATGGCGGCCTACCTTGGGGATGAAGATGATGAGCTGGGTGACGGGGAATAGCGGCCTACCTTGGGGATGAAGATGATGAGCTGAGTGACGGGGAATAGCGGCCTACCTTGGGGATGAAGATGATGAGCTGGGTGACGGGGAATAGCGGCCTACCTTGGGGATGAAGATGATGAGCTGAGTGACGGGGAATAGCGGCCTACCTTGGGGATGAAGATGACGAGCTGGGTGACAGGGAATAACGGCCTACCTTGGGGATGAAGATGATGAGCTGGGTGACGGGGAATAGCGGCCTACCTTGGGGATGAAGATGATGAGCTGGGTGACAGGGAATAACGGCCTACCTTGGGGATGAAGATGATGAGCTGGGTGACGGGGAATAGCGGCCTACCTTGGGGATGAAGATGATGAGCTGAGTGACGGGGAATAGCGGCCTACCTTGGGGATGAAGATGATGAGCTGGGTGACGGTGGTACCAAAGATGATGAAGATACAGGTGAAGACGTAGGCCAGGTTGATCTGGTCTGTCAACACGATGGCCAGCACCACCCCGAGCATACTGAGCACGGCCACATTGTAAATACACACCCCTATGTACTGCGAGTCGTTCAGGGCGGGGATGGTCACCTGTGAGGCAAACAGATACATGTTTCTGTAGGTGATGTGGGTAGGCTGTGATTTACAGAAGATGATATTTCATTAGGTCACTGAATTATACTGACTTAAACCACAGCGGTGGGCTAAGACAAAGGAGTTTACACCTTGGTTATTTCTGTGCAGACTCACATAACCTTACAGCTGTGGTTTAAAACAGATAGACAGTGGTTATGTAATAGATAGACTATGGTTATGTGAGCCTATAAGGGTGCCAGCCAGCTTACAGTGGTTATCTGAGTTAGCCTCTCATAACCATAGTCTATCTATTACATAATAATATTGCCATTGTGTTGTTAAATAGCACATGCTGCTTTTAAAATAGGCTTATGTGTTAATTCATGCGTGCATCACGTGCATTTTCCATCATGATTTACAATATCAACGGGCCTTCCTCAATATGACTATAGATTAAGAGAAATATTTAGGGCCAGATCTTACTAACCTTACGGGTCTGCCAGGACAGAAAGGCACCAAAAATTAGTAGAAGTCCTTTAATAGCAAAGACCGATGCCTTGAAGTAGATCTCCCTGTCTGAGGTACAAACCACAGTCTGTCTGACGATCACAGTGTCTCCACCATCTAGTTCCTGTAGCAACAATATATTATAAGTGTCTATAGATAAGCAATTCTAGAGGAAGGCTTTGCCCAGTGCGTCGCATAGTTCTCTTTACATAATAACCCTACTATCGGTGTCTCTAATTCTATCATTATAACTTATGATAATCCTTATAATAATGAATTACGATTATAATCTCCTTATGAATATGATAATGAACCTGTGACATACCCATATAATTATCAGTGAGAGCTATTCCATACTGTTGCCTCGGACTATCGATAACTTTCAAACGCCTTTCTTAGATGAAATAGGGAAATCTTAGGATAGTTATAAAGTTATTAGTTTGGGTCAGGTTAATAATTTGGACCGGATCAATTCCAATACATTCCTTACCGTCTCTCCAATGGTAGAGGTCTGTGTACGGACGGGATCAGCCAACTCCCGAATAACCACCGTGACAATATCCACCCCGACCAGAGCCGCCACCACCAGGACGAGTTGGTGGTCCTTCACCACCTGAAAGTACCAACGTTCACATTTAAGACATCCACTAACTATAGTGATAGGAGGGGTTCTAGATGGGGGTCCCCATGTCGCATGTCGATTTTAGGAAATGTCCATGTTATGCCACTTAAAATTCCCATGCCCCATGTGACCTCTAAGAACCTCTCATGTCCTATGTCCACTTCAAGAAATACCCTATGTCATGTCACTTATTTTTTCCCTCATGTCATTGCGCCCCATGTCGCATGTCGATGTTCAGAAAAGGCCATGCCGCCATGTCGAATTTAGGCATCCATCCCCATATAGGATTGACCCACAGCGGTTCTTGAATAATGCTAAGGGCTCTACATTTCCGAGTCTTCTTTTTTACACCTACACAGATTTTAAAATGAGGGCATTCAAGCTGAGGATATTACATCGCAAACACCTATAGCGTGTTTGGTGGTATGGTAAATCATACAGATGTTCACAATGTTGGACACATTTGATTACAACGTCTCCCTGCTTCAGACAGAGTTTCCCAGTCTCCTCTGTGTATATTTGTTGGTGCACACTTTCGATGATATATCTCCACCAGGGTCAAGTCTTTATAATTATTAATTAATTATTGTGCTAAAGCCACAAAGCATGCAGTAAGTTAGTAACAGTAAGTGGGTGACGTTACAGTTCTCTTGGTTGTGTTGGTGAAGATGACGTAGACGCGCCACGTCTTGGCGAACAGGGCTCCGAACGCCATGGAGAACCCAATCATCAAAGTGTACGTCCGCAGCTAGAATGGGAATAACGAGCTTTGGTACATAGTGATAATATATGTAAGGCTTTCTTAAACCCGCAGATCTTACTGCACGTCCAGCAACAGTCATAGTGCAGTCGGGACAGGTACTCAGCCCTATATATAGGGGCGCTGGGGGTTTAAATTAAGAGAAGTAAGGTGTATTGTGGGTTTCCCAACTACTATTGAAATGGTACTACTGTGCAGATACCCTCTCTCCCTCCACCAAATACCTATTTGCGTTGGCAGTATAGCAGCTCACCTTACAGAGCAGCAGTACACCCTGGTTAGACGTCTCCTGGAGGAAGACGGTCAGGTAGGCAATGATGCAGCCCACCACAATGATGTTGTTCATGGTAGGTGAGGACATCTTAATTAACCTGCCCATATCAAAAACATATATATGTTGATTATTCGTATAGCATATAGACATAGTTCTTCTCACCGATTGAAAATGTATTACCCTAGTTGATACATGACAGCATACGAAGTTATGTGGTATTATAACCTGCCTCCAGAAAGGTGAATATAAAATCATTGTGTTTCCTTAAATCAAATGCATGAACGGTATGTCCTACACTAAGTATTATGTATATTAAGCATACCTTTCCTTCCTGTAGATGATATTGAAAGCTAAGAAGAAGAAGGAGAGTACAATGCCCAGGCTGGCCACCACACAGAGCACGATGTAGGTGGTCACGCCGACAAAGAGCAGCTCATTGATACGCGTTGTGGAGTCCAGTGGGGGAGAACCTCCTGGGAAATGTAAGGAAATACATATTCATTCCCCCGGATTCGTTCACAGGTTATTCACGAAACGAATCAACTAATATTTAACTAAGATGTAACGTAATGCTCCACACATACAGATATGGGATACTAGATAGTGGACTAACCTGCCCATTTGATCGGCGTCCCCGGCAACCACTCAATGCTAGCAGTTCCAACAGGATCGTAGTAACCCACAATCTCACGGATACCATCTGAAACACGACAAGACTATAAATTTATATATTTCTACAGTTCTGCATCTTTATCTGAGTAGCAATGTGCCTGACATCGTATTGATCTAACCATGCTTTCCTGAAGAACGCTGTTGCGATAATAGTATCACTTTTAGCCAGATTACTTGAAGTTTTAGGAAACAGGCAAAAGAGACAAAACCTAATATTTACAGAGACATACATATGCAATAGCTTTTACCAGGGTCACTCACAAAAAGAACTAAAGTGTATAGCGGTTAGTGAGGGGTGATTTCTTTGAATATTGCCAAGATTATTTAACCCTCATACCTTGAATTCTCCGTATCTTGACAGAGCCCTTGTTGTCACCATTCTTGTCGAATTGAATATAACCTTTTATGCCCTGGAAGTCTACCTTAAACATGCTATCATAGATGGCGCTGGTGAGTTCCTGATCCTGGTAGCTAAAGTCCTCCAGGGTCTTGTTGGAGCCTACAGGAGGAGGATACAGTGAGATAGCGGTCAAACATGTTGATAGGTGCGGTTGCGTTGGAATGAGCAACAGAGATAGCTCTGTGGGTGCTATATGGCCTGGAGGAGGATGTGCCATGACGTTTAAATTATAAATTCAGTTACAAATTATATACATCAAGTGGAACAAGTCACGAGGAATACATGCAACTAGCAGAACATACTACTGGATAGTTCGATAACAATGTCATACCCACACGATTTCTTCTGGTATAAAACGTGTATGGAAATAATGAGCTTTGGTACATAGTGATATATGTAATGCTTTCTTAAATGAAAAGAAGTAAGGTGCATTGTTGGTTTCAGTGGCGGATCCAGGAATTTCAGAAAGGGGGAGCCTTCCAATATGTCTTTCCAGATACTCTGGAGGAAACGATATCATATATAGAAGAATAGATAGAGTGGCCATGAGGGGTTGGGCCGTTATAACTCTAACATGGGATGAGCAACTCACCTGTGGCGGTGAGCAGCTCCACTGTGTGGTTGAGGGCTAGAGCTGCGGCCCAGGCGGCGTCGTACCCCATGGCGGCCAGGTCTGCGCCCACAGGGGTGAGGCCCCCCAGCCGGTCCTGGTACAGGGTCAGCCACTCATCGGCCGTCAGACCAGCAATACCTGCAATAAAAGGCACCTTTAACATTGGTCGCTACCTTATGGTAAAAAAATCCATAGAATGTCTCAATCTTTTTTACTGAGTAAGAATAGTGATAGTAACTTTTTTGGGGAGTCTACTTTTGATAGGGCCAAAAAACAAGTTGTGTTCAGGTATCCCGAGCAACCCTATGTTTTTGGCCCTACCCAAATTTTTTTTTAAAAATTGGAAGGCATTTTTGGCTTTTTTCTACCAAAAAGAAATGGGAGGGATTTTGTCTCAAAACCCTTAAAAAATTGGTTTTAAAAAAAATCGACCTACCTACCTATTCTTTTTGGGCCATGTTACCTGAACACAACTTATTTTTTTTGGCCTAGGTGTACCCTCATTTGAAGCCCCAAAATAAAGTGTTATAAACCCAAATAGCATTTTTTCAACTAAAAGAGCAGATTCGGTCTTAAGATGCCAATACTGTTTGATATTAATGAAAAGAATGGTTCTGGTTGCCATGGTAACCTACTTAATCTATCGCTAGAGGGGAATTTCACAAGCGTTCAACTGTCTGCCAATGATGCTGACTTATTCGAATAGTTCTGGGCACGAATTAAAGAAAGGGTTAAAACAGTACAAATGTGGGTGATTGGCGAGGCCATGCAGACCATGTAGAGTATTCATGATTGACATTTGACCTGTACGGGGTTGATGACTGACCTTTGACCTGTTTGGGGTTGATGACCGACCTTTGGCCTGTTTGGGGTTGAAAACTGACCTTTGACCTGTTTGGGGTTGATGACTGACCTTTAACCTGTATGGGGTTTATGACTGACCTTTGACCCGTATGGGGTTGATGACTGACCTTTGACCCGTACGGGGTTGATGACCGACCTTTGACCTATATGGGGTTGATGACTGACCTTTGACCTGTTTGGGGTTGATGACTGACCTTTGACCTGTTTGGGGTTGATGACTGACCTTTGACCTGTTTGGGGTTGATGTAGACGGGCCCGGTGCCTATGGCGCCCTCTGCGGCCTCCATGAGCTGCTCGGCCGTACAGTCTATGGAGGCGTGCTCCTTGCTCCACCAGCCCTCGTTGTACCAGCCAGTGATGATCCACACATACTTAGGGCCGTACAGACCCACCTTGTAGGCCTGACAAGTACATGTAAACTACATTGAGCACTACATCGCCCCTATATGGTTATTGTCATGGTAAGACTAACACTTTGTTAATTAGCCTTATCAAAGCTATATGGGTGTCTGCATTGTTATACTTTGTTTAAATGGATCTATTGTACACATGCACACCAATTCCACCTGTGATCAAATAAACCCAATGTAGAGATCTACAAGGTGCTTATGTTTACCAAGAATGAATTGTCATGTATTGTTAATAGACCACGTTATTACAGATTAAGGTCATGGGAATATATTCCTTTGTTATTCGTCTGCAAATAGCTATAGAATAACATCGTGATAATCCATTAACGGCGCAAGAAACTTTGTCTATAGCTCACCTCACAGAAGACTTTCACCACTTTATCCTCGTAAAACCCAGCCACTATAATACGAGCATCATGTCGCTGTAACAGATACGATATATATTTTTTACAATGGCATCTATGCAAATGAGATCAACAGTGAATGAATTTCTGCAGGTTATAAATGGAAACAGGAAACCATTATGGGGACCCCATTTGGCATTTATGAACTCCTGTAGACGAGGAAGTGCTATTCAAAGTTATACTCCCATATTGGGGCTTGAAATTGCTAAATGGGGCACCCTGTGGCCACAATGAGAAACAATTCATGAACCAACATTAAAGTTTTTGTTCTCTGTAATATAAATTCTGAACCTAGCTAATAGTATCAGTTTTCATGTATGATGCGTACTTCAGGTTCTTTTTACCTTGAACTGTATTTACTCATTGTTAATTATCAGGTTTTTTTGCCCAGTTGTACTTCTGTACATGGCCTAAATCAGTAGGAGTGTCCATATTCATAGCATGCACTTGCCTTTAAGTTTCGAACTTGCAGAGCTGGGTCATCTGTGAATATTTCGGACGATACAAGTGTGATATTGTTCTGTTGGAATCTGAGCACTACGTCATCTATCACCTGGAGGGATCAATATCATATGTATATTAACTATACTTTATATATTTTGGTATGCGGTTTGGTTTAATTTTCTGTTTTACTCAACATTTAGCACTGCATAGGAATTCATATTTAAGTATGCCTTAAAGGTCACTTTTATCACTTAAATGTCACATTTAAGTACATTTAAGGTAAATCTTAAATGTCAATTTCCGAGATTTAAGTAACTTTTGTTATACTTAAAAGAACACTTTAAGGCGACATTTAAGTAGCATTTAAGTAGATTATAGGCGCTCTATGACGCTAGATACACCATGATACACCCCATGCTTACAGAAGACTATGTGCCGTATTCGATATAATAAATGTCCAATTCTAGCACCTACTGTATATGAATGCTAACCTATGCTTACCTTGGAGAAGAGGTCAGTGGATTCTGAGATGGTGGCCACCCTATCCCATTTAAACTCCTTCATCATCTCTATCCTAGCAGGATTCACGAGTTGGTCTGGGGAGCTGACCCGGAAAAACTTGGGGAATCTGGTCTTGTCTGATAATGAGGGAGAGGCACTCACGTAGGATATCTGCATATAGAAGGGAATACTAGTAGTAAGGCCACATAGTCACACCTCAGTCTCAATAGTAGTACTCTCTGGTATCATTTAAGTGGCCTCATGCAAGGCTATATTTCCACATACTACTACCTAGAGACGGTTGCCTCAGGCAAAGTCTCAATGTCATATACTACTTACTACTGAGGGTTTATTCAAGTATGACGTATCACAAGCGGGCACGGTAGACTTCAGACATTGATGACACTCAGAGAAAAAATGATCAGGAGCGGGGAGGTGTCTTCAGATCGATGACGCCTTTTCCTCAGTACCAGAGAGACGATGGGTCTTGGTTTTGTTTTGTCATAGTATAAAACAATGTCGTTGACTTGGACCATATAATTATAATCTAGCACAAGCTGCCATGGAACTGATCATAGTTAGTTGAGATTTGCATGTTTAACTTTATAAGAAGTGTACATTAAACTATACTGCTGTAAAAGTATTAGGAAACATGAATGAATTACCCAAATATGCCCTGCTTCGTTTACCTATCATGAGATGGGACCTTTGTGAGGGGTGCAATAACCTCCATTCCCCCAGTACATGCCACAACTATTGAACTGTAATCGTAGATGTATGCACAAATGTGCCATGAGCAAACTTGCAGTCTATGTTGTAATTTGAGAAATAGTGTTAAGAAGTCTGCCTATATACTGCGGGCAGAATCAGTGCATAAAAATTTGAAAGCTGGCTGTGTGAGTCAGACTTAGATAGTCAATGTAAACTGCACGGGTGTGCATATTATAGAGTAGACCGCTGTGCTAATGCCATTAGGATATTTACATGCATTTCATTAGTAATATTTACTTACCATACAACTGTAAGGAATGACTTAAATGTATTGAATAATTATGGACTTTGAAATCCTAGTAACCACAACTAGGAAACTGACAGTAGAAGGAGGACGACTGTTGTTAACGTCCACAGTCCACAGTCCTCCAAATAAGAACCTGCTGGATTTCTTTGGAAATATTAAACACTGTGTTATCTCACCAGCCTATAAGAAAGCGCGAAGTCCACGAAATATGAGATTGCAATATAGATATGGTCCATAAGGAAAGTAGAGAATGTGGAAAAGGCTATACGGGACTCCATCACCATAGAAATCTGAGTAAACTAACACTCAATACACATATCCACAAATTTATTTACTAAACAGTTATCTGATACACCGCTATCGAAGACTCTCTATGATTCCAGAGGCTACGGTAACCAGCAATCACAAAAGCTTCCCACAGTCTATTGATGTTAGCTACATCACAAGTATTCACTTGTATAATATTTCTCGCAAGACGGTCAATACAAGTGTGCCTTTCTGCCATGTGAGTACCCAGTGGGCGCAACACCACTTAACTAACGTTGCCTGCATAGTGGCTAGTGAACCTGCAGCCCCTACTAGCAATTCAGGCAACCCTCAGTAGCTGGTTCGATTTTTATTGACATCCACCCTGTCACGTAGCAGCACTGGAAACCCGAATCCCCCTGTACAAAGTACTGTGTATCTTCAGATGTTCTTTGAGGACACAGGGCATGTCCGAGCACAATAAATATGAATGTTTGAAAATCAGTTAGCTGGTTTGTGATATCAAAGGCACATGATGTGCACCTGGGTAAAGCAGACAATTTGGTCTTAGAACCTGTGTGATGATACTTTACATCTAAAGCGTGTGGGAAAATACCACCACCCAGTGTGTATAGATGTAACAGTACGCACCAACCCAAATGGCCGCCTGTCGACGACCCTCTACTGCAAACCGACAGACAGCCACAACTATTTACTGTATTCTTCAGAACACCCGAGACATGTATTGAAAGGCATACCCTACTCACAACTTTTAAGGGTACGCCACACTTGCTCGACAGTTTCCGAATTTAGACGCAATGCACTAATGCTATGCACCCACTTCCTCCACAGGGGATACCCAAAAGACCTAGTCTTCAAGGCCATGATAAAGGGAGAAGTCCAAAATAGACCAGACCTACTAATAGTCAAAGAAAACCCCTCTGATAAAGAGAAGGCCTTCTACTGCATCATCACACACAATCCAGCAAATCCTCCCATCCAGTCAATTATAACACTCAATTGGGACCAATTGCTGAAATCAAAACTAACAAGAGTGTATCATGATGCAAAACTTATTTTCGGGAAACGGAAAAAAAAGTCACTTAATGACGAACTTGTAAGGGCTTCAACAAGCTCACAACTAAGAAGGACCAACAAACCACACATTGAACGTTTCCCGTGCAAAATGCGCAATAATGTGCTGGGGTGCAATTACTGCCCCCTCATAGACCATAGTGGTTATGTCACCTCTCGAGTCACTGACAAGAAATACCGCACACTAATCAATGTGAATTGTCAAACCGCCAACATTATATATGTACTCACATGTCAAAACTGTAAAATACAATATGTTGGCCAGACTGAGAGAGCATTGATAGAGAGAATGAAGGGACATCAATTCGACATCACTTCATCATTGGGACAGGACACTACTGTATCTCGTCACTATAAAGCCTGTATCAGTGTAGAACAACCAACCTTACGTTGGCCAAAAGGTCCTATAATTAGCATCTTAAGCTTCATTAAAAATTCCCAAAATTCACCTGAGGGAATTGCAGAAAGGAACCAAGAGGAGAAACGATGGATGCATCGTTTACGCACCATCACTCCAAGGGGGGTTAATTCATTTGATTAACTTACTGCATAGCCAGCCAAACAACAAAAACCGTCCATTTAGGAAAAATACTGCTTGTCCGTTTGGTCCGCTAATGTCTACTTGGAATTACATGAAACTACCTTTGTGCGGACAGTGTCCTACCACCATTACACCACTGCCATTGTATATTTGTGGGTCTACCCACTATTGGGTAAATGGGCCCCCCCTTCGGGTACTACCCCCCTAGGGTCAACACACACCCCTGAGTCAATCGCCTCTTGGTCTGTTTTTGGTTACCTATATAAAGGTAACCACCAAATATACAAACCAAACGCTAAACCCTAGTGGCACATAAACTAGCATGCTTGTATAAATAACCTACAGATATCCACCCTTGAAGAATAAATATTTATTGGTAAACACTTTCTGTCTATTAATGGACTAGTTATCAATTTTATTCTCTCACTAAAAGATAAATAGCACACCTTTTCATCTATCTAATTATGATAAAGCTATGCTAACAGTCACGCCTGATGAGACACTATGCTTGAAACCACACATATATATTTCTATAAACACAGAAATACTGGGATATCTGAAATCCTGGCCTCAATGACTATGCTTGGAGAATAATCTTAAATCCAGCACTAACACTCTCCATCATGTTTTAACATGCCAGCGTGTGATTGGTCGAGAGCCAGCATCCAGAACGAGGCTCTATCATCTGATTGGTTGAAGCCTTTTTGCCATAGTTTACCTCAGTGGATGCACAGAGCTTGAAAGCTCACTTTGTGGTAGCTTAAAGACGAGATAGTATCTGATACCGTTCTCTACCAGTGTGTATAGGGCTTTCTACCCCTCCCCCTCCCAGCAAGGTGGGGATGGGGGAGAGGGGGAGGAGAGGGTGGACGGAGGTGTCGTAACAATGGGAGTCGGAAATGTGTTGTAACAGTGGAGGGGGTGCTGCCCTGGAAAACTTAACCAGGCATGAGGTGTCAGCTGACGGGGACGACTCTGTAAATATAGTGCAATGATTATAGTCCAGGCAAATCAGGGTTGACATACTAAAACTTTAAAAAAAATCCAGTTCGGGATTCTATGCCTAATTACCATATTGATGTGACCGATTCTATACAAATAGCAAGGAGCAATATATATGGTTTCCTCAGTATGTCATTCTAGGGACTTCATATAAATGCATTGTGGTGAGAAACCTTTTGTTACAATTTGTTTGAGGTCCCCCCTAATTATGAGCCAGAATGCCTGGACTATTATAGTTTTTGTCACTGTCAACCTCAGTCTTCATGGCACTCTTTCAGAAACCATACAACATAGGCCTAAGTGACATGAAGAAATAAGCTGATTGTAGTTGTGTGCATCAGCATGATCATCTCAAATGGGTTAAGTTAATAAAAATCCATCCTTTCTTTTAGAGACTAGAATTCTGATACTATACTATTGGCATACGTTAAGACTAGAAATCTGTTGATTCAGGGAATAGTCACCCAGGGGCATGTAAAATTCGTTTTTGTCTTCTTCCAAGAATACATTGATGTCCATGTCACCCGTTGAAAAAGGGTCATACCTTTCGGATTTGGCAAATTCTTGGATTCGACCAATTAGAATACTATGGTTATCCATGTATGTGTCCTTGATACCCTCTCCACTATTAGCAGCCAACGTTTTTTTTTAATTTTCCCTTTGCTAACCAGCCATTGACGTTCAATGTATTCACTGCTTTGATTTGAATGACTAAAGACTTCTTGGTCTTTTCTCACCAGTACTGTGCACGGATCCCAAAGGGGCGGAAGGTGAAAAAGTTTTGAGTCGACCCTTGGGCCAAATCATTTATTCTTTGTATCATAATGTCTATGGGTTGAGACATAAAATTGTGGAGCAGCATGAGTCAAACAGCTTAAGTGAGTTTGAATGATTTGTGCCTAATCCTATTTATTACAGTAAGTTTATGTAGCTACTTTGGACAAGACCGCATGAAGTTGTTTTGGACAAGACCACCTTTCCATAATAAAATGTGAAGTTGCCCCAGATTTTTTGACCACATCCCTAAGGGGTATACTACCAAAGACTTTCTTTCATACATAGTATTATTACCATTGCTCAATATGCGATCCAATACTCACTGTAGTAAGATCCAGTTGCCTGGTACAAGGCACTTATTTTGTAGTGTACTTTTGGGTATACTCATTATACTAAGATGTGGATTTGTCTCACAAAAGTCACATTTTTGTTTACTACCCACTACAGTAGTACTAGTATGTGAAATTGCTTCAGACAACCCCACATTTCGATATACTACTCACTATAGTAAGATATAAAGTTTCCTCAGTCAATGCCCCATGTCATATACTACTCACTATAGCGTTGCCTCAGACAATGCCCCATGTCATATACTACTCACTATAGCATTGCCTCAGACAATGCCCCATGTCATATACTACTCACTATAGCATTGCCTCAAACAATGCCCCATGTCATATACTACTCACTATAGCATTGCCTCAAACAATGCCCCATGTCATATACTACTTACTATAGTAAGGTATAAAGTTGCCTAAGGCAATGCCCCATGTCATATACTACTCACTATAGCATTGCCTCAAACAATGCCGCATGTCATATACTACTCACTATAGTAAGGTATAAAGTTGCCTCAGGCAATGCCCCATGTCATATACTACTCACTATAGCGTTGCCTCAGACAATGCCCCATGTCATATACTACTCATTATAGCATTGCCTCAGGCAATGCCACATGTCATATACTACTCATTATAGCATTGCCTCAGGCAATGCTACATGTCATATACTACTCCTCGACCACAAAGCAGACCCGAGTGATATGTTTGCATTGTACCACTTATAATACACTATTTGTTGGATGTGTCACATTATACATGTTTGATAACACCGGGTACACATTGATTGGGTCATGCCTTGTACCTGTAAGGGTTGGTCCATACATGACGTCATACGAAGGGGGGGGGGTCCCGCCTCCCATACATTGCTATGGAGAAAACATGGCTAAAGGGTGCAGGGGGAGGGCAGCATTATAGCATTAAGAAGGATATTAGGAAAAAATCAACACATACTAATCACATAGAAATACCACCATATAGGAATAAACATAAGAATCCTCATACCATAGTTCTCTTTGAGTAGTTAGAGTAGGTCGGGATAAGTAATGTTGGTTGGTACAACTAGTTTCTTATAGCAGAGTCACTACACCAAAGACAATGCACGGGAGGGACACAAAAAGATATATTTTAAAGTGCTGTCCTAGAGCGTTACCTGCACCAGGTTCCAAAGGTGGGAAGCACGGGCTGTGGCCTCAGAGACAGGTGAGCAGCCGGCCCCGATGATGAGTAGTTTAACTGGCGGTTCATTCAGCATCTTGTACATGGCGTCAACACCAACACCAGGATCACACTGTATCAACATCCAATACAAAATGATGATTAATAAATGTAATACTTACTTGCTCATAACATGGATAATCTGGAAGGTTTCATTTACTTTACTTTTCTCGTAATTCACATCATTGTTAACTAGGCCTCTCGCGTATTTATAAATGGTCACCATACTCATAATCATTTAAGTTATTTTCTGTTAATTTTCTTGTAGAGAAGAATGTCATTGGTTTTTTTTCAGTTTGGTAAGAAGTAAACCAATAGCGGCATACAACGTGATCTACTCACGCAACATCACACGCACTGCGCAACATCTCACACACTGCGCAGTTGTGCATGCTTTGTTGATTCGAGAATCGTAAATAAGATGCCATTCATCAAGAGTATGTTATTTCTACCGAGAATGCCTTTTATCGTGGGATGTAAATCAATTTGGGTGAAATCCAGATAAGCTTAAGGTTGTTTTAGAAAATAGTACCGATTTCTGCTGTGAACAGTGCACTGCTAACCAGTAACAAAAACGAATTAGCATAGTATTGAACTTTAAAGATGATTCTATGAGAAGCAACCCCATATGGAATGACGGAATCATAGTTGGGGTAATGACATGTGTAAACTATGCCCAATACAATACTAATATTGGCTCTCTGACTTTGAATGCCGTCTGCATGGGAAGAGGAGCACATGGCATGCATGATATATAAATTTAATCCCATCGCACTATGTCAGCCTGTCCTATTTGGTGTTTACACAATCCCAAGTTTCAACACCCCTGAGTGGCTCACCTTGGTGTTGCTCCAGGCTGTCCTCAGTTCGTAGTCAGGTAGGATGTCCTCCCGGGCATTAACGTGGTCCAGGCCGAGCTGGGCGGCGGGCAGCATAGCATGCCCCCCGGGCCACGAGCCCTCCATACCAAACAGCCCCATCACATACACCACCTTCTTAGGGGAGCTGGTGGTGGTCAGCTCTGGGGTTCCAGGGGTGGTCAGCTCTGGGGCTCTAGAGGTGGTCATCCCTAGGGCTCCAGGCACTGATAACAGTAGCAGAGGGACCAGCAAGTACGAGGTGTGCTGCAAGGTGGACCCCATTGTCACCATGTCGGGAAGTGCCATCCGTGGTGGGAAGAGAGGAACTGGTGTCTATGCACCGTTCTTCCTGGAGGAGGGGAGTGAAGTGAGGTGGGAGGGGGAAGCGAGCGCGAGGGGGGGGGGGGGGGTACTGTAGACCCTGTAGAGTGAGTGGTTGGCAGTGTTATGGGTGGGATGGGGGTTGGGATGGGAGTGCATGCATGGGTCTATGATGTGGCGTGAGGGGGTGGGGGGAAGGAGCCGCAAATACGGGATTAGCCAGGTGCGCGGACAAACGTTAACAGCGCATTCTTAATCTTACATCTTAAAATGTCTTAATCTAAGGCAGTCCTCTTTTGTATTGAGACGTGCATCTGCCACCTAGTGTCACATACCCACCCAATGCTAGCTGGTGTTTGCCTTTATAGTAAATACCCTACACCCAGATGAGAAACATAAACATCTAAAAGAAAAAAAATTGAGAAAAAACGGGGGTTACATAGTAGTTGACTTGCCTATCTTACAATGGCCTGTTTACTCTTACCACTACTAGTGGTGCCATCCTCCTTTGCTTATTAACACTTTTAAGATAGTCTAAGATAAGATTAAAATAGGTTAAGATAAGATTGAGACTAATTTTAAGATAATTAAGACGATCTTATTTCTGTGTTAAGATTGCGCTGTTAACGTTTGTCCGCGCACCTAGGAGAACTATCCTGGGCGTGCGAAGGAGCCCGGAGTGGGCAGCCTATGCTTGTTGGTTGCAAACATTCACCGTGAAATGGTGTCGATGGAATTCTTTGATATGATATTCTGATAAGCCTACTTCTTTCTTTGGCTATCCGGTGGACACAATAAAGTAGTCATGACCATTAGTAATTCTAGCTTGTCTTTGGTGAAATGGCTATAGGCCTATATAGCTAGTTACTGCATTTAGCTAATGCTGAGTCAAAAATGGCTAAATTGCGTTAGGTATTAACTCTATCCCCTAGTCCAGCAAGGCAAAGTCTAGTTTCGATCTTGCACACTGGAGGTGGCAGCCTGGTTTGTACTAGAAGACTTTTCTGGAGAATGTGAGCCCTTAAAGTAGAGTGTACATGTTAAAATAATACTAGAAACGTATTAAAATGTCTATGTCCGTCAAGTTATATCCATATTAAGGTTTTCTCTGTATATCAATTACTTCTACTTTTTTTAAAAATTTTGCATGAAAACTTTTTTTTTATATAGTAGAATATGGTCATATCATTATAGGATACTGTTATTATAAAAGGCTGTCTGTCAAGTTGTATCCCTCTAAGTTTCTCTGTGCATCAAAACCTGTATCCCTCCTCTCCACTTCTTGTCGCCCACATCTCTCCTTTTGGCTCTTGAGAATCCCTTGTTATTAATGTTAATTAACCTCTCGAGTTTGGTCCAGCCTATGAACGGCGATGTGAGAACAGTAATCCACAGTAATGGGGGAGCAGAGGGCCCCCCCCCCTCAGGTCGGAAAGTCGCCGAAATTAATGGCCCCAGGTCACAAAGTCGCTTTTTTAGACCATTTTTGCTATAGACATATTTTTCCAAAAGTCGCCAGGTCGCTTAAATTATTGTACCAGGTCGCCAGGTCGCCTGGAAAACAGCCCAGGTCGCCAGGTCGCTTTTTACCCCTCTGGAGCCACAGTGCTATCTTTGTGTGGCCAGAGGCAAAATAGGGGAAGAAAACTGTCCCACCCCTGGGTATTAACATTCCCCAGCGGTCAGAGACAAAACACAATTAAACAGGCATAGATACCTCCTTTTGGGCAATAAAATTATATATTGAGAAATATGTCCCCAATCTGAAAGGCCTAATGTTGGTCAGCATCCCAATTAACAAAGAAGCATTCTCTCTACCAGTATAAAACGCTTACCCCAGTCTCCTTTATAGGCAAAGTATTGACACTTACTACAGGTGTGAGAATGCTGCTTGGACGAGCTTAGCACCGTGAGAGAGGTATTTCTTTGCTGTTTCTAGCTGATGATACATTATATATTAACATAACATGATTAGAAATAAATTGTATTCTTAATGGACAAAACTCTTTTATACTTTAAATGCAGAAATCATCATATATGTGGCTCTCCGGTCCTCCAAAAATGTAGCCGGTCCTTCAACATAGAAAATTTGCAGGACCGAATGTCCTGCGGGATGAAATAGTTTTCGCAAAGACTGGTATTTTGACACTTACTACAGGTGTGAGAATGCTGCTTGGACGAGCTTAGCACCGTGAGAGAGGTATTTCTTTGCTGTTTCTAGCTGATGATACATTATATATTAACATAACCCTGGATATCGACGATTCGACCAGCGATTCCCTTTAAAAGGGTGTCTACAAAGACTATATAGGTGTTTGAACTTGATCATATGCATGTGTCTCTAAAATATTTAATGGCTGATATAAGCCATATCAACTAACTGAAAAAGATCATGTCCACATGTTTTTTTGCCTCCAGACACCAAGGCGCCACGCCCGTGCATCTTGTTTTTGGGGCCACTTTTATAGTTCTATTCAACGTCAGCAGCAGTCTCTCCCACCTTAATCAGTGCAAGCGAATACTAGTAGCATGTACCTGTTGTGAGACAGTGGCTCATGCATCTAAAATGTTCGCCGCCACCGAAGGTGTTCTTTAAACCATTTTATCATGAGGTTGTCGGGGTCTGTCTTAACCGCAGCATAACCCCAAGCATCCCCACTCGCATCTTCCCTATACATGTATGTATGTATGTATGTATGTATGTATGTATGTATGTAGTCCCACTATGTATGTATGTATGTATGTATGTATGTATGTATGTATGTATGTATGTAGTCCCACTATGTATGTATGTATGTATGTATGTATGTATGTATGTATGTATGTATGTATGTATGTATGTATGTGTGTATGTGTGTATGTATGTATGTATGTATGTATGTATGTATGGTACTACTGGTAGAATGGTATACATCTATAGACCCTTTGATATGTGGTTATAAATCAATACACCCCTAGGAGGTGGTTGTATTTAAGATCTCTTTTTCTCTTTGAGAGCCAGGGTAACTAGCAGGATCCGTACCCACAACTTCAGAATTATTGAGCCCAACAGCTAACGAACTGCTCCACCGGGACAAAGATACTCATCCAATAGTATATGTACTGGTTCTGCCTTTTGAGACCAATGAGTAAAGTAAAAATATAGACTTCAAATAAAAACTGAAAAATAAAATCCCTTGTGTTGGGTTTTGTGTGATAAAATACGTTTATTACATTTTATTACAGCTTATTGAATCACAATGTGTGGTTAATGACATGAATCAGCTTCTACATGCTTGGACAAACCTGTATATGGGATATTGCTATATACATGTAAATAGTATAATAGTATCATAATACCTTAATAATACCTGTATACGACATTATCCTTTATCCCCGTGAACCATCATTAATCATGCGTGAATCATTCAATGACTTCAGCTGACCAAACAGCCTACAAATATAGACTTGTGGATATTCACATCATAGACATGGATCCTGTGCGCCAATGGCCGGTAATCAGGAGGGGTGCACATGCTGCTTCCCACACCTCGGCACACCCCACAATGTGTGCGCTCTGCCCAGCCAGCATGCCCACATGGGCCCCACCTGGGCAGAAACTGGGCTCATTGGGCTAACCTGGGCTTGGGCTCTGGGTGGGGTATGAATGGGCTCTCAGGTGGGCCCCACCTGGGCAATGCCCACAGAGTTCATGTTTATCATTGCACTAGGAATACTTTAAATCACACCCAAATGTCCTTCCCTCATGCTTATTCCAACTTAAAGTCTCATTTACACCAACATTTCTGAAACTAGGTTTGACCTGGGCTATGACTGGGCAAACTGGGCCAAGATAAACCTGGGCTGTTGGTGGGCTATAGCCTGGGTATGAGGTGGGTCCCAGCTGGGATCTGCCTATTGATAAAATATTATTATTGCAGAAAATGTTTCTTACATCAAATCCATAATAGTTATTTTGTGAAAGTGTTCTGTTATTTGCATTTTTCTTTTTGTATGTCTACTGGGCTACAACTGGGCAAGGTGGGCAGAGTTTCCGAATTCCTCATTAGATGGCAGCACTGCATGTGTCGTGAAGTATTAGATGTAAATACAGATTTATTTCTATATTTACAATGGTTATCAATGCTCTAACTGTATTCAAAATGATTGGAAATAACATTGATTTCATAGTTAATCGATATGATCTAAAGTTGGATACTTAAATGTTTTAATATTAGGAAAACATTGAACACTTAAATGTTGACAACCTCTTGCTTGGGTATGAGCATAAGTTATAGCCCTGGGTGTGCTTCTCACTATTATCACCTGCTTGCCATGCATGGACTGCTTGGCTATGGTGGTAGTGCCACAATAAAGTGACCTACCTTACCTGCAGTCAATAGATGTGATTGGTTCTCCTTGCTCCTCTTTGATAAAAGGAACAGAGGACAACATACAGTTATTTACTGTATGAAAATCATCTGGGCTGGCCCACTTAGGACCCAGTTGTGGCCCACCTTCCAGGGTCCAGTTGGAATATGGGGCACTTAATACACCTAAACCTCTAAATAAACAATAAAACACCAAATTTGATATTATTGGTATTCAAGGTAATGGTACTCCGAAATACCCATATGGGGCCCAGCTGGGGCCCGAGTAGCGCTGAAACTGGGCAGCCCACCTGGGCTCCGCATGGGTGCACGGGACAGCCCCAGGTGGGCCCCGTCCGGGCAGCCCATCTGGGCCCCAGATGACAGCCCTATTGGGACCCAGCTGGGGCCCAGTAACCAATGCTGGCTGGGTGGTCAGGTGCCAGGTACTATAACCCCCCGCACCACCATCTCATTGTAGCAAGTAAACAGGGCACAAACAAGGACAGTGATGTAATGCTAGCCTGCAGGAATTGACCCCGGCAATGTACACCATGAGGCCCAAATTGCAATCTGGACAGCGAGGGGTGCATGGATCTCGGTCATTACACTACACCAACAGGCTCTCAGTAGGGTGGCCGGACGCTCTAGCTGGTCGCTCAATCTATATCTGATCCTATGTTAAGTGACCCTTTTATGATGGCCTCTCATTTTGGCTAGGGAGAAGATAGAGACCTCTAGTAACATGGTATCAAGAGATCTTGTATGGATCCTTCATACATGGGCTGGAATAAGCATAATAAATTGTATTACATAATGTAATTTAAGAGCAATCTTGACAGACCTTCAGATTTTGAGTCTGTCTTGAGCTCTATAACTGGGTGATCTCTTGAACCTATCCTCGGGGAGAATTGACACTGTTTGATGGCAAATCCATGTATCAATAACATTCTTTTTTTGTTGGAAGCATCTTGTATGCAGGCATGTCATGGGGGGTCCTATAGTTACCTGAGTCAATTATATCTTTTATAGATAAGCCTCCTAAAATTATGTATTTTTAGCTCAATTATTTTTCTAGAACTCTTTAATTGGTAGTTTACGGTAGACTACTGAAAATAGAGCTAAATCAAATGAAAATTATGCATTTGGAATGGAAATAAAACAGCCTACCACCTGCCAGCGCCAGGCAATCTCCTGTGGGTCATATATGAGGATTCTAATCAGTTTAGACATATTCTGACACCAGATGACAGCATCATACAGGACAGGTTTGTATTGGCCTCAATGGTACATAACCAGGGCTGAGGTCATTAGTGTGGTGGCTTTAACCCAGGTGGCATACCTGTACAGTGAGAAGGCTGCATGTAAAGGCTTCATTGAGGAATGGCACCATTTCAAAACCTGTCAGAAGGTGTAGCAGGGTGAGGTGTGTTCAATCAACAAGATCTTCTTCCCTATTGACTATATGAGAATTACAAAGACAGTTTCTTAAATCCGAGCATTCAAGCGTACCTCTATATTACCTATATGTTGTACCATTATATAAAAATGGTCCGGCCACCCTACTCTCAGTTATGTGTGTTTGGGAGGGGGGGGGCTATATATTTCATATAGACTTATACAGGGGGCCCTCCCCTCCCCCTGAGCCCCCCTTTTCCTACGCCACTGGAGATGTCTACCATCTCCAGAGATTTAATTAAAATTGAAGTACCTGCACCTTTGGGGGTTGTCTTCCCTCTGAGGCTCTCTATTGTGTCAGGAATATGTTTACCTGGAAACACATTGCTACTTTGTATGGGATACTGCAAGGCCCGTCACATGGGTAATTTCACCATGAGTCGGACCATAGCCTATAGTAGCAGCTAGACTTCTATGGTCAGACACACACGTCCAGTCGGACACGAGAATTAATGTTTTTTAGCGTACATGCTAAGCCCTGTTTACGTTTAAAGGTACCTTTAGTGTTATTCTCACCAAGCAATAAAGACCATATGGAAAGGTTACCATTCATGAGTAAGTACGAATCGAGGTGAAGGTATGCGTCCGACTGGGGGTGAATCTACCCTACGGGTCTCACCAAGCTAGGGACCCAGGAATCCGCTAGGTGCGCCCCTGTGCACAGAGCATAGAGCAGCCTGGTATTTTGGGGCAGCTATCTATATAAGAAATAGGTGAAACCCTATGAAGTTGTGAATGCTACCGGTTGCTACTGGGTATGTGATATTGTCCAATATATGTTGTTATATGGTGCTAAAGAATGGAATCAAACAGAGGAAGCTCTCACCTATTCCTAGGCCAAAACATTAAAATGATTATGATTGGGTCATTAAGACAATTTGTTTACTCTATACTTACACCCACTGACCAGTACTCCAGATGCCCTCCAAACCCCTTACATAACTACTTCTCACTCACCAGCCTGACACAAATAGGCATGACCACCTTTCAGATTGACTCCAAATCTAGATAGCAATTATATAGAAGATATACTGGGGGAACTTGGTAGGTTTTGTTGACACATATCTGATGATTTCCTGGGTTCTATGATGGATAGAAAGAAAATTCCAAAACATTTGCATTATATTTCTTGTGTTCTACAGAATAGAAGAAAAGAAATAGTCTTTTTAATAATTCTAAAAAAAATTCTGGAGTCCCTAACCAAGCACGGCAAGCAGCGGTACCACTATATTTCACTTGAAGGGGGTTGGGACATCCCAGCTAACAGAAAGAAACTTTTTCCCAAACGTTTGCATACGATTTGGATGAAAACTGTTATGATCAAATCCATGATTATCTATAGTAATCTTGGTATCCATTTTACAAATATAAGAATTAATATTCTACCTGTATGATAGTGACAATACTTTTAATATAATATTATAAGATCCTTCTAATATTATACCGTAGTTCGATTCCTTTAACTTATAAGCCTAATAACGAACAACCAATGATTGAATTAGAAGATATCACGTTTTATTTTGCATAGAAAAAAATTGTATTTATCCAGTCTGGATTGGGGAAGTCAGTACTCTTACAACGTACAGTATCACTACATTGTACTGGGAAGACCTACTGCGTATTGTAATAAAACGAGCGGTTCACTCAAGGGACTCAAGGTGTACAATACATGGACGATCTATAAACCTCTTACAGATAATAAATATGGGCAATACATTAATATAGCGCTCTGTATTGGAATCACACTGGAATCAAACCTATCAATTGCATAGATGCAGCAGAACATGTATATCGTTATGCGTTACATTCGGAGATCATTTTCAATTCAAAGACAGATATGCGTAAATACAGTAAGCGATCCTCTAGAAGGTATTGACCGTTGTGTAATTAATTAACATAGATGACACACATAATTATGATTGGTATATGGGGTACACGCACCCAATCATGTAATAGATTATAATGTTGATGAATCACGATGATGGTTTTAAACGTTGGTGGAGTCATAGTTATATTCTTGTCAAATGTCATAATAATGTTTGCCATAATAGCAATTTTGTATGCTCTATCATCTACCTGAACCCGGTTTTATACACAAAAAATACAATTGTGAATTATTTTCTACTTGATTTGATTATTAACTGCTTCATCTTCCCTCTAAGTTTTGACCTTGACGAATGACGATTCAATAACATGTTATTGAATCATTTTATACATGTACGTCCCAAAGCACATGGGTCTGTCATGCGAAATGGGAGAGCTCGAAGAGAGAGGCATACAGTGGATTAGCCATCATCGTATTAATAGTGGCATTTATTTGCTGTATGTATTAACTACTTGTGCCACATAATGGGCTAATCCAATATCATATATTATATATAGTATAATCACAGGCCGGCAGAGGGTCCCTGACGGCTGTATGTCTGGAATGGGTCTTTTTGGAGGTATTAATTTTATTACTTTAGTAAACCCAAACGTCACAATGGAAAGAGATATAAATAGTAAGTCAACAATAAGTCAGATAGGCCTTAGGTTAACATGAGTATCCCAGCAGTAATACAAGATGGCGTATAGCGTTACGATGCACATCTCCGGAAGCACAAGTTGTTTAATGGTATAGCAAAGATAGCTACGAAAGCAAATCACTCAAAGTTCAATTCTATTAATGTCCATGTACCACATGCAATTTTGAACACATTCTGGACTAGAATAATGCTGTCAGAGCAGGATTAAATTGATCACAGACTGTGAGCAAATGCCCATCCTTTCTGTAATAGTATACATTATATTTAGCATGGCTGATACATAATTGGAAACGGAAATAGCGAATTTTACGTGAATATAAAACACTACGCTAAATAAATCATTAAATTAGATAAACTTATGATTACATAATTTTGGCTTATCAAGTGTAATCAATTGAATTTCCTGAGATTCATTACAATACTTTTTTTCCAACTGTTAGCTCAGCATTTAATGAATACTCGTCTGAATAATGAGTAATTGATCACAATGTTTTACATGCTGGTTGATTCGGCTTTAATATATATATCCCTTTACATACAACATGATGTCCTACGCACTCGCATATAACTGCTCTTGATGTGAATGAGTGAATAATAAAAGATAAATAACCCTAAAAACTAATGATATCACTTAGATTTATGGAGGCTACAAGCGTCAATGGTGGTTATGTTGGAATTGTCAAGATCTGGAAGGCCCTCTGTGGTCAAAACAATGCACTATGCACTGGTTCTCAAGCAAATCAGTATAGCTGTTAGGTACCACTCGCCATAAGCCCAAAATCCACGGCGGGAGGATCCTGCATTAAAACGGTACCGTGGCCCCGCCGCGCGGATTTCGCCCGTGTAACGCCGAGGACTTTAGCGGCACAGGTGCGAAAAGGGCGCGGCAGGGCCGCGAAACCATTTCAACGCAGGATCCTGCCGCCGTTGATTTTTGGCTATGGGCTGGAGACCTGCCGAATGACGCTCCCACTACGTTACCACACCAGAGAGAAATAACGCTATACGCTTATCCTCCTCGGTCCTTGACCACACGTATAACCCCGGCACATCTACAGTTACTAGACACAGTAACAAAAAAAAGGTGATGTCATTAAAACTGTAATAGATCTATGTACTATAAATAGTAAAGCTCACTTAAAGCACCATCATCAGCTGCGCGTGTAAACATTAGTAGAGAGATCCAACCATTAAGGAATCGTTCAACTTAGATCCAAATGAACTCTCAGCAATACAGTTTGGCTGTCAAGGACAATTGCAATATATCATTAACATGTTAATATGATCCTGAAAATAATATAATTATTTATTTTCCGGGTAACGTATCATTCTGAGATTATGGATTTTCAGTAAACGACTATCAAACCATCGGCGGAACTGTGGGCAATGTCATCATACAAAAGACCATTTCTATATATCAGTTCGTAGGCATAACAATATATAAATTTGATATATAAATTAACACACCATCAGACTAGCAGCCTTAATGATTCTTAATCTCAAACTAAAACCATCTTTTGGTTTTTGGGAGTATCCATAAATCATAACGATAAAGTGAAATTGAAATATCTAGTCCCTGAAGAAAGGTTAAAGTACCGGGCTCTGTTTAATAGGCATTGAACAAACTCTACCATGGTATGCCTATATGCCCTTCATGTATGGTTTATGATTTGCGTAAAATGGTAGATATCCGCTATCAGCTAAACTGCCTATTTACTGGAAATATGACAGCCACAAACAGGGAGGCACGAAGGTTAGTAACATGATTTGACTAGTCTCTTTGGTAACCTCATGAAACTAGTTTCCTTTTATTGCAGGAAAATCTGAGAATCTGACATCCCTTTTTAAGGATCTATTCGACTACTTTATAAATATTCATCACCTGGGTAGATCCCCTGTACTTTGTGGTATCCTAGGGTCAGATGGTGATGGGACACTGCCCCTGTGGGTGGGGACCACATTAGTCATGGACGTAGTGTTATCAATGGGCGCTCCCAGTCCTTGGTTCGGTCCGGCCGGTTTGCTCTCGGGTTCTAACGGCGTTACCGGCAGGCTGGTGGGTGGCTTACCGCCTTTACCGGATGTCGGACCGGTCATCGAAGCAGCTCTCGGCTTTAAGGGAAGCTGTTTAACGTCAGGCAGTCTCCCTACTGTCCTCAGCTCACTATCAGTACTCAACTCTGGCCGCATATACTCCCTACCTGTCAGGTCTACCCCACTCCGACTGGTGGACTGAACATCCGATAGTTGGATACTCTCCTGGTCCCCCTTACGACCCTTCTCCTTCTTGCGTAGCGCGTTGAGTTGGTGGGCCCGGAGCGCCTCCCAGTACACCGACGTCTGAGAGCTGAGCGACTCGCCCAGGTCATGCAGCTCGGGTTCTTCACAGTCAAAGTCATCCATCCGGAATATCTCATCCTGCCAGAAAGAATCTTCTATCATTTTCACATCATCTTTCAGTTTCAAAAACACATTATTAAGATATTATTAAGATATTGCCAAAACCTTGTACAGGTTATCAGGACTCAAGAGCTACTGAACTAAATCAAAACATGGAGGCTAAAGTGCAGTTTCATAATGATCCAACGTTTTGACCTTAAACAGGTCTTCTTTACTTGTACTATTGAATCCATGTACTTTCTAATGACTAATATTAAGGTATTGTGTCAGAGACTGGTGAGGGATTAGAGGTTTGAATTTATTTGTGTGGAGCTGATTCTACGCTATTTACCTGGGTTGTTGTTATGGTTGGAGACGCGGCACGATCCTCTGATCCTTTAGACGTAACACTTTCTGTAAGACAAAAAAACACCATTTGGTACTACCTACCGGTAAATGTTATTTTTATACCCAGTATTTGTATGGGACTAATCACTATGGTCCTGACCTAAAGCCAGTTGCATATATATTATGATCATAATTAGCTAAATATGTCCGGAGGCAAACAGAGAGGATATTCCTCCGTCCATCTCTGCCCAGAACAGGTTCTAATCGGGGCTAGGGAGGAACTGATAAACCACCTTGTGGGAATCTGCAGAAACAATTCCAGTAGGGAATGGTTGCGATCTTGTTTTGGCACTGCAGTGACTTTTACCAATCTAGGATAATCACGCACTTACTTGGCTTAGAGTCCTAAAGAAAAAAACTGTGAAGGGTGAAAGATCAAGAAGGCTACCAACCCTGTCTGCGCATCCTCGTCCGACTGCCTGTTCCAGCAGTATTACTACTATCCTTGGAGGTCTGACGTGATGTGGAACGTTTAAAGAGTTGGTGGAAGGGTCTCCTGGAGTTGATGAGTGGGGACGGACGGTTACGACGTTGTGGTATGTTTAACGGTCCATACTCGACGGGCAAGCCTTCCTCGTCCAGGTTTTCAGGGATGGAGCTCAGACCGACAAATTCAGCCTGCTTGGTATTTAAGCTGTTTTAAAACAAATGAAAGAATTGCATCAAGATACGCTTTTTGGATCTTTTATTTAAGAAATACGTACGAAATATGACCCCGCATCGTGCACTGTTAATACACCATAAGAAATGGTAGGACATACTGGGGCTACATAACTAACGGTTAGCCATTTTCTAATTGACATTAGAAAGCCACAATAGGAACACTAGGGACTGAGTTTGAGTACTGACAGAAGAAATAAGCACCCTCTCCTGTCTTAAAGCGGCAGTCCCACCACTCACGCAGCTACCACATAGTAAACTAGAACAGTACTAGAATTCTGAGTGGGAAACGCTCGGTGATTATGCCGCTTTAATATAATTACAAGCAGTGCTGTTACATGTATGAACAGAAATATAATGACGATAAGATATATTATACTTTTTCACTATATTCAAATAAAATGCAGGTTTATATTTGGTAGATGCTGTAGAGTGTACTAACTTGATGTCCATAGCCGAGCCCAGGAAGGGGCTGGTGGTGCGGTACTGTTCTGCGGCGGCTGTGTAGGGCAGCTCGAAGTCCACCTCGTCCCAGTAGGCGTCCTTAATGAGCTCTGGGTGCTCCTGGTGCATCTCGTCTACCACCAGGTATGACACCTGCACGCATGTTTTTAAACATTGTATTTGTATTTGTATTTGTATACATGTTCGTATTGTATCCACCTATTTTGATATTATGTGTTTTCTATAATATGGAAGCCTAAATTAAGTATGAAGTCGATTCGAATGATCTCTAAATTAATATGATGATTGTAAATAATGCATAAAGATTCATAACACTGAAGTGAATAATGTATGTTATTATGTTATTATGATGTTTTGCATCAAGCATTCACATGTTATAATATATGGTAACATCTCCAGATCCAATGTTGTTTTGGTAAAGTGTTGAACTTAGTTTGGTATTGAACCCGCTTATTTGTCTACAATCACTCTGTATACATTGTGTCAGACAATAAAAACCTATTTCAAACCAAAAAAAACATACAAGCAGGTCTCATAAGTCTTAACAGTAAGGTAGCTGATTTCTATGTGAATAGATAGGAGACATAGCGCCCTCTCTCTAATAATATAAGCGCCCCCCTCCCCTACCCCCATATTTGGGGGCCTTTGACTTGGCTGTAATATAATTTGAACCTCTTTATAAATAAGGATTTATGAAGCACGATAAGGCAAGTTACAATTTAATCTATTCCTCACAGTATACTTGCTGAAGAACCTAAGAGTGGACCTATTTGTTTGGTCCTTAATGTATAACCCTCATTTTAATGCTTATACAATATACATTACTATTCACATACCTGTAGATTACGGTCAACAACCTGGTTTATGTCAAAGTCATCGTCGTCCTCTCCAAAGGGATTGACAAGCGTCTCCGCAACCTGAACACGAGGATGCAACGGTTAGGATATGCACACCATAGGTATGGTGACCGGCCATTAAAGTGATGACATTTGGAATGCTTTTGCCTTTTAGGTTTAGGTTTAGAAGTCATGATGCAGGAATGCATCCCTGTTCGGTTGAATCCGTATGCCACCCTCAAAGGGCCATTGTATAAAAATTATGTTGCGCATTGCTGTTCGTCCTTAAAGTGTAAGTGCAGAGAAATCATGATGTTTGAATGCATCGCTGTTTAGTTAAAGCAGTATGCCGTCCTTAGAGGGTTAGTGTACAAAGGTCTAGATGTATGGATGCAGAGCTGTTCATTTGAAGCCGTATTTCATCCTTAGATACTGCATATTCTTTAAGTCAACTGTGGCGAATTTATTATTGGGTATCAACTTGGGCCTACAATATGAGATGATTAATATTATGCATTGGTGTAACGGGACAATCCTTTTTTTTTTGTGAGTAGTACCTTTATATCTACATGTATTTATCATTACGGGAGACACACTGAGCGCACTTAATTAATTCCACATATCAATACAATGAATCTCCTACCTTTAGCCATCCCATATAGAAGACGAACTGTAGGAAGGTGAAGACGGGGACGTACACGTCATTCATCCTCTCCTTAGGGGGCGCTACGAACTGTCGTCCCACCAGGCACGACAGGAAGAAGGTGTACACCGCCAGTGTCACCACCTACCGACACACAGACTCATCATCAATGGTTGAAAAAAGGTGGAAAACATACCCAAAACCTTGTTCAGGTTGTAGGAACTGGTCAATAGTAATAAAGTTGAGTCTAAAGATAAGCAGATTGAATTAATGATGGACCAACGTTTCGCGCTTTGCAGCTTTTCATCACGGTCAATCAATGGCTGTTTATTTGTTTAATATCACAAACATATTTAAAGCGAATTAGATAATTAATACAGGTATTTTGAAGAAGACCAATTAATTTGGTTGAAACGGAGATTATCCTACACGCTTATCCAGTATTTTTTCAATACATTGTATTTCTCAGGTAATCAAACGTCAGCTATACCGTACATAGTTGCATCTTGTCTTTGTGTGACATTTACCCTCAATTGTGAATTAATATTGTTTCTGTAGCGGTACGGTTCATGTATTGTTCTGATGAAATAAGGTTATTTTTACCAAGAAGTCAATACATTAAAGATGGTGTATCAGCTAAATATTTAGAGATTTTTTAGTTTTATCATATTACTATTGTATATCCTATCCCATACATCTTCCCTAACTTTTAAAATGATTGACAGTGTCTTAGGGAGCGTTCATTATTTATGCCAGGGGGGGTGTGCAAATCAAGGGGGGGGTCATTTTTTTTAGGGGTATTCAGAGGGGGGGGGGGTCTTTTTTTTTCAACCTATTCTTAGGGGGGGGGGTCTTTTTTTTCCAACCTATTCTGAGGGGGGGGGTCATTTTTTTTAGGGGTATTTATTTGGAAGGGGGTAATTTTTGACACAACATGACGCGAATTTCACGACACATGTCGCGAATTGGGGTCATTAAGACAGCAGAACTCTGCTTAATTTCTTGCCTACCCATCGACACTTTGAATGATTCACCACTTTTCTTTTCCCAAAACAACAATAACTGGAGAAAGAACATTAATTCAACATGAGAATAGGAGTACAGAATGTAGCAGGTCTATACAGCAAAGCTAGTATCAGTGTGCAGCTAGATGAATGCTATTGTGGCGCCGAAATATGACAGTACGGTGTCTGAAATAGTTTGGGTTAATTGGACTTTAGCCTTGCCCTATCGCGTTTTGGCGTCCATATGCAAGGGTGAACTTGCCTACATGTCTAGACCCTGCCTTTCTTCCCAATAGAGGAGCACATGCACGGTATGCAAGATGCAAATCTACCTCATATTTTGATACATTGTAGCTTAGGTCCACTCCACCAGTCAAAAGGCGTGATTACACCAGTCATGATACACACTTTTCCTTGGTGTCTTGCACCAGACCCTGCTAAATGGGCCCCAGCGTACTGATTGCAGAGTTCTCAATTTTTCAGAATAACTTCACAATCTCCCTGATAACTGCCTGCTTCTCACAGATTCTAGGGCTTATAAAATCGGTAGACTCATAGAGTAAACATGATCATCCCACTATAAATCAGTGTACCGCATGCCTTGAAATGTAGCAAATAGCCACTTTCGCCAATTTCTAAATCTCCCTCTAAGTTCATCTTTGGCTTCAACAGAAATCAGGCACTGAATTATCATAGCTACTCATTGCTCCTTGGCCTCATCTGAATTTTTACAGCTCTACATTTGGTTCTGGTCAAGTTGCTTCCGACGCTCTGCAGGGTTATCAGTGAGTTATTCATCACTATTTTAAAGCTTTACATTTTTCGGAGTCAATGAATTCCCAAGGCTTGGTAATACTGACCACACCATAAGTTAATTATAGAGCCACCTGACAGGATCCAAACTGGCGCTGCTGGGAAAACATCATTAGCATGATATTCCCCCTACAGTGTCACATAAAACTTCATGCATAGGCCATGGCAAGTATGCAAGTCAGATTGCCAGTGCATCTTATGGGATCAGGACAAAGTCAAGATAAGGCTTCATACAGGTTTTTATAGATTATACTAGAGTACTAAATTAACAATTTAGGCTTAAAAGATTTGTCAAAGTTGGGGATGCTATAATCCTTCTTTTAGTGATAAGTCAACACTTGACATGGTCGTCTACCACAAAGAAAGACAAGCGCTACTGCCCACACAGAGGGGAGGGTCCTTACCCTATAACTTTGAAGGCAGGTACCTTATGGTATTTCCTCAAATGAAGGTTATCAACTATGGTGCACGTAGCATCCATGCATACCATTGATGGCTTAAGCGATTGTAATTGATCTGTGCTGTGAAACATGAACATTCTAGACTCAGAGTACCTAAGAATATACCAATCTAAAGGTAAAATTCCTAAGATTTTCTTGAATGACAAGCTCAAAGTCCCTCAGAACACATCAATTTCAATGTAAAATTACAAAATTTCCCATGGATCATATAGTAGACTTTAGACCACTCTGAATGCATTAATATAAAGGTCAAATTCCAAAATTTTCCTGGGGCTTGCGGCCCCAAAACAACTATTTGTTTCTCCTTCCAACCACCACTCGTCAGCTGGCATTTCTGAGCTGCCCCCCCCCCCAACTTTATCCACTTTCCGCCGCCCCTGAGCTGGGCCATTTCATGGTACTTCTACCAAACAGTATTAGCAGGACTTGTAGGTGGGGACCAAAAGAATTACACCCATTTTTAGCAAAAAAAATCAAACGTTCCACGGAACAAGAAAAATGTGCGCTCTCCACATGTGGGAGATGCAAAAAT
Source organism: Harmothoe impar (assembly GCA_947462335.1). NCBI lineage: Eukaryota > Metazoa > Annelida > Polychaeta > Phyllodocida > Polynoidae > Harmothoe > Harmothoe impar. The sequence goes on from OX381708.1 coordinate 33,546,143, forward strand.
ATTCACCATATTATTCTACCCTATAACCACTCCCTCAAATAATGGTTAAGCACATGCTATAATAGGTTATAGTATAGGACTATGTAGACTTTGTATTTCGTTGGTGCAATTATTAAGTATTTATTACCGTGTATGGTGAGGGGGGGGTCATTTTTTTTCAACCTATTCGAAGGGGGGGGGGGGTCTTTTTTTTTTGACCCATTCGGAGGGGGGGGGGTCTTTTTTTTTTGACCCATTCGGAGGGGGGGGGGGGTCTTTTTTTTTTGACGTATTCATTTTGCCAAACGCCCGCCCCCCCCCTGCCATAAATAATGAACGCTCCCTTAGTCTATGAGATGAGCACATGCAGTGCAATATCTTTTACTGTAGGTCGACACTAAAACTGTCTATGTTGTGGTACTGCATGGCTCAGTGCTTTCTCTATCAGGCTAGTTACCCCTGTACTCACCTGGGGGAGTGACTGAGTCAGTGAGGTGAATAAGCAACATTATTTTCTATCTCAAATCATGCATTTATACACAAATATATTTAACATTGAGCACTGCATATCAGCTAAAATAATAACAAAACCCTTGACATTAAAATTATATCCGTTTTGAAGAAAAGATTTGGGAAGTCTATTAGCTGATACACCATCTTTAAGACACATTTTGTACCTGTGTATACACCAGGGGAAGACTGATCCAGTCGTAGTTAAAGAGAGTGCCTAACCGTCCACGGAATGTGTTGATTTCCTGGAAAGAGATACATGAAGTGGCAGAGATCCTGGGCATGGTGGTAGATGTAGAACAATTTAAGATGATAAGTATTTAGTCAAAAATTACGTTTGATCTTTCAATCGTTGGGAAAATCAGAAGAAGAAGAAGAAAGCTGATTATGATCGTGAAGAGATCACGGGTGAACTAATTTGAATTGAAATGTTCTGACTAGATTGGCCATATAGGCTTGATATAACCCTGGAGAATGACGAACAGCGGCAATAGTATTTTTGCAAATATATCAAATATGGCAATAGCTGAAGCTAGCATCCATATTGCTTGAGAAGTGACATTTGTAGATATTCGTTTTCCATGAAAGTAGTGGAGTTGGTGTCACATTTACATCTATCAGGGTTTTCACTGCGTAGTCATCCTTGATCCGACCTTCCTTCCTACCCCTGGTGACGAGTGATGTAGACCAGACCAGTGGGATGAAGTACTTGTTGTGGGGCGTCTGCACAGCCTCAATGATCTTCTGTTCGTTGGGCAACATGAAACCTGGGCAGTGCAGAGAAGATATGCTATTTTAATAACTTAAAGCTGGGCCGTCGGAGAATAAGTTCAGCATTTTCCATACATAGACAAAATAACAGTTCCACCAGAGGGCAGCAGTGTTTGGACAGGGGACCATGAGCATTGTCCAGCTACAACATATTCACCCTATCTTGTGCCTGTAAGAGCTCACAGCCCTTAAGAGCCCTCTTGTGAATCAAAACTGAACTATATCCAAAGGTGCTTTTGGCCTCACTTCAACCATGACGGTCAAGCTTTAAATAGAGTGATATATAATAATGAATGTCGCCAATCATATAGAGAACACGAGTACATATAAATGCTCAAATTGATTCCTCGTTCATGATGTTCATTGATCTGATCATCTACTATAAAGAATGGAATCATAAATTCTTACGTTTTACTCACATCTCGCATATTATGTATTATTATGCGAACTTTGCACCTGTGCAGAACACGCATCTAGGGTCTGATTGTGCCTGCTCTAGTACCGCATTATACCGCATTATACCGCACATAAGTACATGTGGGTTATACATGCGAAAGTATGTTGGATTAAAACTAAATTGACATAAAAATCCAGGCCCTGGGGGAATCTTGGGAAGACCGTCATATAACCATTCATAGGCCTGATCATTTTAAAGGAGAAAGTACGATATATATGCACATGTATATAAACAGTATATAAATAGACGTCCTACCAGCATCGGTCATGTGTTGGAATGAGGGGAAGCGTTTCTTGACGCCAGGAGATATGGAAGATAAGGTGATCACAAAAGACAGGCAGAGATAACGCATGATGGTTCGTCGCATCAGTCGGCCTCGTTCATCATGACCCTAAAATCAGAATATGTATAATATCACACACCGACATGTTCATAAAATTTGAAGAATAACATTGCTTCAAACCTGGGATTTTAAACGTGTTTTAAAACGTCTAAACGGCCGGATTTACATTGGCATTAAGTTGACATGAAATAAATGGCCAAACTAAATTCGATTTAAATTTACCGGATAATGTTATCGTTTATTTCTATTAATTTTTATTCATTTATTCATTTTATTTCATTTTATTTTTTTTATTTCATTTTATTTTTTGTTCTCGTTTATTAACGTCTATATTAAGGGGCATTTAACAATTGGCCAAGCTGCCTACCTGTACACTGGCGGTTATAAAGAGCGCCATAGTGTCGGGCCATGGGATGGTGTTGAACTGTTCCCACCACCTGGTGAGGACCACAGACACGTAGAAACCCAGCACGAAGGACAGGGGTATAAGGCTGTTGTGGCCCTCACAGTACCGGGCCACCATCTCAAAATGTCTGCCACAAAAGTAACAAAATATTGTCAGCGAAAGTATTCAGATATATCGCTTCAGGGAATTGTTTTTTGCGAGCTATTATAAATACAATATTATCTAAGTATTATTCATATCGAGTGGGGCATAATGGTGTATTGTTCTATTATTCTAAGTGAGTTATCGTTACAAATAAGTAGGATACATGTACTTTAAAGTTTTTTTTAGTATTAAATTATTAATTATTTTCTGCACTGTCTATGAGAGTAAGAACTCATGCATGCACACATTGTAAATCGACAATCTATGCCAATATTTAATGACATTCTACATGTACCTTTTTCCATTTTCAGGAAGAGCGAATCTGTAGATAACTGCCAAAACATAGTATAGGACGAAGAATATAAGAAATTCTCTCCACACCAATTTATAAACGCTACCTCGCCATCTGAGAAACAGAGAAACAGGAATGGATGAAAACGGCAAACAGTCCAAGATAACACGCAATGCACTACATGGTTTCCAAAATACAATACCGGTGTTCTCTTCTTTTTTCCTTTTTTGTTGGGGGGGGGGGGGAGCAGATATATCAGGTCTCAGATTGAATGTGATATTTACTGGTACATTTACGTTAAATTATTTTAATATTACTTATGTACTCAAAGTTTAACTATAAGTTAAATCGGGTAAATTCTGGCATTTGTAAACATATTGATTGTGGAACAATTCCTTACCTTAAGAGGAGTTTTAGAAAACATCCCATGCTAGATGTAGCAACTTTTGCAGAATATGTGACCGTCATGTTGGATGCTAGTGATCTCCACAATAAACTATTGCTGTTTGGATCTATATAACTGTGTCCGATCTTTACTTCATGTCAGGAGAATCTGGAATCAAGACAGATACACATGAGAGCATTATGTGTATGATTATAATGGGGCATTCTGACTGTGTCTGCACGATTGATTACCAGTGATCCAGTTGTACTCGACTGACTGATAGAGCATAAGACTTCTGATACTAGGTTTTAACCACTACCCCTTTTAATTTGACTGGATTTTTAATTTGACTAAATCTTTTAAATTTTGACTGGATCATCATGGGAACTAACCAATGATACTACTGTAAGCACAACATATTGGGCATTATAGGGCTATATTTATACTTTGATTAGAGTTAGGCTAAGTATTCTTAATGACGATGGAAAGACAAGGTTTTGTGAGTGGCAGTGTGGTCAGCTTGGCTTCCCGTTACTCTTTTGCTTTGAATTTTTTTGGGTAAGTAGATAAATCAAATCTGATTGCAGATTCTGAAAGTAGACATTTTTCTGGTCAAACCATATAAGTTACAAAAAGCAAAACAATAAAATATAAGTACCAAATCTTTAAATCGTCAGAAGTATTGAGCAAAATATTCACATTTCATAGTATAAAGTTTTAGATAAATTTCACTGTGCATGCGCAAGTATACCCCCTCAAAACTGATGAGCCATCTGAAAAACCACTAGATATACCGTATTCAACGTAATAAGCGCCCTCCCCCTAATAAGCGCCCCCACCCCTTTCTGGGGCATTTTTAGACTAGAACAAAGGCTCAAATTTTCCAATTTTGGAGACGATTAAACTCTGAAGTACCTAAAACGTCATAAAAATAATTCTATAAGCGCCCAGGGCGCTAATCAGGGGTGTGAACTGGGAAAAAGCAAAAGATCTGAGGGTTTGCGCCGAAGAGGATTTGTGCGACGAAACAACTTAATTAATCTACACTATGCAATTTCATCATAGAAAAACAGCAGTACTAGTAATCTATAGGGGGGGTTGGGGGGACATACCCCCAAGAGAATTTTGAAAATCAAGAGGGCAAATAGGGCTATTTGATGTATTTTGGTGATCTGGTCTATTGAAATTTCTAAGTTCCCCCCCCCCATCATAAAGCAAAACAGATTTCTTATTGGATCTGGACGAATCACAAGAATGACCAATTTAAAGACCAAAACATCTGAAATCAGATTTTAATCTGAGCTTTCACAGCCCTGCTAATTACCGGGTACCTCGAATAAGGTACAGTAAACCAACTCACAGATTCTAAATCATTGGTTATTTCTACATAATGTAGATCTATCCAAGTATGGTTAAAATTGACAAACTTTCACAAATGGAAAGTGTCTGAGAGTAGCAAAAAAAAAGAGTTACGTTTTAGGCGTTTACTATGTCTATGATGGCAGATAGGGTCCCAGAAATGGGCGCTGGGGTGTTAACCCTAGTTAGGTCAGTGTGAGGCAAATGTTATGTTACAACTAAGTCTAAGTATGCCTAGTATTACTAATTGGCTGAGTAGTATAGGTTCCAGAATCATGATATTGTTATTAATTACCAAAAAAAGGTACATGTAGAATGTCATTAAATATTGGCATAGATTGTCGATTTACAATGTGTGCTTGCATGAGTTCTTACTCTCATAGACAGTGCAGAAAATAATTAGTAATTTAATACTGATCTTAAACTAAAAGGGGATTACTTAAGCAGAGCCCCCCCCCCCCCCGAGTAAGGAACCAGAGTTAAAACTAAGACTTATATATAAGACCAGGTCGTAGGATATTTCGATTTGTAAGACTGGGTTAAGACAGATACACTCACACAGTAACAGTAACACTATTAAAGTGACTATACATGGGTAGCCAGAATTATCACCGTGTCGCCGTGTCGATTTTTAGCTAGGGTGCCGTGTCGCCGTGTCGATTTTTATTCTATACATTCTGGTCCATTTTTCTGTGTCCGTCGATTTTTAAAAGGGCCGTGTCGCCCGTGTCGAATTTAAGAACCCCCCGTGTCGCCGTGTCACGCGTGTCGAATTTTACCCATGTATAGTCACATTAAACAGCTAGAGCTACCGTACCGTACCAGTAGTAACTATGGCAGTAGATCTACACTGTGACTGGCATTGAACCACTACCAGTGGCAGTGCCTCAACTACAGCCCTCCTGACGAACTCCGAGAAGGGACAACTCAAACTGATTCACATCCAATCTAGGCTTAGACCATAAGACCTATTCTACTCCGTCATCTTGCGGTTGCTAATTAGTTCCTTTGGGCTTTACCTGTCGTTTTACTTTGTTAACTTTGTGTTTGTGGCCGGGTGTCGTTGTTGTTGTTCAAGAGCAGGAAGTTGGCATATCAAGTAAAACACGTCTTCTTTGTTGTAAGCCGTTGCAACAACTAACTTCCACACTAGGTGGCAGAGCAGTATTGATGGCGTCCGTGCCGCGTCCGAGCCGCTCCCGCGTCGCCCCAGGGTCGCCCCAGCGTCGCACGCTGGCAGGCAGCTAGCAGCTGAGAATTTGTGGAACACTTTGTGTACCTTTGTGTTAAAACCTCCCATCGGTATACAGCTGTCTGATTCTCCCGCCCCCTATTTTCTGTAGGCCTACATTTTAATGTAGATGGTTCAACACCCCACCCGCAAAAACTGGATAGCTCTCCCAAGTGAGAGGACAGACGTTCAGAGCGTTATCTTAATAAGACATCTTAAAGTCTTAATTCAGTGTCTTACGTTGGGGCAGGGGTGTCATGTCTTGAGACACCGACACTACGCGTTATCTTAATCTTAAGTCTTAAAGTCTTAATTCAGTGTCTTACCCAGGGCCGCTTTCATCATTAAAAATAAATCATTTCAAGCCGCAACCAGCTCAGAGGAACTCAGGATGTCTCTAATAGAAGAAAAAGAAGAAAAAGAAACGGGGGTTGGGGGGCAGAGCCCCCCATTACATACCAGTCGTAATAGTAATACTTTCAAAATATTATTTATTTTTAATGACATAAGCGGCCTCTACTAAAGTTAAGAACAATAAGACTGTCTTAATAGTCTTAATAAGATAACGATCTAAACGTCTGTCCTCTCAAATAAGGATGGCGCCATCTGTGATGCGGGATGGCGCCATCTGTCGGGTTGTTTAGGAACTAACGTTAAGACTATTCAGACTGTCTTAAAAGTCTTATTAAGATAACGCTCTGAACGTCTGTCCTCTCACTTGGGAGAGCTAACCCGTGCGTGCACCCCACCCCGAATGCTGTAGGGCCTACAGCTCCCCCTCTTTCCCAAAGTCCTGGATCCGCCGCTAGTGTGTGGTACCTACATAGTCCTATAGGGCCCCAGACTGGCAAATTCCACCTTTGTGCCAAGGGCAGGGGACAAGCTATTGCTGGAGGCTGGTGACAAGGGAAGATTGGCAAGATCCTCTCCATGAGGACTGGGGACTGCCATCAGGCTCAGTTTCACGACTTTGTAACAATTGGATCGTCTTTGACTGGGTGACGTCTTTGACCGGGTGACGTCTTTGACCGGGTAGCTAGAAAAGGCAACATTTTTTTTGTGTGTTTTCCATATCTCTATATGAAAAAGTTCATGCGGATGCTTATTGCAAAATACTTTGCACAGGGCAGCTCTTCAAACTCCATGTTATAGGCCTGTATAAAGTGACGTCTTTGACCAGGTAGAGGAAAAACTTGATAATGCTATGATGCACGTAATAGGGTCTACATTTAAACAAAACCAACTTTGAAATAAATTTCTTTTTATATGGTCGGAAAGTATGCTTTGACTTTTTCCAACCATTTCTTACTGTATAGGCCTAATTTATGCTATAATGACATTTCCCGGTCAAAGACGTCACCCGGTCAAAGACGATCCAATTGTTACAAAGTCGTGAGACTGAGCCATCAGTGAGCATATCACCCTCGCGTTATCTCCCTATATGATGTACCTCCATGTGGCACCATTTATTCGAATGACTGCAGTGCCATCTAGCATAGGCTTATCTATTCAAATCACCTGACTCCCTTTTTAATGAAGGTCAAATCCAGTTACCTGACTCCATTTCATATCAAGCTCATAGATTCAATGTCAGTGTCACATCGGATCCCTGTGACCCCACCTCCTCCAGTCATCGGCTGTCCATCTAGGTCCCACTTCGTTTTGACCAGGGCTACCAAATATACCTACCAAATGGGGCCCATATATGGGTTTGCCCAGATGTGAAGTGGGTTGGCCCTGTTAGGATCTAAGTGGGGCCAGGCAGGCTCCTTTCTTTGGAGAACAGTACCAACAAGTACTCCAATGGGTTGGTTAATTTATCTGCATTTAATCTCATCTCTTCCCTTTATTCAAGGGGGAGAAGGAAAATGCATCCTCTGACTTACTACAACTTTGATCACATCAGGTGACACAGTCAGAGTTCCCGCAAGTCTGATAGTGATACCTGAGGGAGTCCTGGGATTATGTACTATGATCATATCCAGGGGAAAGCTATCTGTACCAGAATGCTCCTTGTTTCTCTATTCATATGCAAAATTATGTAGACAATTTCACATAATATAAACTTACTGTGAAAACTGTTTCACTTACTATGGTTTCAAAGGAATTGTGAATTTATGCTTCATTGTAATAAAAACAAGAAAATATCTATAATTTATAGTATATCAAATCCCATGTACTCTCAATGATGATATCTAGTGGTAAGCTCAGGAACAATACTTGCCCACTTAGCCCAGGGCTAGCCTAGATGAACCTCACTCTTTTTGGGAAAGGACTTTGAAATGTTATCATGAAAGTTGTGTTGGTATATAGAATTAGCCTAGAAAGTGAAGTTGGTGGGCTGGCCCACCTGGGGCCCACCTGGGGCCTACCTGGCAGCCCACACCAAACCCATGGATACCTCAGCCCACTTAGCCAAGCTCTATCCCAGGTGAAACTCAGGCAGACAAGATAGCATAACAAATAATTTGAACTTGGATTTCCTAGAAAAAAAAAGGGACAAATGAAGATAAATTTAGGTATCTGCAATGAAAGAAATCCATTAAAAGCTAATTCAGTTCATGGCATGAGCCCACCTGGGCCCCATCGTGCTACTCAAGCTGAGCCCATGGGAGACCCAGGGACGTCTTTGCCCAGTTTGCCCATTTCCAACCCAGGTAAAACTCACTTTTGCAAAAACGTATATTATGTCAATTTCAAAATTAATGTAAATTAATTGAATATTTTCAGAAATGAGCATGAATTAAAGGATTTGCAGTGCAAACATGACATGTTGATATAATGGGCTGAGCCCACATGGGCCCCATCTAGAAGCCCTGACAATTACCAGAAATTCCCAGATATGGGCTAGCCCAAGATGCCCAGATACACGTGCATGTGGGGCCCATTTGGGTGTGTTGGCTGAGAATGAAGGATGAATTTGATCCTAACTGTAATTTTAAAGTTTAAAGGTCAGACTGATTTTAATTATGAAATGGATATAACGTATTTAGTTTTCTGCAGGGGAATATTGCAACACGAGTATGAAAACACCTTTTTGGGGGTAGGGAAACTAGTTAAGTTCCAAAATGTTGCGGTAGTTTGTATCTTTGTTAATCCTTTTTGGGGTGAGATTAAGATAGAGAGAGTGCAAAGATGGAAATGGTTGCTTCTAAACTTGACAATATTAAGGCATATAGCGAAGATGTCATGGATCACCCAATGCCACAACGATAATCACAAAATGGATATTCCTACAGCAGAGATCCAATATCAATTATATGAATTATTTTAAAATCAAATGACGGTTGTGACTGGGCCATTATTGATGATTACTGCATTGGCCCAATGTTGGTATTTAGATGTCGAGTCAACATATGAATTACGTTATACCTTGCCCATATTCTGTCCAGCCATGTGCACAGACTAATGTTTTAACACTAATTACAATGTTCTCTTTGTTTTCTGAGTATGTCTGGCAAAAGTAGTATATAGGAGCATATTCAGCGCGTAGTAAACGGGTGCATCTAGGTCAGTTGACACTTGCAGAACGGAAGTGACCTCTGTCAACCAATCAGAAGCTTCTAAATGACAGGAAGTGACGTCATCAGAGGTCATGACATACTTTACAAGCTTCTGATTGGCTAGTACAATGTCAACATGACCTACTTCACTTGTACACGTGTTGAAGACCACGTGCTTATAATAAATGTCAACAATGACACGTGTTTAAGACCACGTGGTTGAAATAAATGTCAACAATGACATTGAGTAATGCCGTCACATGCTAAAGACAAACACAAGGCAAGAAATATTATTTTGGTTACTTTATTCACATTTTATACTTTGTACAGTTCTTGCACACAAACAAGTCATGACCATTCCCTGCAATGTTACACATGATGCAGAAAGAACGATTGGTTGTGAAACCTTTCTGGCCTTTCCAAGAAACACCTCGAGTATTCCAAGTACTCACCCAACCAGTCCCCATCTTCACAATTTTAGATAGTTTCACATCAAACAATGACTGAGCTAGAAAGTATTCGCGATTGTTTCTCACACCTGGAGTCAGGGCATTCAAGTAATCAGTTTTGAAACTGACTTCATACGAGAAATGCTGTAACACGGCTGTGAGAGACAAAGCTTTCAACTCTAGAGTAGCTTGCAGACACGTGAAACACACATTGTAAGCGATATCTGAAGGGTTCATCGGAACATTACACCTACAGAATGCGCCTATAATAGGTGATTCACGTAACACTTCGTTGAACTCCATGAAGCTCTTGAAACTCCCTAGAGTGTATCTAGCATAGTGTCTGGGGCAAGTCAGAGAGTTATGCATTTGATACACAGCAATGGTGAAATCTGCAACGAATATAGGCAGATTCAATGTGGATTGCTCTATACACTGAGTGTATGCATCCCAGAAAGCTTCATGGAAATCTCTGTACACATGTATACTGGAAAAACAGCGCTCAACAACATCAGGTAAGGTTCCTCTAAAATAGCTAATATTATTTACAGGTATGAACTCCCAGAAGAAATGACCTCTACAACCACAAGTCAAAGCTGTGTCGAAGTTACGAGGTGACACTGGTTTTACATGAGTTGTAATGCGTGGGGGTGTATGAACATTTTTCTCACTTTCACGTGGTGAGAGAGTTGGTGCTGAAGCATCAAGTCTAGAACTACAACTACCGTAAATTCTCGCGTAGAAGCCGCGGCTTCTACGCGAGTCAGACTCAGCTTTCTTTTGATACCAAACATGCCTATATAGGGTGCGGCTTATACGAGAGTTTTTATTAGTATACTACAGTACCAAAATCGTAATATTCAGACCCCCTCTGCGGCTTATATAATTTGTCAAAGTTAGGGGTGCGGCTTATACGCGAGTTAGGCTTATACGCGAGAATTTACGGTACCATATATAGAACTGTACATACTGACAGAGTCAAGGATATCGTCTATTTTTGACGTCAACTTGCTGTCAGCCATTGTATATATTTCTTGACACTAATCAGAAAAAAATAATTTTCTCTGATGAATTTGACGGACAAAGAGAGTTTAGTAAAGTAGTCTGAAATCAGTCAGTGGCGTCTTTGTAACAACTCTCTTTTCACGCCTGCTTTTTATTTTTTGGTGTGATACAGTTCACTTTTTTTTGTTATTTTACGAGCTTTTTTTTAGCGATATAGTTCACTAGGAGAGAAATTGAGGTGAAACATTCGGAGAGAAATTGGATAATTTCCTCGAATGTTCAACTATAATTTCTCTCTCTTTCTCTTTATAGAAGCTGTATTATTTACATTTTTATGAAAATTTTTCATGAAAATTTTTCTCTTTTCTTCTTTTTTTTTTTTACTATATAGTTAGTACTACTTAATTTCCAATTATGGAAATTTTTTCTTTTTCTTCACAGAAAATTTTCCTTTACTCCTTCTTTTTTTTTACTATATAGTTAGTACTACTTAATTTCCATTTGTGGAAATTTTCTTTTCTTCACAGAAAATTTTCCTTTTTCTCTTTAACTATTTTCTCTTTTCTTTTTTACTGTAGGAAAATACTGTTAGTTTTTTTACTTTTTTTGAGTGATACAACTCACTTGTCTTTATCACACACAAACACAAACACACACACACACACACACACACACACACACAAACACACACAGAAAGAGAGAGTCATATATCTAAAGGTTCAGTGCTGACACCATCTTCACATACTATTCTCTTAATGTACTGGTAATTTAGACCTTGCTTGTTCTGAGAGTATGTAGTGACGTGATGGTCTATAACTCTGAAACCTCTGTTTGTCACTACATGAGTCTTTTCTGTTTTCAAAACGTTCTGATAATTTGTCTCAGTAAGATTATTCTGCCTCTGGATAACTCCTTTGCAACTAGTCTTATTCCCTGTCTCACTGACACACATGTAACATTTAGGGTTCAAAGATGTCATAGCGTCTCCTTCCCACTCTATCTTGAACAGACCTGGAGTTCGCTTGTCAAACACCAGGCGGCGATAGCAACACGGTGGTTGTACCCATGGGTAGTTGTGTGTTCTGCATTGAATGTACGTCTCTCTATGTTCGGGATTATCACAAGATTCAGAAGGTAACCACTTGTGGCGCTCTCTGAAGTATTGCTCACGCATATCAGGTTTGACAGCTTCGTCTAAATTCTTTTTAGACAATGCAAAATAAAAACTGTCAGTGTCCATTTCACACATTTCAAAGTCTTTTGAGTCAATGAACTTCAACAAGAAGTCGTAGTAGAACGCTAACATTTTCAGTTTAGCATACTGGTATACCATGAACCCAATCTGAACAGGTAAGTCGTATGTGATACTAGTCGGGAGAGATGACATTTCTACAGTGTTCTCACTGATGTCATGCACTTGTTGTACTGACCAGTGCAGACAATGTCGACTAGCAAAATCTGGACTTACATATTTAGTATTCAAGAAATTCTGCTTGTTACATATAGTCTTACCATATGAACTGTTACCTAACAGTTTATACAAGTCAGACAAGATCTTGCAGTCAACATTCTCATCTCCTTTCCGTCTAGCTGCTGTCACTTCTTGCACAAAAGGTCTGAAAGTTTCTTCAGGTGTGTATTGAACTAACAAGTGCACTTTGCTAACTACTAAACCTTTCTCTAGATACCACTTAAGTAACGGAGTACCTAGTAGAAGACCTGATCCATGGAAACTACCTATCAACTGTCTCTGAGGTTGGCGCAGTTTCCCTACACTTTCTAGATAACTTTTCATATGGTCACCTACATCTTCTTTGCTGACAAGAATGTTCTTGAAAACGGGTGTCATTTCAGCAAAATATGGTTTGAGATGTTCAGGTGTGTGAATATCTACTTGAATCAACCCAAACACTGAACCACTTTTCACACCTTCTATTATCTCAGCTTGACTCATCTTACCAGCTGAAGACGGTCTATTAACACTCCATTCAGGTTTCAGTTTCAAACACTGAGTGTTTTTTCGTAATTTGATCCACTGACATTCATATTGTTCTACTACTGTGTAACCTAAACTTTTCAGATACAGAGTTACAGCAGCTGTTTTAGTAGAACGCTCTTCTATCCATTCCCGACCCTTCGTACTAGTCATCAATGTCTTGTTGATCTGACATGTATGACCATGCCAATAGCAACCGTGGAACTGATATATCAATTTACGATCAGGGACTATCCCATCTACTCTTATACGCTGACTACCTACACTGACTTCACCATAGTTGTATTGATGTAAAATAGGTACTTTGTCTACTATAGCTCTGTAACGGAGCCATTCTACAGCTGAGTAACTGATTTGCTGACTGAGAACAGGCTTGAAATCATCTTCGTGACGTCTCACTACATAGAAACCTGTACAATGAGCTTCACCCATACATTTCAAGTACAAACTATTTGCATCTACTCCTAAAATGTGATCACACTTTTTACTCTCAACTCCATACTTACGCTCTCTTATTCTAGTTATACCACTACGATGGTGTCTGTGGAATATTATAGCAGGTCCACCAACTAAATTCTTTCTCAGTAAGTTGTGGACTTCTTTTTCATGATGTGAAAAGAGAACATAAGGTGTCGCATTCAACTCAGTGTTCTGAAAGAGGAACTTCAAAGTCAAACCTGGAAGTGTCAAACCATCTTTGAACATGTCGACACTCCTTTCTATGAAGAACTTGCTATGTTCATTTATAGCTCTGACAAATGGAGCTACATCTAAATTGTTATAGTACACTAAGTAGTCTTTCATTGTTTTCATTTTTTCTTTCACCCACACTTCTTTACAGCTTCTATACTCAGCTTGAGTTATACCTTTCCCAGTCAGAGAGCTATAGAAACTTCTCCTAGGTGGGAGAGTTGTGTTATCTAATTTTCGGACATTGTCCATCCACTCATAAGGAAAAAAACCTTTCTCTGTGTCTTTCAAAAAAGCTTTCAAATAACTAGCGTAATTATAACCTGGAGCTAGATAGTTCACCATGTCTAAGAAGACTAAGTGCTCAGTGTATACAGCAATGTACTGGTTGCACCTTTTTATAGTCGTCATAGGTTTCTTTTCTCTTTCTGAGAAGAAAGTATGGAAGCTTCTCTTTATTAGATTTAAGTCATATCGACCTGAGTTAAAACCTACTACAGGTACTCTGTTCATATAAGCTGTCAGAGCTTGTTTAGCTCTGACGACAGGTGATAAATTATACTTACTTTTCTCTAACTTAGCAGCTTTCAAAGCTGCACTCTCTAACCTTTCCTCTTCAGCTTGCAGAGCATCTAGCTGATCTGTCACTACTTTAAAACGCTCTCTGACACATTCACCTATTTCACAAGCTAACATATCTATGTACCCTAATACACGACTGACTAAGTCATCATTTTCCCTGTTACTCTCTCTGACAAAACACACTGGTTCTGTATACCCTGGAAAGTCACTAGCTACACTAGCAGACAGTGGTACATGATCTAACTCAAAAGTTGTGTTACAACTTTTCTCACCGTTCTTTACAAAATAACTTTCAAAGTCGAAAGCAATCTTATATGAGTATATCTTTAAGTGAGCAGGTGTATGTACACCTAGCTCACTCAACTTCTGAAATATAGTTCTACTAGGTTTGTACACACCCCCTTTGTATATAAATCGTACTTTAGTACAGTCTTTTGTTACAGCAGTGTGTCTCTTCAAGTTGTAATTAGAAGAGAATGCTTTGTAACATTTTTCACAACTGTACACGCGCCCATATTTACACATGTCTACTATCAGACTCAAGTGGTTGCGGTACATGTTGAGATTCAAGACTTTCTTGCTACTACAAAGCTTGCTACGCACTACAGTCACTTTATTAGTACTAGACAGCTTGAACACTCGTATGTCTATTTTGAATACTTTCTCTAATCTATCTAAATCACTTAAGAGAATACCTTTGAACTTTTTCTGACAAGTGTCTGGATAAGCTTCTTTGAAAAGCTCTACAGTTCTATCTAATGTTTTATACAAGTGGTGTGACAAGCATCTAAAGAAACACAAGTTGTCTCTGTACACTCTCTTACTGTAAGAGTCTCGGTGGAAGTGTAACATACCTCTTTTCCTGAAACTAGGAGGGACACTCTCTAACTTACCTAAGAACACATTTGTAGGTCTAATATAAGTCAGATTCACATTCACATTACCTACTACTGTCCACTTTGTGTCAGGTCTACTTGTGTCAACTTTCACTTTACTTTTCAATAGATCTATGCAACTTTCAAAGCTCTCAGAGTTCTTAACTAAGAAGTAAGGGTCTTGATGGTCTTCACTGTCATAAAAAACTGAAGAGTTGTTAGCTGAAGCATGAAAATACATGACTCTTTGCTCAGCGTCTTCAGTGCAAGTCAAAATTCGACCAAAAGACACAGCTACTCTATAACTGTATAACTGGTTCTCATGTATAGCTCTGAGAGCTGTCACTATCTCACTCACTCCTTGATCAGATTCAAAAGTAGTTAATCTGACGTTATATATAGCTTGTACACAACCTAACACAACTAAACCTTGACCTATCGATCTGAAATTTGATTTGTAATATTCTAAGAAAAGAGAGTTTTTCTCAATCTCTTCAGGTAAAACTGTTTCACTAGAGAAGACTTCTCTCAAGCAAGTCTCTGAAGTACACAAGTTCTTACTACTGTTATGTATAGTAACTTGTCTAGGAATTCTAGGTGCATTACACCGAATACAACTGATAGTATTCACGTGTCTATGCATTTTAAAAACTCTTCAGATATACACTCTCTCCTTCTTTTTTTTCTTTCCTTTTTTCCACTAAAACATACTGACTAACAAACAAGCAGACAGACAGACAGACAGACAGACAGACAGACAGACAGATAATGCAAAGAATTTACAGCCCTATCAATACAGTGTTGAGGAACCTTACAACTGATGTAATTTAATTGTTGAGCACTCACCTAATCAGTCTCATCGCAAGTGGTAACACCTCTGTAAAAGTTCTTGTCACTCTCCAGCATCGGCCCAACACGTTCCAGTATGTCTTTGATCGTGTTGACAGTCACCGTGTACCCACAGTGTATTGGGCTTGTTGTTGCTCGACCTGCCGGCAGCGCTTTATCCATTTCTTCCACGTACGACGACGTTCCGATGTGGATCTTAGGTTGTCCCCTGTAGAGGTTGACTAACACACCTGTGTGTTTGACAGGGTTGTCTAAGTAGTTCAGATAGTTCTGGACTGCTGGCGCTCCTTTCTTGGCTTCTTCTTTAATCCTGTCATAGTTCTCTATGATAGATTTGCTCTGGTAGAAGAGCCCTCTGAAGTCGTTTGCCCGTAAGTTGACGCGCCTCTCGTAAGGCTTGTTCAAATATTGCCTTATTGAGACGCCACTGATGAAGGGGAGCTTGTATACTTCAAGCAGCGTGCATGTATCCCCAGGTGGGTAGAAGAGTTGGTCAGGAACAATGCTACCTTCGGCTTGTTGAGATGGGAAACCAAACCGACTAGGCCACTTCTCACCAGTCAAAGGGACTATGCGGAAGTTAGCCAGCTTAGACCCAACTTTCTTGGATCCATTCCTCGGCGGAAGCGGTGTCACAACAGCAGTAGCAACCGTAGATTGGGAAGTAACACTTCCCACACCAGCCTTTGCAGCACGTGCAGCAGCTGCAGCTACAGTAGCCACACTCTTGGTGTACTTTCGCTTCTTTTTTTTTTCAACAACTGCTTCTGGCTGAATCTGTGGAGATGGACTTCTTTTAGTAGCAGTCGTCACGCCCTTGGGAGGATTCACTTCACCACTTGTGTCACCTACTACTCTTGAGTAGTACTCATCCGTGACTACTGTAGCTTCCCCGTTGATGACGACGACAGTGTCGGTCAAGCCAGGAGTGATGACGGCCCCGGCACTATCCCTCACTACAATGTCGGCTGGTACAGCTGTAGTGACAGGTGAGGAAGGTGGCGCACAGCGTCCTTCAGCTTCAGCTTTCTGGAACCACTCATCTAGTACTTCATTCAAGTCGTGCCCGATGATTTCACCTTCTTCTACTTCGTCCTCTGTCAAGTCGATGACGATTGGCGTACTAGGTCGAAGTATCTCATCACCAGTCAAGTCGATGATGACTGGAGGAGTAGCGGCAGTGGGAAGAGCTCCATTGCCTCGGCCCACGGGCATGACGTGTGACAGGGTCTGGTAAGTGAGGACATCTTGGGGTGGTTCAGGGTTGCTGAAGCTTGTAGAGCTCAAAGCTGGTGCTGACGTAGATACATCACGGTCCAGTACGCCAGTGGAAGGAGCCAGCATGCAGTCCAGATCGTGATGTAACCCCAAGATAGCTGCACTCTGCTCTTCAGGTGTACTTGGACGATGAATCCACTGTACTTCATTGCTCACTGTAGGAGGTATCTCCACAGAAACGTCCAGAACTAAGTTCTTGCTCTTAGCTACTTTAGAACTCTTCTTAGAGCTCTTGTTGCCAGCAGACCGCATCCTAAACTAAAACAGTTAGTTTTGTAGAAGTTGAAAAGTAGAGGCAGCGTGTAGAGTGGCAAGTGTAGAGTAGAGTAGTCGTCACAGTTGAGCAGCTCAGGAGCGGTTTGATTTCAACTGAGCAAATCAAGGGGTATATATACTAATTTTACTGAGAACGATTGTCAAACGTTGTCACACGTTTGTTGAACGACAATAGACGAACATTTGACGTCTGACATTTTTTTCATATTTCATCTCTAATTGTTATTGTACGACAATTATACGCACATGTCACTATAGTAAAGCACTAGGCTGAGTTTAGATACAATGTATCTTTATCAACCACACTACATAAATAAGCACGGGATAACCCATAACAGACTGGTGCTTCTGCGGAGAGCAAAACAAAAAGTTGAAAAACAACAGTTGGAAATGTGAACTCTATTCAGATAGCACAGTGGCTGTCAGCTGGATAGGGCGTTGCAACATAAAAGGAACGTTCATGAATGCTGTATCTTATACTACACTTTTCAAGATGAAAAAATATAAATACAGTCTAAATTTTTTTTTAACTTATTATATGATTGACAAGTTTGAAGGTGAAGTTTACATTTTCTTCTTGACGTTTATTTGAAAGATTTTCGTTCAAGTGAGTTAATTTGTGAACACTACTTTTCTAGAGAGGGTGGGGGAAACGATTAGTGTACGTTGAAAACAACCGGCTGTGGTCAGATTCAAACTGAGCAGCTCTGAGACAACATGTCCAGTGCAGCTTGTACACCTCTACCGATTTCACTCAGCACTAAACACAGGCGGTCAGTTTGGGAGTTCATTTCAGACGTCAAGAGTGGAGTAGAGACTGGTGAGGAAAAGCAGTTGTTCAGATATTGTCCTGAAGAGTACATCAGAGATAGTTACATACCTCCAAATTTAGATTTTTCAAATTGTTTTCTGCATAACAACACGACTCCCATAAATGCTAGTAGTCCTTCTCTCAAGAAGTTCATAACTAGTTCTACTGGGAAAGCTACTCAATCTGAAGTAGTGAGTAACGTGTTACTGCTAGTTTCTAAGTTACAACACAGTGTAACTTCTCATAGTGTAGTAGCTTCAGCTATCAACTTTCAAAAATGTAGGACGAAACCCTACTTCAAAATTAATCAGCTCGAATCACACCAGCTGGGAAATTCCGTGTTCATCTCTACGAGTATGGTACATGGCTTAATCAAGCACACAGTATCAGCTCCTGACAAGATAACACGTGCTAAATACTCTTCAGATCGGTTTTTGTATGAAAGAGCATACAAGACTGAGATTGGACACAATGCAAACGGGTGTTGTCACGTTGTAAGAGTAGTTGTACAACGTTGTCAAAACCCTACTCTACTGTGCCAAGGAGTCTTGTATGAACTGGTGACAGCCTTTCCAACTCAATCCTTCTCCCCTAACTGATGAAAAAAAAACCTTGACCAATAGTCTATTAGATGCTTCACAAAAAAAATAAAAAAAGTGAAAAAAAGGTATAGGTGTACTAACAAACGAACTCTGGTCTCTCATATATTGAGAGACCCCCCTTCAAACTGTCACTCTACTTCTTAAAAATTTTACATGCACACTGTGTTTTAAACGGTTAGTTGTCAAGTCATAAATCACTCAGAGTATATAGGGTCGTGTAAGTGCACTCACTCATTCAAACGACCTTTCAACGTCATCATGAAGACAGCTCACGACCTCTACACGCTAGTTAAAGCTAGATACCCTGAAGACGAGTTAGTATTACAGTATGTGTGTGAAAGAAAAGAGTCTGTCACATGCACTGTAAAAACTTTACAGTACATTTTCAATCATTTCTTTAGACTTTAGAGCATAGGAAATGGTTGTATTACACTTGGGTTCTGCTAAGTGATAGCTTCAATGAGAGTGAAGCTAAATGTATAGACAAGTTGATAATGAAGCACGACTTGTCTAAGTTTTCAGCTGTAGAAGCTGTTGGATACGGGTGGAAGTTTGGCCGCCTTAAGAGTTCAAAACCTCTCAAGAACTCTGACCACCTTGCAATGTGGGAATCAGCGCTGAAACATCACTACGCAAACAACCCTCATCATCCTCAGTACCACTCTAATCAAGACATGCCGACACATTACTTGTTAGAGAGTATCATAGACATGCTAGGTTGTCGGCTTCAAAGGAACTTAGCAGGTCGTTCAGATTTGAAAGTAGAAGACATTTTCAAAATCCCAGATACGTATCTAGAACGTTACACTGAAGCAGACAGACACAGAGTTAAAACTTATTTAAGTCAGTGGGAGCGTGATATTACAACGTCCCCTCATCGTAGTGGTTTAGCGCTCAGAATGTTATTGTAAACACTCTGATAAAAAAGTGAAACGTTAGTGCATCGTATAGAGTTGGGTGGGGTGGGGGGTGTGTATAGTATTAGCATAGGGTGTATGGGGTGGGGGCACCCCTCTAGTGTGAAATGGATAGGGGGGCGAGGAGTTCGAACTCAGAACGTTTTGCATACTCTTTACACGATTTCCCTACGTATTCTAGTCTAAAGAGCTATATAAAAGCTCTCCCTAACCTACAACACCCCATACAACACTCTACCTACCTACCTGCCTGTCTACTCCTTCACACACTCACTCATCATGGCAGATTTCAATTTAGTAGTACCTGTATCATCATTCTTCAAAGGAGAGCCGTTAGGATACTTACCAGACGCTATGCTACTGAAAATAAGTAGTAAGTTGCCGACATCAGATTACATACGGTTAGGTTCATACCTCAAAGTGAACTTGAAGGACATGGGATATCTCAGTTGTGAGAGAAGTGTCATAACTCAAGCTAGAGAAATGTTCACTACTTGGTACCAGAAAAGTTGTACTACTAGGTGGAAGGAACTAGCAGACGCCTTAGAAGAATCTTACCGTATGGACCTCATCCAATTCTCACGTGAGTACATGGACAAGCATGACATGTGGGATGGCTTAGAGAGTGGAGACATGGAGTGGAAAGTGCAGAAATATTTCTCTCTTTTAGCTGAGCTCTGCCCTAGAGACTGGAAGACCATAGGGATCTACTTAGGGTTGACTTCTCATGAACTAGCTTTCATCTCTCAACCTGTGCCTTCTGACAGAACTGTCAAGAACCCTGTCTATGAAGTGCTGAGAGCTTGGAAGTACAACGAGACGTCTGAGCCTATGGCTCTGATGAAAGTGTTGCAAGACGACATGGGTCGCAGCGACGTCGCAATGTATGTTCAAGGGTTGTATGCAGCTGTACCCAAAGACATAAAAGTGAGCTGTGTCACTCCAGTGTTGACCACTCTCGTCTGATCACTGCACTAAGATGGACGTCTCTAGCACTGTGGAATCTGTTGAATTCGATCCTAGACTACAGTCACCTTTCACTATGCTAATAGCTGGACCTACATCGTGTGGTAAGAGTCGTCTAGTATTCGAAGTGATAAATAACGTGAAGACTCTCGTCACACCTGAAGTACACGATATAACTTACTGCTACAGCCAGTGGCAAGCAGAGTTTGAAAAGTTGAAAAGTGCAGGTGTGAAATTCAACGAAGGTCTTCTTACAAGAGATGAACTTTTCAACTCTAGTCGAGATACTAGTAAACACTCGATGCTCATCATAGACGACTTGTTAGACCCAGAATATGCACCTATAGCTAAAGACCTCTTCATCAAAGGTTCTCATCATATGAACATGAATGTAATATTCATTACTCAGAACTTATTCTTTGCTAACAAAGACTTCAGGACTCTCAGTTTGAACAGTCATTATCTAGTTATTTTTAAAAACCCTCGAGATATGAGTCAGATAAGTTATATATCTAGACAAGCTTTCCCAGCGCAACCATCTTTCTTGACTCAGGTATATAACAAAGAGACTACAGCTAAACACTCATACATAGTGTTGGACTGTAAGCAGAGCACACCTGACAACTTGCGAGTGAGGAACAGTATAACAACACCTTGGAACAGCGTAGTATTCATTCCTACTGGGAAAAAGCAGAAGAAATGAAGGGCAGTACTAAGAGTAAGCGTGCTGAGAGTCTTAAGCGCCGTCAGAGAAGTGCTTACTACCAAAAGTTAGTTTCTTTACGTCGTCATTACTCTCTGTTGAAACATATAGCTAAATGTAGTACTACAGACTGTCAACATTTAGTGAGAGGTCTCAGTGAAGAAGTGATCAGACTAATGAGTGTCATATGTGTCAATGTAATGAACAAAACCTTGACACCGAACTCAATTCACGCAGTCAAGAAGTTATCGCCGTACAAGAAACAGCTGAGAGCTATAACAAAACCTAAGATTACTGTCATAGCTAAGAGACGAATACTACAGCAGAAAGGTGGCTTCATAGGTGCACTACTGGGTGTAGCACTACCACTTATTACTAGTCTCATAGGATCAGCTGTCAAACGGTAGTCATGTCTTACACACGTATGGCTTTAGTGAGACCTGATTTAGTGGGTAGAAGCGACACCCCCATTTCTTCTACTACTAACACTGACCCGCTACCTAGTGCAACACTCGCGTCTTCTGCTCCAGCTGTGCTACCAGACCCTCAAACTCAGTTCTATGAGAGTCAACTAGTCAGAGAAAAACTATCCCCACACAGTAGTCTAGTGGAGATATTGAGTCACTTACAGAAAGAAGCAACTAGAGTATTGAATGACTCTCAGTTGAACACTAGTGAGAGACTCAGTAGATACAACCAGCTCATGACTAAATCTTCTATACTATACAAAAAAGCTAAAATTGTGAGTCGAGCTGCTTCTTCTATGAACCCTAGAAATATTACTCGACAACGTCACAAAAGAGGTAGGAGAGGGGAAGAAGCAGACGATGAAGCTACTTCAGGCGATGATGACGATATGTTTTCTACTACTAGTCATCAAACTCCAACTCCAAGTTTACCTGGTGCTAGTGGAGACGATGAATATGAGTCTCAAGAAGAAGAAGAAAGAGAAGAAGAAGACACAGGACCTATAGGTAGACAAGGTGTCATGGTGATGGATGCTTTAATTCAAAGGCGTGTACCTACTACTTATCAGAAGACTGCTATGAATCTGTATAGACACTTAGCAGACTCTGACAAAGGTAGAGGTACTATCAACTGGACTCCTAGTGGTGAACTAGTAGTGCACGGGCGGCGTATACAACGGAGTAACATCATTGATCTACTAGGTGATGCAGCTCGGAAAAATAGTCTAACTAAGAAGCAACCTCCCATAGGACAAAAGTACTTCATCGCAGCTGTTAAAAGGTTGAACCCAGACCTCAAGTTCGTCACAAACAAAGAATCTTTCAAGAGTGTTAGTTCTATGACTGGCTCCCCCTTCAGAAGACGTTCATATAGTGTAACACCAAAGCGTAAACGTAAAGCTAATACTGCACAGAGTGGTACTGGTATAACATCTCGTCAACTAGCAAAGTTATGGCGGACAAAGCTTTGAAGAAAGCTGTAGTAGATCGCTATACTTCAGTCAGAGAACCTGGAAGTTTCACTAGCGTGAGTAAATTGCGACACCATCACTTTAAGAAGACTGACTTAAAAAACATTGCTGAAGCTTTAGAAGATGTGGATGCTTACACTAGACACAAACCTTACAAGAGACGGTTCACAAGACACAAGACTCAGACTTGGGGTATAGATAGACAATGGCAGTTAGATCTTATTGACATGAGAGAGTCTTCACGTGAGAACAAAGGGTACCAGTATATTTTAGCTGGTATAGATGTCTTCTCAAGATATGGCTTTGCTCAACCTGTCAAGAGTAAGAAAGCTGTAGATGTATTAGAAGCTTACAAGAAAATGACTGAGAGTAGACAACCTGTTAAAATCCAGACTGACAAAGGAAAAGAATTTTTGAACCAAACTTTCAGAAGTCATCTAGAAGAAAAGGGTGTAAAATTGTTCACTGGAGAGAACGATGACGTGAAATGTGCTATAGCTGAACGATTTAACGCCACACTGCAAGGTAAGCTGTGGCGTTGCTTTGCTTACTTCAACAACTACAAGTGGACAGGCATACTTCAAGATCTAGTCCACTCTTACAATAGTACTGTGCATAAGACACTAGGTGCAGCTCCAGTCGACATCACAGACAAGAACTCTGATGCTCTGTTCTACAGGCTATATGAACAACCACCAGACAAGAGGACTGTGCCCAAGTTACTTTTGAAGAAAGGTTCTAAAGTGCGCATGCTTGCTAAGAAGCGCGCTTTCAACAGAGGTTAGGGAGCGTTCATTATTTATGGCAGGGGGGGGGGCGGGCGTTTGGCAAAACGAATACGTCAAAAAAAAAAGACCCCCCCCCTCTGAATGGGTAAAAAAAAAAAGACCCCCCCCCTCCGAATGGGTAAAAAAAAAAAGACCCCCCCCCTCCGAATAGGTTGAAAAAAAATGACCCCCCCCCTCACCATAGATGTTTATAAATACTTAATAATGGCATCAACGACATGCAAAGTCTACATAGTCCTATACTATAACCTATTATAGCATGTGCTTAACCATTATTTGAGGGAGTGGTTATAGGGCATAACAATATGGTGAATATTTTCCCACATGTGGAGAGCGCACATTTTTCTGTTTCCGTGGCACGTTTGATATTTTTGCTAAAAATTGGTGTGATTATTTTGGTCCCCATCTACAAGTCCTGCTAATACTGTTTGGTAAAAGTACCATGAAATGGCCCAGCTCAGGGGCCGCGGAAGGTGGATAAAGTTGGAGGGCCCAGCTCCCAAAGCCAGCTGATGAGTGTTGGTTGGAGGGAGAATGGTTGTTCGGGGCCACAAGCCCCCGGAAAATTCAGGAATTTGACCTTTATACTAGTGTATTCAGAGTGGTCTGAAGTCTACCATATGATCCTGGAACATTTTGTAATTTTACATTGAAATTGATGTGTTCTGAGGGACTTTGAGCTTGTCTTTCAAGAAAGTTTTAGGAATTTTACCTCGAGATTGGTGTATTCTTGGGTACTAGAATGTTCATGTTTCCCAAAAAGATTGGCTCCCCCACTTTACTAGGCCCCCAGGCCCCCCCCCCTGTTCTGCGCTGCTGCAGCTTAAAACAAAGATGTTTGATGAAGGGATGCTCTGGACATTATAATAGTGGCAAACCTGAAGAAAATTTTGAAAATCTAGAGGTCAATGGGCCCATTTTAATGTATCCTGGTATTATAACTTGCAGTTAAAGGAACAAGATCACTATTTAAACCTAGTTTGGTTTTCCAAAGGCTAGGATCAGTAAGAAATAAGGAGCTCAGGGTGAGAATTTGAAGTTGAACAAAGAGTCACAGGGGAATGTGTCTTTGTTATATAATGGCACGGATAAATTACAATCGCTTAAGCCATCAATGGTATGCATGGATGTTATGTGCACCATAGTTGATAACCTTTATTTGAGGAAATGCCATAAGGTACCTGCCTTCAATATTCTAGGGTGTGGTCAGTATAACCAAGCCATGGGAATGCATTGACTCCAAAAGAAATAAAAGCTTTAAAATAGTGATGAATAACGCACTGATAACCCTGCAGAGCATCGGAAGCAACTTGACCAGAACCAAATATAGAGCTTTAAAAATTCTGATGAGGCCAAGTAGCGATGAGTAGCAATGATTATTCAGTGCCTGATTTCTGTTGAAGCCAAAGATGAACTTTAATAGAGGGAGATTTAGAAATTGGCGACAGAAGGAGTGGCATCCGCAGCAGAAAACTCTGTGGATCTGGTGGCTATTTGCTACATTTCAAGGCATTCGGTACACCGATTTATAGTGGGATAATCATGTTTACTCTATGAGTCTGCTGATTTTATAAGTCCTAGAATCTGTGAGAAGCAGGCAGCTATCAGGGAGATGGTGAAGGTATTCTAAAAAATTTGAGAGCTCTGCAATCAGAACGCTGTGGCTCATTTAGCAGGGTCTGGCACAAGGTAGATCTGCATCTTGCATACTATGCATCTGCTCCTCTATTGGGAAGAAAGGCAGGGTCTAGACATGTAGGCAAGTTCACCCTTGCATATGGATGCCAAAATATGATGGGCAAGGCTAAAGTCCAATTAACCCAAACTATTTCGGATACAGTACTGTCATATATCGGTGCCACAATAGCATTCATCTAACTGCACACTGATAGCTTTGCTGTTTAGACCCCCTACTTCTGCACTCTTCTCGTGTTGAATTAATGCTCTTTCTCCAGTTAATTATTGTTGTTTAGGAAAAGAAAAGTAGTGAATCATTCAAGTGTCGATTGGTAGGCAAGAAATTTAGCAAAGTTCTACCGTCTCTATGACCCCAATTCGCGACATGTGTCGTGAAATTCGCGTCAAGTTGTGTCAAAAAATACCCCCTCCCAAATAAATACCCCTAAAAAAAATGACCCCCCCCCCCTCAGAATAGGTTGAAAAAAAAAGACCCCCCCCCTAAGAATAGGTTGGAAAAAAAAGACCCCCCCCCTCCGAATACCCCTAAAAAAAATGACCCCCCCCCTGATTTGCACACCCCCCCCCCCTGGCATAAATAATGAACGCTCCCTTACGAACCTAACTGGACTGAAGAAGTATACACTATAGATTCTGTCAAACCTAAAGGATACCAACTGAAAGATGAACTAGGAGAAGAGATAAAAGGAACTTTCTACCAGCCTGAAGTTCAAAAGGTCCATGTCCGTCAAGGGAAGAGGTACGACATAGAGGAAGTAGTGAAGTACAGAGGCTCAGGTCGTTAGCGTCAAGCATACGTCAAGTGGAAAGGTTACGGGGATAAGTTCAACACGTGGGAACCTGCTAAGAACGTGAAAAAATGGCGTTCACAATGACACTACCTAGCAACTCGTCTATGAAAGTTTTCCCAGACAACACTCTGACAACTTACAACACATTGTTACCTGAGTATGTATCTTCTAGTACTCCAATGGAGTGTGCTCTGCAAGAAATAACGTGTCCTACTAGTTGGTACAACGTAGAATGTGAGACATTGTTGTTCATAGAAGGTGAAACAGACTCAACTATACCCAAGAGCGTCATGAGTGCTAAAAGACTACAAGAAGCACTACATAAGCGAAGCTCAGACTTTTTTCCTTACACAGCGAACGATCCTGTGTTGAATAGGAAAAGTTCAAGTATACACGACAGCGTAGCTAAGAAGTGTCTACAGCGAGGTGTAGAGATCAAACGCTCTAAACAAGTACCAGTACGACAACCTACAGCGAGACTTAGTGTAGAATCAGACCCAAGCTCTGGAGAAGTAGCGCGACCTGCGCCGCCACCTAGTGTCGAATCGGACAGCGAAACCGAAACTGAACCAGACCCTTTAGCAGAAGTGCCGCCATCTGGTGCAGACAGTATCACTTACAGAATAGTACGCGGTTTGAACCCTGAGAACCGTGCGAGTGCAGCAGTCTCAGCTGTGAGAGATTCACTCAACTTAAATTACACAGAAAAAGCAGCATTCATAAACGGGCTTACTACTAGAGAGTCAGAAGTTTTGACTGAGGAAGAACTCAGAGTAGTGAAAATAGAATTAAAGTTGAAGTATTTAGATAAACTAGTCAACACTTTTCAATTCCCAGCAGTCCGGACATATACAGCTTTCTCTCTGCAAGGTGTATATCTACAAGACAACAGTGACTTCATAAATTATCTGAACAAGTGTATAAACAGGAAACACCCTAGTATCATCAAGAAACTGAGGACACACCACAAGAACAATAAATCTAACGTGTTCACATACAACAGGTATACAATGAAGTGTATTGTAGCTCTACCCCCTGATGTTGTGATACAACTACCAGTTAACTTAGGTGTGCAGTTAGGATTCGGAGGTGGAGTCTTCTTGATGAATAAAACTGAAGGTCAAGCTGTAGTAGACTTGAAGTTCAGAGCTCAGACTGTGTATGTATACTCTGATATAGTGAAACATAACATTGTTGGAGACAAGAGAGCACCTCTCTTGAGAGTTGTAAACATTAATCCACTGCTAGGTGACACACAGACTGTCACTTTCCAACCTTTGATGTACCAACCTGTGAGTAAGAGCAGCTTCAGACAGATCGCGATCTACTTAAGAGACAGCACAGGTCGTCCTATACCATTTGAACGTGGAGCAGTGACTGTAGTACTAGCTTTTAAGCCTATAAGCAACCACATATAGTAACAGTATGCTTCAGCGCTTTGGCCCACCTCCATACTTAGCCCCTAGAGGGGAGTATGGTGCTTACTATGCTAAATCTCAGTTTGGTCACGGTGTTCTACCAGCTTTCGGTGGAGTAGCTAGGCAACGTGGTCATGGTATTGGATCTATCATATCAGGATTACTGCGAGGAGCTGTCCCCCTTTTGAGCACTATTGGTCGTAAAGTTGCTAAGACAGCTGGCACAGCACTACTCTCTACAGGTGCAGGAGTACTTTCAGATGTCATGGCTGGAAAACCACTCAAGAAGAGTGTAAACAAACATGTCAGAGGTCAAAGCCAAGCTCTATTGAAGAGAGCTCATTCTTCAGCTCAGAACTACATAAACAGAGTGTCTCAACCGACTCCAGCCAAACGCCGTGCGACAGTCCGACGTGCAGGACGTACTAAGCAGCAGACAGGCAAAGGGCGCAAGAAGAAGAAGCAGAGTCGTGCTAGCAATAAAGCACTACTGTTCTAATCATGAGTCTGTTACATCCTCATGGGCAGACATGTGCTGTAGGAGAGTTAGATCTCCATGCAGTAGGAGTGACTCAAAAAGACATTCTGAAAAGTCAGACAGTCACTAAGACAACTAACAATGCTTTGACTGACCACACTGACTCTTTCGACTTTACTTTTGAGCCAACTACTCTGTACACAGATTTGAGTGAAGCAGAGTTGTACTTGGAAATAGAAGTTGTAGATGCTGCTGGGACACGTCTAGCAGTAGGTGACGAAGCTGCACCTGTGAACAACATAGGCCACTCCCTCTTCTCTTCTGTTCAACTGTTGATCAACGGAGAGAAAGTGACAGGGAACAATGAAGACTATGCACTGAAATCGACATTGTTAGACTTAGTAGGAACTGAAGTGAACGACAAGACTACTCGGTTGAAGGGTCTACAGAAGTGGATGATGGACACAGCTGGCCACATGGAAGGACGAGTTGCTGCTAACACGGGTTTCGTTGCTCGCCGGAAAGAGTTCAGTGCAAGACGGACTCACGGAGTCATCATCAGACCCCACATCGACCTCCTCAAGCAGTGCAAGCTCTTCCCTTCACATTGTGAGTTCAAGTTCATATATGAACGTAGCTCTCCAGCTTTCTACATGATGCAAGCTGCAGACTTAGACTTCAAAGTGAAGATCACTAAAGCTGAGATGAGCGTGCGCCAAGTGACTGTGAGAGACGAAGTAGCTGAAGTCCACAATAAAACAGTGATGAACCCTCAGTTCGAGCCATTCAACTACACTCTGACGAGGTGTCGAGTCACTAAACACACTCTAGACAGAGGGTCACAAGAGTACAGTTGGACTCAACCCGACACAAGCCAGATCCCGACCCGTGTCCTACTAGCTTTAGTCAAAGAGACTGCAGCGTCAGGCACTAAAAGCGAGAACCCGTTCAACTTCCAGAACTACTCAGTGAGAGAAGTAGGTCTGAAGTATGATGACCATAAATATGAAGTGAAGACTGACTTTGCTGCAGGGAACTGTGTGAAAGCTTACAGGAACTTGTTCAGAGAGACAGGTCTACTAGCTGTAGGTCAAGATTGTGGTCTCAGTTTAGAACAGTTCCAATCAGGGTACACAGTCTTCGCTTTCGACCTGACTCCAGACAGGACTCCTGAATGCCCACGCATCAACTTAGTGAAGCAAGGGAAGTTGACTGTGTCTCTGAGGTTCAACGCCCCTACAAATCACGCCATCTCAGCTGTCATCTGTGCTTTCTACGACAACAACATCCAACTCACAGCTGACAGACTACCAGTCACAGACTACCACATGGCCTGAGAAGATGAAGACTTCACAACTGAACACTGTTCTTAGCCAACACCCTCACACTCGACGATACTTCCTAGGTACTTTCCCTAGTGATGAGTGCCCTGCTGAAGCAACACCTCTGACTTGCTTTGTCAGTAATACACACCCCCACACACAACCTGGACAACATTGGATAGCTTTCTATGTTCAGAGTGATGGAGTAGTGTACTATTTCGATCCTTATGGTTTACCCCCTATGAGTGTATATCACAGAGCGTTCTTGAAGAAATCGTCAGACAAGCGTGGGACGTTCAACAAGCAACAACTACAAAGTTTATACACTAAGACTTGTGGAGCTCATTGCATCAACTTCTTGATAGAAACATGTCGAACCCAAGACCCTCAACACACTCTACACAACCTTCTCCAACTGCCAACCAACCTGACCGATCGAATGGTCCAGCCATACATGAGTCTATACTAAAGTCTCTAGAGCAAGAAGCTGCAAGTACTAAACACAACTTACTTGCAGACAGCACTCAGAGAGAATTAGACGTGATCGACGGGTTGAAGAGTAACGCTGATGTCATGGATAAAATAATTGATATGATCAGTCAGCTCATGTACAGAGTGAGGCAACTAGAAGAAGTTCAAGACAAGGCAGAAATGGAGAAAACTAAAACTGGAGGAGGGTGTGGGTTGAACTGTGCCAATAACTCATTCACTTTGTAACTGCTTTGCTTTTTGCTTTGTGTGAAATAAAAAAAAGAATGAAAAAAACAAATTGTGTCGTGTATCTGTGTATATACCAACGGTATTTATCGAATACTAAAGTTAGTATTCCATCTGCATGTGACGGTATTACTGAAATGTCATTGTTGACATTTGAAAGCCACGTAGTGTATAGCACGTGGTGTATAGCACGTGTATGTGTTTACAAAGTTAGTAGGTCATATTGACATATATTAACCAATCAGAAGCTTGTAAAGTATGTCATGACCTCTAATCTAGGTCAGTGACGTCACTTCCTGTCATATAGAAGCTTCTGATTGGCTCTTAAAGGTCACTTCCGTTCTGCAAGTGTCAACTGACCTACTTGCTACCGTTTCTTACGCGCTGAATATGCTCCTATATACTTCTCTTCCGTTTTCTTATTATTTCGGTCACTTCTTTAGCGGAATAAACGCCTCATCTCCTACCGTTTGCAAGATTACGATGTAATGCTAATAGCCTTATGGCAAAAGTACATGTTTGGTATTGAAGTATTGATGTATTGACATTTTTTATTGGACATTCACCTCAATGAGGAGTTTTTCCATGAAAAAATACAAGAGATGGTTACAAGGCTGATGGATATAACAGTAAGTCGATTTGCTAATTTTGATATAATCAGTCCACGAAGGATCTCAAGCACAATAATACCTTGGTGTATCTCCCTTTTATCTGTTTAACCCTTTGAGTCCCGAGCAATGCATAATTGGCTAGCTGTGGGGGCGACCTATGAGAACTATTAGTTACAGGAGCAAGAAGCATATAGGGTAGGAGGTCTCACTTAGCACCTCGCCTATGGGCATAGTGTGACAAGCCTCCCCCTTCTAGCCCCATCTACCCCCCATGAAAGTGGGCGACATTGTGTGCTCACTATTGAAAACTATGGAGAAGAGTGGGTTTTATGTGGTTCTTTTGAGTCTTTATTAGAGTGATACCAAATGAAAAGAAGGGGTTTTCAAGACCAAAACATCCTGCTGAATCCAAATTTTGTGGTCTTGATTCCCAAAAACTGACCAAATACACTCAAAAATGATGTTTGATGATGTAAAGTATTAAGAAAATGTACAAAATAATGTTGAAAATGTTTGGGACATTACCTATATATAAACCTGTCAATCAAAATCAGTACCTCAATCTAGCTATTCAAAATTGGCCTATCCCTCAATCTGACAGGCTTTCTTCCTATGTATCACTCTACCTATCCTGCACACTGCCTATCCCTCAGCCTACCTATCTCTCAAGTTACCTATCCTTTGAATTAGAACCTTCTCTTGGATTAGCTCATCCCTCCAAAAGCCTAAAGGCTAAAGCCTATCCCTCTCCTTGCTACTCCTGCCCACTTTCTGTGCCTACCTATCACTGAGTCTACCTATCCCCAATATGCCTATCACCCAACCTACCTATCCCTCTTGTGACTATCCCTCACTCTGCCTATTTGCCATGTTTTATCAGCCTTATCCATATTATATTTTTAACTATGCCCATCTGCTAAACATAACATTCCTCACCATGTCCACTATGATTTGTACCTATCCTCAATTTTCCTATCACCCAGCCTACCTATCCCTCATCGTGACGATCTCTCACTCTGCCTATCCCTCATGTTAAACTTGCATTATTTTTCTGTTTATTTGATCCTATCTACTAAAGATAACAGGCCTACAACTTTTATGGATAAGTTAATTTCCCTATCACCCAGTATACCTCTCCTTCATTATGCCTATGCTGGCATATCCCTCATGTCTAAACTACACATCCTTCAGACTCCCTAGCCCCATGTCTTTTACATATCCCCACCTTGAAAGATGC
Organism: Harmothoe impar; assembly: GCA_947462335.1. Lineage (NCBI taxonomy): Eukaryota > Metazoa > Annelida > Polychaeta > Phyllodocida > Polynoidae > Harmothoe > Harmothoe impar. The sequence continues at coordinate 33,578,020 of OX381708.1, forward strand.
TCTCCATACCTATCTCTCAAACTACTTATTAGACACATACTACCTATTCTTTTCACACTTGATATTCCTGAATACCTATCCCTCATGCCCTCTATGACTGTCCCTCATTTTGCCTCTCCCTCATGCTCCCTATAACTTTTTACTGTTACCTATGGTGACCATTCCTTAGTCAACATACCCCTAAGGTATCTATCGTACAGTTTACTTGCACATATACCTCCATCTAGCTATCATTCAAGTTTCATATCATTCAGCCTACCTATCCCTCATGATGCCTATCCTTCATGCTGTTGCGGTATATCCCTCAGTGTGTCTAACCTGTCGTATACATATCCCTCACCTTGTGTTCTGTTCTCTCTTTCTATTTCTCAGTCTGCCTCTTATAAATTATGCCTGTCCCCCTCTGTGCCTATCCTTCAGCCTGCATATCTCTCATGTCTCTGTGCACAGCCCTTAGCCTCCTAAATGTTCGTGCTTGTCCAGATCTATGCCTGACATTGCCTGCCCTGAAGATGCCTAGCTTTCTCTTTATCTATCCTACTTGCTCACTCTAGCTCTCTCTCTATCTTCCTATCCCCCATGCTGCATATCACACATTCTGTATATTCTTCATTTAACCCATTTCTCTATTTACCCATCAGCAGATATTGGCCATGGGTGATAGGAGGACAGGGGAAATGTCGGGGGCAGGGATATGCAACATGTAGTATAGATGGATACATTAAGGGCTTCACAAAAAAAACATGAAGGGGATGAAGGATAGACACTCTGAGGATATAGGTAGACTCAATTATATGAAGCATGAGTGATAGGTAGATGAAGGTACATGTGTATGTACACTGTGGGATAGGTACCTTAGGTGTATGTTTACTAAGGAATAGTGTATGTACATGTGACCAGGCGAGGGAAAAGACCCCTCCAGGGGGGAAAATAGTAATTAAAATTGGTGTCATAATCTTTAAAATGAGATATCATGAGCTAAAGAAATCCTGGTAGTTTTGTGGGAATTGCTTTTCAAACATTAGTACATATTACTAACTGAAAATGGTAAATAAGCTCTAATTGCATTGCATTCCATAGTAAATGATGATAATTATGAAAAACCAGTTTTATTTGAAAATAACCAAATAAAATTGGATTAACTAGTCCAAATTTGGTTCTAGAAGGAATTTTTGTGTTCTGTTTTCAGTTTTGGGTAATTGATGGGATTTTCCAAGAGATCCAGATTATTACCTCCAATTTAGGCTTTTGGAATGGTTTCCATGGCAACCAGAAAGTATCATATGTGCTAATTATTCACAAAAATGTTCTTTTTGCATTCCAAATATAGAATGTTTGCATCAAAGATGGAATTATTTCATGAAGATCATTGCATTCTACATAAAAAATGGTTTTAGAACTTTTTTCATGTATTTGACACTCTTTTGCAACTATGGTGCCTCCTGGTGGTCAAACCCAGAGCTAAAAATCCCGCCTGAAGGGGTCTTTTCCCTAGATGGGTCACACATTGGGAAAAAGGAAGGCTGGGAGACCTTAGATAGGTAAAAGGTTATAGGGAGTATGAGGGATAGGCAGAATAAGGGCTAGTCATAACATGAGGGATAGGTATTCGGCAAAATGAAGTCTGAGAGGGATAGGTAGTGTGGGTAATAAGCAGTGTGAGAGATAGATATGGAGGGTATCTTGCAAGGTGGGGATATGTAAATGCCATGGGGGCTAGGGAGTCTGAGGGATGTGTAGGTTAAAGATGAGGGATATGCCAGGATAGGCTCAATGAAGGATAGGTTGACTAGATGATAGGAAAATTAACTTATAAATGATATAGTAGACAAGTTATGTTGAGCTCCATGTGGGATTAGATAAATTGAATGTAGATGAAACATGAGGGATAGGCAGAGTGAGGGATAGTCACATTGAGGGATAGGTAGGCTGGGTGATAGGAAAATCGAGGATAGGTACAAATCATAGTGGACATGGTGAGGAATGTTATGTTTAGCAGATGGGCATAGTTAAAATATGGATAAAGCTGATAAAACATGACAAATAGGCAGAGTGAGGGATAGTCACAATGAGGGATAGGTAGGCTAGATGATAGGCAGATTGGGGATAGGTAGACTCAGTGATAGGTAGGCACAGAAAGTGGGCAGGAGTAGCAAGGAGAGGGATAGGCTTTAGCCTTTAAGCTTTTGGAGGGATGAGCTAATCCAAGAGAAGGTTCTAATTCAAGGGATAGGTAACTTGAGGGATAGGTAGGCTGAGGGATAGGCAGTGTAGGATAGGTAGAGTGATACATAGGAAGAATGCCTGTCAGATTGAGGAATAGGCCAATTTTGAATAGGTAGATTGAGGTACTGATTTTGATTGACAGGTTTATATACAGGTAATGTCCCAAACATTTTCAACATTATTTTGTACATTTTCTTAATACTTTACATCATCAAACATCATTTTTGAGTGTATTTGGTCAGTTTTTGGGAATCAAGACCACAAAATTTGGATTCAGCAGGATTTTTTGGTCTATAAAAACCCTTCTTTTCATTTGATATCACTCTAATAAAGACTCAAAAGAACCACATAAAACCCACTCTTCTCCATAGTTTTCAATAGTGAGGGTAGAGGGGGGGTAGAGGGGGGGGGGGGCTATAACATGGGAATCTACCGAGTCGGACATCCTACCCTATATAATCCTTGACAGGAGGACGGACCTTATATTAATTCCTATAGTTAGGACCACATTAAAATCGATACGGCTCCCATGATGCAGTTCACCCGAGGCATCTTTGTTGGGTCCTGGTCGGTCATTACGTTCCCGCCCTGCGCCATGTTGTTCTCCCGCTATAGTTTGCAGCGGCGAAGCTGCTGGTATTCCTATTTAAATGGTGCCATCTATAGTCGACGCTAGGCCTGCAATGGCGTCGAATATAGTCGATGCTAGGCGTTAAAGAGATAATTATAGGCTGGCTTCATACTTTCCACAGTATACTTTCACACATTAATAATATCTCTGTTCGTTCAGGAGTAATATTTAATCATTATGCAACGGGTTGTGAATGTAAACAATGAATAGGTTGGAATTTGGGATTTAGGATCCGTTTATTTAGTATCTCATAATGGGCTATTGGTATCACAGGGACGTTATTTTCATACACATTTAAAGAGCTGCTGGACTGCTGAAATTTTAGAGAGAAAAATCTGTGATGGAAATTGGCAATAATAATTTAAGACCCGGAGAGTGACACAAGTCTTAGAGCAGAACTTCCGTCTGAGTGCATTGGCAGGAGCTTTGTTGTTGGGGGTAGGGGTATGTATATCAGTACATTGTAATAGTATCAGGTGCAGCGGCTGGTGTAGCAGCTGGTGTAACAGACCCGCCGTGAACCCCGCGTGCACCCACTGACTGAGTGAGAACCCGCCACACTGAAAAAGTGAACTTGTCTCCAAACTCGTCTAAGTGACTGCCATAAAATAAACGAGTCAAAAATTGTCTAACTTATCAGGTTACCATCCCATAATTAGAATCTGGAGCTGACAAATGTCGGGTTTTGGGCTGGCACATGCCAAGTGGGTCTTCTATCTCCAGCTAGAAGACCTGCTTCCTTGTCACTTAGACAAGTTTTTATTTTATGATACTCATTTGGAAGAAGCTGGAGACAAGTTTGCTTTTTGAGTGCAGTCGCAGCCTGCCTGCAGCCTGCCACAGCACCCCAGGTAACATAAGTGCATTGGGCCATAATTGGGCCAATATACCACTTAAAAATGGGCCAATATTGGCATTTTGATATTGGCCCACCGCTGGTTTGACCGCTGGCCTAGTAATGGCCCATGCCCAGAAAAAGGGATATTGATTTCATGTTGGCCCAATGGTGGGCCAACATTACAATGTTTTTACATTATTCCAAGGTTAGAAATTAAACATCGGGGCATCCTTGAAATACATATGTCGCCCCAACATATGATTTTCAATATAGGACCACTGCAACAATCACTAATATTGAACAATACAATTTTTATGTATATAATTGAATGTGCAAGCATACTTAAGACATGACTGTCAAGTATCATCAGTTTAGAAAAAGGCCATTTCTGTCTTTTTAATCCATCTTGATCTCTATCCCAAATTGGTTAGACACCATACAAACTGTATTACTATCATTTAGGACTTATTTAACTCCATTACCCAGACATGAGGTGTCTTCAAGTTACTTTTGACAAATTCCCACTGATGTCATGCAGTAAATGGCACTTTTAGGTATCAAATTTCATCCATGAACTTCCTCTGACCTTTAAACATTTGGAGCACACTGGGGATCACAAAGTGGGTTTCGGACGAAGACATGTGAACCCTGCCACTACTCAATCAGAACTGAATCAGGTAGGCCCATTCCCTCCTTTCATTGGTTGACTGACCTCAGCCTGGGGATCACATTTATAATCCAATATGATGGCAAAGTAGGAGCCATCCTGTAAGATATTCTTCAGACAACATTGAATCCCCCTGGTGTAGATCACAGCCAATATTGGACAAGTGTAGTTAGAATTTATGTTGGTCCAACACCAGAAATAATATGATGGCCCTGAGATGTTCCAACACTGGGCCAACACTGGGTCAATATCAGCCATATCAAGCATGGACCAGCTCTGGGCCAGCGGTCAACCCAGCAATGGCCCATTGTCGGAATTGCCAAGGGTGGGCCATCATTGTAATTTGTATGTTGAACCAATGTGTGCATTACCTACAATGGGCCATAGTTGGTATAACGATTGCGATGGAGTCGATCATTGCCGACATTGGCCCAATATACCCTTGCTACCTGGGACAATGCACACAGTACTAGGCTAATTGCAGTTATCGGATACAATTTGATGGAGTATGAATATTCTTTAATTCCCTCGAAACATATATCTTTATCATGCAAACTGCATGAAACATTTGATTTAAGCAACTTTCAGCGAAAATAAAGTTGACTTCTTTGAGCAGTTTGAAGCAACTTTAATCCGGGAAAAAATCAAAGTTGACTCAAATTGCTGCAAGTAGCTTAAATAATGCCATTAATCAGCCTTTAATTATATTTGCTTAAAGTTACTAAAATCGGATGTTTCATGCAGCACGTGTAAATCATATAAACAATTACATCGAAATACAAGGGTATTAAAGTAAGGGTATATATTATACTGGCCGCTTCAAAATTCAATAATTTAAAAAAAAACACCTGAAAAATCATATCTAAGGCATGTGACTTGTACCGATAGTATGTTCAATCAATAGGAACACAGATAGATTAGCCTGAATGATAAGAGAGGATTTCTCTCTCTCTCCCTTTCTTTCTTCTTTCTCCTTTCCCCATTCTCCTTTTTTGATACAATGTATTCTAGGAGGGGGCAGTGCTCGTGTGCCAGTGGAGTGAGACACTATAAAGAGCTTGTGAAATCTACATTTGTGTCCTGTAAGAGGACCAGGCTTGGCTTCCAGATTTAATCTGGAAGCCAAGCCTGGTCCTCTTTAATGCCCAAACCTGGTGCGTTCGGATGCCCAGGGCTGGCCCTTGTACAGCCCTTCCTGACGACCAAACCAGTACGTTCCTCAGCCTGATGCCCAGGCCTGGCCCTTGTACAGCCCTTCCTGACGACCAAACCAGTACGTTCCTCAGCCTGATGCCCAGGCCTGGCCCTTGTACAGCCCTTCCTGACGACCAAACCAGTACGTTCCTCAGCCTGATGCCCAGACCTGGCCCTTTCTGATGTCCAAAGCTGGTTCTTTCTAACGCCCAAATTTAACTCTTCCTGGCACCAAAGCCTGGGCTTTTCTGGCTCAATGATTATAGGGGAAAATATACCATTACGGGGATTTAGTGTCATAAACAGCCATTAGATGGCCATCTGTGCACCAACATACTGTTTGACAATCATAATTTCAAAATGATCACTGTGACCTTCTCTTCACAACAAATATTAATGTGTATTTGTGTAATTTTTACTAGACCAACAGTTTTCTTAAAGAATTAGATGTGGTACTATGGAGAATATTCTGAGTTCCCACTGAGTAGCATTAGGGTAAAACACCCATGAGATGACTAGCTGGTCTGTTGGTACCTTGAGTAGACCAGTCCACAGCTCAGGAGCACTATGGACAATAGGCCTTATGGCGATAGGCCCTGAGCATGATTGGCCCCATGTCTATAATAGCCCTGTGGAAGATTGGCCCCATGATTAATGGCACCCTGATTGAGACATACCGGTCTACTCATGGTACCAACAGACCAGCTAGTCATCTCATGGGCGGTCTAGCCTATATTGTATCGTCCGTTATATTCGGGAATAGATCACAAGGAAACAAGCAGATTAGTCTATAGAACTCTTTATTAATGTCAGATACTTGTACATAGTCTCAATGTCATGTCAATGCCAATGTCAGATAACAGCCAAGTCTCAACAGTCTTCTGATAGCGATAGATGTTCCCAGGAAACTGGGATAAAGCTAGGGCATGCTAGTGCCAGCTTGGGTGAACTGCGTTTGTGCCTAGCTCATTGGGTGAGGTTTTGTGAGCTTTTGGTGAGCTGTCCTAACCCTTGCACATTCCCACCCGATCCCACCCAGTAGCTAGCTGGTGGTGGGGGAACTTGGGTGAGAGGTGGGTAAGGGCTTGCACTGCCTTGTCATTTTGACAAGGAAAGGGGCTGGCAAGCAAAACTCTTCAGTTAGAAGACCCAACTAGCTCCACCTGGTACATGCTAGCCCTAAACTTGTCTAGAAGTTTCTCACCATTTCCCCTGCAGGTGGCCATTGTTTAGCATAAATGTGTACCCTTGGGGATAAATTGATTAATTCCTAGCTTAACCCCTTCCACACGGTAAGCCAACATATTGCACAAAATTGCATTGAGTTACAAGAAACCCAGTGGTGAAAGGGTTAATATAATACTGAGTATTACCATACCTATATATTAATATGGAGAATTCTGTGAAGTATCTAGGGAAAACATAAGATAATGTATAGAATGCATGGTTTTGGCAGCATTAAGGAAATAGATGATAGGTGTAGAGTGAACACACCTCTTTTCTGTCATTCACCAGGGCAGAAGTAAGCACATGTCCCTGCTAGTGGTATGATCTACACATATGCCTATAGTCCATTGCTGATGAGTAGCCTATCCTCAGTAAAGACTTAGTGATACATTATGTGAACCCTTGGTGGCACTAGTGCATTAGATATCATTTCTATATGTGACCCGTTTTAACGAAATGGGTCGGAAGTCGCACATTTAAGAGCCTAGATATGGGCATTTCAAGAAGCATAGTGTGGAAAAAATATTATTTTTGAAAAATGAGTTTTTGACATTTTTCTAACATATGAATAGTTATCTTCTGGCAAACTAAGTTGAAAAACTAATTTCTACCCCCATTTTCCCCAAAATCATGGCCATGGGATCTACAATTGTATTGTATGATATAGTTAATATCTATTTTAAATGTTAATTATCTCAATTTAATTAATTTCCATTTAAATCAACAAAAAAGTATCAAAAATATCGCCAAATTGTTAATATTGGCCAATATACTACTTGTTACATACCAAATGAAAGCTCTTGATGAGCTGTACACGAATATAGCAATATCAGAACATTTAATATGTGCGACTTCCGACCCATTTCGTTAAAACGGGTCACATATGTGGTTATGTATTTAAACAAATTGATAAAATAATCTTGTCATCTGGAATCAGACCAAACTCATACATTTGAAACCCTAGACCTACCATCCTTATGCAATGATAAGCCCCAGCTGTGGCTAATCTAGGCCTGCATCCACTATTTTAGTTTGAAGACCTTGACAAGTCTAGGGTCGTCTTGTGGGATGGTAATCTGGCAGGTTGTCAATTTGATGAGTTGAAGCTAGTTGATTCGATGCTGTTCACTTAGAAGACCCTAGGGTCGTTCTGTAAGACGACCTTATGGACTCCAGAGCTCTCCAGAGTTTTTCAGTGTAGCCTGCCCCAAAGATTAAAACATTGCTATGTATAATATAATAAGTTACTAATATATCACCACCTCATACCCACACGGTAGTAGTGGTCAGCACTGTAGCCTTGTACATGGAAGGTCTAGGGTTCTAGACTCGGCCATGTCAACCTTCGCACCACTTTATCTTGAAATTGAAGTGTCTATTTTACAACATTACAATTGTCCACACAATACATCTCACAGGTCAATTGAACTTAAAACAAGGGAAACTACTCACATTACAGCTGCTTAAGGGCTTTCATTATGCTACTGCAAGGCCCTGCCTCGGGGGGGGGGCACTTAGTATATTTTGTATACACATGTGTGCGGCTGGCAAGGGTACTTTTTCAACAAAATCTCCCTAGCAAGGGTCTTGTTTCAGAGAAAAAATGTCCCTATAAGGGTCTAGTTTCAACAAAATCTCCCTAGCAAGGATCACTTTTTCACCATAATGGCCTGTTTTTCACCAAAACGTCCCATTTTAGGCCATTTTTTGCCAAGATTTTGCAGTGAAATTATTCATCCATGATACATTTTGTGTTTTCCTCTCCAATACAAGGCCGAAAATGCCCTAGCAAGCAAAAACTTCTCTATACTACTTTTTTTATGTAGAATATAATAGGCCACGTTAGAAGATTCTATCAATGGTGAAAACATTCCATATTTGGAATGGAAAAGAACGTTTTTGAGCCTAAATTGGTGTTTTTGCGCATGTTGGTTGCCATGGACACATAGTTTTCATTCTAAATCGAAAATTAAAAAAGATATTATTGATAGAAGGCCTCACAACAATCGCTATGCTGAAAACAGAATGTAAATACTATTTTTAGATCAAAAGCTGTGATCAAATGTTTAAAAAGGTTTGGATATTTGGTAATGAGCATAATTCTAAAACAAAGTAAGATAGAGCTTATTGGCATTTAAGATTGGAAAGTGACCACACATACCTATTCAGAGAGCCAGTACTCAAAAACTAGAGGTGGTATCTGTTAATAAAAGATATCACTGGAAAGCTGATGACATCAATTTTATCTATAATTGTATATCTATATGTTGTATATATACATGTACAGTTGTGTTTATTTCAACCTTTGAAAATCGCAGCGTAAGCCATGACTATTGTTTGAATAAAAATCTTTAATCTTTAATCTTTAATCTTTATTATTGAGTTTTTACCTTGGAGGACCCTTTTCCCTCGACGACTGTCCACAAATGCTGTATAATTAGTCATAATTCCAGGCTAAAACATGTTTGTTGCTGTAGTAGACCTACAACTCCTATCCCTTCCACTAAACACAGGTTAGCCTTTTTCATCCTTCATCTGCTTAACTGACACCAGTGCCATGCAATCACTGTAGAATGTAACGCAAGATCCTATAACTCTCTAGGAAGTACACACGGAGGAAAAAGATTATACTGGTGAAGCTCATTTGATTACAGAATGATGAACACTCACTGCATCCAGACAGTGACAATTATAAAGCTAGTATTGTATCCATATGCATTACCAATAAGTGGCATTATAGTTTCATGTGTGCTACCTGGAATATGACATAAGAAGAACTGCCCTGGGTAGAGGAAGAGTATGTGGATGACACAAATCTTCCAATACCGGAGGAGTGGATAGCAGTGCCCGGGGATTGTATATTTTGTATACATAGGTGAGTGGCTGGCAAGGTTACACTTTGAGCAAAATCCCCCTTACCAAGGGTCTGCTTTCATCAAAGTCCCCCTTACCAAGTGTCACTTTTTACCAAAATCCTCCCCTCCATGCAAGGGTCACTTTTCACCAAAAACCGCCCTCACCCAGGGTCACTTTTAAGAGATTCAACAAAAGGTCACTTTGGAGTTTCTCACCAGAATATTTGGCTAAAATCCTTCTCACCAAGGGTCACTCTGCTGATAATCTGCATAAACCTAAACACTTTTCACAAAATCCCCCTCATTACTGCTCATTAACGGAAAGGATTATTAGCACTAGTACACTTTTTATTCCTGTGACCACTGACATGAATCCATGGATCGAGGGCACAACTATTAAAAATATCTAGGGTGCGAACAATACTCATGCAATTTTGTTCCTGCCTCATTGAACCGTTGTAATCTGAAAGAGCTATTCGATAAAGCTATTATTGTGCTGTCCAGAAGGACTTGCTTAATCATAATAATCATGTGTATGCCCTTTTAAACACTACGGTACATAACTATTAGGCCTATACAAGGGGGGGGGGGTGTCAACAGATTTGTGACATACTTTTCTAGGGGTTAGTTGGAAAAAAGTGTGACGAAGTGTGACATGGGGGAGGGGGGAGGGGGTCTTTGAAATGGCCAAAAAAAAGCGTGACATACCTATTGGATCACCCCATAGCCTGCATAGGGCTAGCGTAAGGTGCAGGCTTGTGTGATGGGAAAGCTAGGAACAAAAGGTTAAAACATCCCGATGTACCATAGATTCCTTATATGTCACAATCTCATGCTCACACAGTAGTTAAAATACATTTATATAGACTATTAGTGGTCAGCACCATCACCTTGTACTCGGCCATGTTACCCTTCCCACTACTTTATTTTGAAGTGTCTATTTTTATAAACCTAACATTAAAATTGTCCCAATAATAGGGACCTTTAACAAACCCGAGGTAGCTAATCAAACGTAGATGTAGCAGTGCTAAAAGGATAATCTACATTTGCCTTAAATGGGCTAGGCTAAGTATCCTACAGTTTCACAACTCATAACACTTTGCCATCTATTTTGCTAAATGCATTTAGCATAGTACGGTCTGTACTCCCGGGTCTGTACTGTAACTTGTAAGCCCGAGGTACTCTTAACCATACCACCTCACACTGGAGGCCTACCTGCGTCTGGCCAACCTGGCGCCTCAGTCAGTGAGTCGGCCGGTGGAGGTGGTGGTGGGTTCCTCCTCCCTACTTACAGCGTGGCTGCTAATAGGATCCACCAGCAGGTCGTGCGGCGTGCGGACACACTATCACTATCAGCACTGACTCCTCCTGCCCCCACCACCACCGCCACCACCACCACCACCACCACAGCAGCAGCAGCAGCAGCAGCACAGTGCTCGTACCTCAGTCAGCGAGCACTCAGTCAGTCCCACAATAACAACAACACACGCCGCACTGTGCGGAGTAGCCGCTACAGCGCCGCCAGCTTCACACAGCTACAGCTTGATCCCCTACCTACCACAACCACCACCTCCTCCTCCTCCAGGGCTGCCTCCTCACGTCTGCCGCCTACCGATCCTCCTGCGCCCGTGCCCGGGGCCTACCATGGCCCTGCACCGGTCAGGCTCCTCCCGATCCTCCCGTACATCGAGTTCAGCAGGAGACAAGGACGAGGAGGCCTCGGCCGCTGCTACAGACGAGATGGGAGACAACAACAACGGCTACATCCAGATCTTTGTCAAGCCCCTGGAGCAGGGCGACTACAGCGTCCTACTGGGCTGGCTGGGCTTGTCCAACGTGCGCCTCTCCCGGCAACAAGTGGGGCTGGTGGTGGCCGGGGGCGCGGTGGCCGTCGTATCGCTCATCTACCAGCTGTTGGTGGCCGACCTGGGCTCCCTCTTCTACCGCCTCGCCGCCCTCGTCATGCCTGTGTTCGCCATAGCCTCGGCTTTCTTCTGGCTCGCCCTCTACTTGAGGGACTTGTGGAGCACTACCAGCGTCTATGTGCTCTTCGTGGCCTGCTTTTTCGGCGAGTTCATCGGCCAATGCCTGGTCGACTCGGCCTCAGGGGGGGTCGGGGATGTCGCCGCCGACCTGCACCCCACCGGAAGTGACCTGCCCCCGGAAGCGCTGGTGACGGCCACTGAGACGTACATCGCGCGGCCGCTGTTGGCGCTGGTGGTCCTCCTGGCGGTGAGTGCGGCGTCCGTCTTCTCGTCCTTGGATACCACGCACTCCAGTGGGGTCATCGCCTTTGTGTCTGTCATCCGGTTCCTGTCGGCGACCACGCTGGGCGACCTGCCGCAGTTCAGCCGGCCCTTCCTGGCCTACCTGGCCGGCCTCACAGGGGTCATCGGCGCCAAGTACATGGAGACGCTCTTCACGCCCCCCGTGACCAATTACGTGACCAACGAAGGCAAGATCCCTGTCATCAAGAGGAGGAGATCCAGCTCGTCGGCCATGCACGGATTTTGTACTCCTACCCAGCGCGCAGGACGCCGGACCTCGTTACCCGCCCTCATCCACTCCAAATCACAGGTAGGTGACATTCGCAGACAGTTGCCAATGATTGGTTTTAACCATTTAAGGATGGTTGTCGCTAGATGATGACATTTGTTATCATTCATGATGCACCAATGCAGCCTCGGCGAGTTCGCCGGTGCTGCATTGGCGCATCATGCCGAGCCTTCGGGAATGTCTCAATCCCGTAGGGTTGGCAAGATGCTTGCACCAGGGCTGCATTCATGCATCATGACGACCAGGGGCATGATGCATTAATGTAGTATGCTGTCCTCAAAGGGTTAATTAATACCAACGGCAGGAATCAAGCAATTCCCGGAAGCATGTAGTTATATTACAGGAGTCGACCAAGCGTAATAGAGGGGAAACATGAGAAAAAAAAGGATACCAAAAAAGAAAGGTGGGGTCCCCAGGACGGCACCGTTATGAAAACCTCTTTTCTTATGCACGACGTTCTCATAAATATAGCCAATTGAGTATCATTTTATTGGCACGCTGTCGTGATAATAAGGAGCTTATTTACACGATACCATCGTGTCAATAAGGGATATACATATCGTATACATGACATAGTCATGCCAATATAACATCAGTCGTATCGTGGACAAGGACACATCCAAAGTATAAATAGAAAAAGAAAGTATGCTGTAGATATATATATATAATAAAATATTGAAGCATTCTAAATCCTTTTGTATCTTAAGGCAATGCTCTTTCACATAACTGAGTTAATCCTATTTGATACCATTGGCCAGCATAGCTTTTAGACATTGCCTTTATACATATCCAGTCCCCACCCCGGGCCCAGCCTATATATATCTCCGGATATATCCACAAAGGCCCATATCTTGTACATGTATATAGCTGTAGGTAAACATGGTAGAGTTCACAAGTCAAGAGCATTTAGCAGAGAGTGAAAGTGGTGTGCATATATGCCTATATGGCTGTATGTAGGCATACGGCCTTTTCCAACACACAGAACATATATACAGACCTTGCCTCTAATCTTTACTGCAGACTCAGGTAAAGTTCAGCTTTATAGTCCTTAAGGGTCATTTTCCATTGGCCGATTTGGAGGTGATCGGCAGGCAATCGGCAAATGATCGGCAGACAATCTTCAGGTAGAGCCACAACAATTATACATTGCATAGAGTGCACTAACCAGTGGTTTGCTATGGCTCTATACCTGCCGATTGTCTGCCGATTGTCTGCCGATCAACTCCAAATCGGCCAATGGAAAATGACCATTATGCAAGTACTAGACTGGCCAATATCCCACAATGCGGTCACATCGCACACAGAACTACCGCTGACAAGACCTATAAAATAGTACATGTCATGGTGACAACATCTCCAATACTGTATTTCACTCGATTTCAATCAGAGCCTTTCTTATATATAGCTGATTACAGAGAAGTTTTTTTAATTTTATTTGAGTGGCCCAAATAGATATAAACCCACACTGGATGCCTACATTAAAAACGATCATATCATAGTATGGCTGACCTGGGCTTGTCTACTGAAAAAGCGTCACTCCGTTCATATAGAGTGAATCCAGGCCGAGGCGTTGAATAGTAATGTCACTCAATTTTATGAATGAGCGATCATCAGAGGGCGACGTAGGTATTTTAACGTGTGGGATCAAATTACAATTGACTGTGGGGGGGGGGGGGGTAATGATAACCTGTTTGATATATATTGTACACATGCATATATAAACCTGTATATTTATAGGGGTCTCCAGAGGATGGCGATGGCAATAGAAATGCTGCCATAAAGTGACCTGTATCAACAGCCACACACAGAGTCAAGCAATTGGTAGAGGTTAAAATTGGTTGTGACACTGTTTGAACAGAGTGCTAAAGATTAGCAAAGACATATGGTGGATGGAAGGCAAATGGGCAAATAGAGATATGTCATCCCACATTTACACATTGCATTATGATCGCACTTTTTTTCTTTACATGATCAATTTTACCTTCTTGTGTTACACTTCACTTAATGAAACCTCAGGTCAGAAGGTCAGGTCCTAACAAGATCATTTTAGTCCCTCAGGTATTACTAAAGAACGTATGGCGTATCATATTTCCATTCGTGGTGCCAGATAGATGCATGGCCAATGTGGTAGTAAAGGCCTTCTGTAACATGCATAGGCTCATCTGTACCATGTCAATTTGTAGATAATCATTGTCATTATGATATTGTGTAGTATACTAGGTAATGCATTGTAGACTCATGTGGAGACACAGAGTCACATAGAGTCCATTATACACCGTACTACATTTGTAGCACGTAGCTATATTTCTGTTATGCTTGACCGAGTTCTCATGTAAACACCTGGCATTCCTCTCACCCACTCACCTCTGTCTTAGGGAGGGGCTTTTGTATCAACTTAGTCTCAGCTTTAAGAGTGCTGTGGTGTGTTGCACAGCAAATAACGATATCTTCAAAATATAATGATTACAAATTTGGATATTATCATTATATCTTTAAAACCAATCGTTATAAAAGCATTCCCTATGATAGATATGTTATTTAGTGAGAAATACACTTGAAACGATCATCAAAAGGAGATCGTTATCACAGTATATCTAAATCGGAAAATCGTTATTTATAGCTGTGCAGGGCCACACTGGTCCTTATATATTGCTATCATATGGTCTGCAGAATAGCGCGTCCCCATTTCTGGTTGGCTGAACTTGGTTCACACATAAATATATAGTACCCCGAGCTACTGCAGTGCTGCACTGATAGAAGTAAGTAGTGTTCCTGTACAGCAAATACTGGGGGCAACTTTGGTTCCAGTAGATTGTGCTGTAGACCTACAGCAAGTCAGCTTATATATATTTACAGCACATATACTGTACAGTAACAGCAAAATCTGCTGTTACTGTACAGCAGAATTAATTGTAAAACCAAATCTGAAGGTCCTGGGTTCGCCTCCCAGTGCTGGTGATATTTTAAATCATCCATGTGAGGGGAAAACGAATTTTAGGTGGATGTAGGTAAAACAAGAGAAGTGGCTGGACCAAGGATTGAAATTACGACCTGTGGTGTTGGAGACAGGCCCTGATCCATTGTGCCACAGAGCCAGTGTTACAAATGGTCATATTGGGATATAAGCTACCTTTGCCATGTCTGTATTAAATGAGCTACAGCCTTGTTGCTAAAGATCCCTAATGAGAGGTGGCTAGACCAAGGATCGATCCCACAACCTCTTGTGTACATATTACAGGGAAAAGTGCTGTAGATCTACAAGTCACTACCGTAACCTGCATCTACAGTAACAGAATTGTACATGTTTAGTAAAATTTGCTGTATTATTCTTTACAGCTAAAGTACTGTACATTTACAGCCAATTTTGTTGTTCACGAACAACAACTTTTTACAGTGCGTATGGGGGTTAGACCCCTCACCATTTGTGGAGTTTAGGATATCCACTTAACTGCACATCAGTGAGTTCTTACATACATACACGTAATGCACTGGCCTTATACAGTACACGCCAGAGCATGACGGCTACAAGATGGCCCCCAGCTCACTGATTTGAGGAACCTACATTTTAAAGTGGCATAATCACCAAGCGTATGTCATTCACAATTCTAGTAGTGTTCTAGTCTACTATGTGGTTAAGTACGAGTGGTGAGAATGCCCCTTTAACAACACATAAAGCTATGCTAGGTCGCATGTGCACTCTTTTCTAGATACAGTGAGCGATGCGAATTAAAACATATACTATCCATAGATAAATACAGTCTATACAGTGCATAAATGATGCCATACCTTGCCCTTTCTTAGAAAGGCGATCATTTCAATTCATATGCCTGTGCACTGGCGGGAATGCTATAGCAACATTAGGCTCGAGACCAATTATAATTTCCAAGGAGACGACGAGAAACAGACAATGGGCACGTCATGTCACGTGAGGAGGGGGTGACTGAATCACGTATTTACAGATGCTATAAATACTCATCTGCCTTAGTCTTACCCTGAAGTGGTCTCTCACCTAGACCTGTCAAATGGAGTTTAAAATAGTTTCTGGACCACTTAAAAACAACTGGGTTATATGGCACTCCCATCAGTATAATTGGCGACGTCAATATCTTTAGGATATGGTTTCCCAACGCCTCGTGACAGCTGCAAAAATGATATACATGACTGGTCTGACATCTGGGCCCGGGGGGGTCAATGAGTGTGATGGTAGATAACAACTGCCGCCCTACCGCCCCTCTTATCAGAGGTTGGGAAATTTGACCGCCCTACTTCTCAGAGGTTTCGAGAGTTGACCACCCTACATTTTAGAGGTTGGGAGATATGACCGTCCCACTTTTCAGAGGCTGGAAGATTTGATAAGCTATTACAAGTTTAGGTCTCCCTGAATTTTATTCAAATACAATTTTATTCATCTCTTTCAGCAAGAAAATTATCTCAATGTAATCATATGATTTTAACCGCCCTACTTATCAGCGCCTTGACGACATCTAACCATCCCCCTTTTCAGGATCTAATGGAAATTCACCGCCACCACTTTTCAGAGTCGTGCTGCAGTGGTTATCCAATACATGGTGGAGTGCCCGCCCCCCCCCCCCCCGGGCATCTAGGGCATTCCCTGATCAACATAAACTATAGTGCCCTGCTCAACTGGGTGAGGCTATATATGATTTATAACGTCAACATTAACATCGACAACACCCACAGAGTGGGAGATATCATTTGGATACATAGACAAATGCCAATGCCCATTGATACCGTCTCTGATGTATTTACGAGTGGGGGCTGGGGCAGTATCCCACAAAGCCCCAGCCCCCATGAGTGATTTAAATACATCAGAGCAGTATCAATGCAGGTGGCATTTTCTGTTTGTTTTGAAGCCATTTATTGAAGGAAAAACTAGTTTTTACTAGCCCATTGAATAGGGCCACATTGTATTCAATGGGGGGTTTCAATTCCGCCCTTCCAGTGTACTTAAGAATAGTAAATCTGTAAAATAAAATGAAATATATCCCTCAGAATGTGGAATCAGGTAAACTAAGAATACGTCTTTTCATACTGTAAACAAACAGTATATTCTACTACCCATGTACACTAGTACCGTTATATATACATGTACTGTGAAGCTACAGTAGATGCCATTGCTCAGCTACACCAACTTCTAACAGTGTAGGGTGATGCCGTCCATAATTGTAGCTTAAGGGATTAGGACAGTAATTACACTTGCTTTGCAATGATCAACCCTGCTGGATACATTTACATTCACGATCCTGTAGAGGCTTAAGGATGGTAAGCCCACTAATCCAGTGCAGCGCACAGGCGGCCTTTCCTTATCAGGGGAAAGCCGGACTAAAGACTAGTACACGTGGTACACCTTAGACCTCGAGGACAAGCTGAGCTTTATTTCTTAACAGCGGCCTTCCTTCAGATAGCAATGTTTTTATGTAACACGCTTACCTGATACCGGCATCCTAATTGACCAAGTATCAGATCTTGTAGTAACGGGAGAACCCACACCTTAGCATGCTAAACACAGACTCATATATACAATGACATCATTATTGGCTCCAGTCCCCGTGTTGTTTATTACCGCTATATCCAAGGCCTATCATTTGAATTTCACACCTTTTCTGGGAACGTTTGGATGGACATAATTATTATTTCCACATTAATATAAAGAAGGTTGGGGAAGTATGGATGGTGGAGTTTTGACAGGTGAAGTCCCGGTTCAGAACGACAAGCTGCTGTAGTGATAATCATGATAAACACAGCTCCTCACACACTCAACTCCAAGTACCAGCCTCTCCACTCTCAAGTACTTTCAGACACAATTTACTTACCACCTTATCAGCAGCTTAGACAGCTCCACACTGGAGGAAACCTTAGAGTCTAAACATGTGTAGGCTAGATTACCTGTGCACAGCGAGTCAATATATCAGGGTACTCATCAGATCCAAACATGTGCGGAGCACCACATGGCTTGTTGACCCATTTGTGACGTTAGGGGAATATATATAGACTGCATGGGTGCCCTCTGCTCTGGACATATTCCAAAGGAAGACGTAATACATGTATTCACGTGGCTGTATGCTAAGATAATATGTTCTGGCAATAGCTAGCAATACTGAATTTAATTTGGTAAATACGATGGATAAATGACTGTATCACAATTATTTTAGAGTGTGATTGACACAGAGCACATTAGGGTATATTCACCCTGAGTCGGACACAAACCCTGAGACGGACAGTGAAATTTGAGGTTATTTATGTACTCTACTACATACTTCTAGTGCTTTTTGGAAAGAACAACACGTTAACTTTACTATTGTTCACAAATTAAGGGCTTGAAATGCTTGAATAGCCCCAAAATCACGTGTCCGTCTCAAGGTATGTGTCCGACTCAAGGTGAATCTACCCTATAGTGTGTTGGTCTACCTTTGCCAATTAGAGGTCGGCTATGGAGCGGTAGATGTAGCAGCGGGAGTCAAATGAATAAACCACCTCCTGTTGTCCCAGCAGGAGACGTTGGGCCCTGAGGTACAGGTTCATGAATATTGACCACAGCACATGACTATATTGATGCATGACTGGGGTACTCCAGGGTCTCACATTAACACACTGCTGTCTGCACCGGGTAATGAGGCCCAGGACTCAATAGCCAACCTGTGGTATGCACAGCAATATTGTCCATAATCGTGACATGTACTGAGAAAAAGGACCTTAGTGCACCCTGCACTAAGGGCCTTTTTCGCAGATCATGTCACTATGATTACATGCAAGAATACAGATGTACATAATACAAACCATTAGTGTTAAATTTTTACTGAAGCTTTGCATCAATAACCACTGTCCCATGCCATTGACAAAGATCGATTTCATGGAAAGGAAACTAGTATGAGCCGAATTGTGCATGGTTTGATACTTGCAGTAATCTCGAATGTGTGCTGCAATATTAGAAATAGTAAGCACATGCCAAGCGGAGGATATTGTCTTTACCACACCTAATTATAGAACTATAATCATGGTTATGTATTCAACACGTGGGCTGCTTGTATTTAACACATGGGCGGCCTGTATTTAACACATGACCTCGCCGATGTTCGATCCTTTTATAAGCCCCCGCCCCCTACTCTCAATTAGTAACACAACGTAACGCTATAATGACTGGGTGTTCAGCCACCTGCCAGCGGATAATTAACACAGTTGCATTGCTACAGAGCAGACTATAGCCTCCTATAGGCATGTGATCTATTTAGAAACCACTGATATTCTCTTCATTGCATGGTATCATAGCTTAATTATATGTGTGTTAATCAGAATATTATGATGGTCGTGATGTTTAATCAGACCAACAGCATATAATTACAGGGATTCGGAATGTTTAGGTATATAGCAGATCCACACTACTATGTATGGGAAGGGTACAGCGTCTGGCACCTCTTGTCTCAATTTGATTCAATTTCAATTTTTGATTTTAAACATGTATTTCTCTGCCACAAGCGTCCACAAGAACCATGCCATACCCAGTAAACAAAAAACGTTATACAACGTTATATAAACCTTTCTCTATGGCTCCTTACCATGGCAAAACGTTATATAACGTTATCAACGTTATTTTGACGTAGAATGATGATGATAATAATAATAATAATAATAATAATAATAATAATAATAATAATAATAATAATAATAATAATAATATTAATAATAATAATAATAATAATAATAATAATAATAATAATAATAATAATAAATATTTTTGTCAGCTGAGTACAAGAGGGCCACGACTATAAGGGACCCATTTTATACATGTCGCAGGCAACAAGTGTTGGAACCACGCATCTGTTGATGGTCCAACATCTCCCACCTTATAGTGATCCGTGCCTAAGACTGCACATTTAACTTGAAAAAAGAAGGGGATTCACTCTGTTTTACAACGTTATTTGAAGAAATGATGGGCCGTGATATATTGAGCAGGGCTATAGAACTATATGGGGTTGAGATCGACTCTCTTTGGGTAAATCAATGGGGCTGCCGCATTCTTTTAATATAGATGACTATTGTGTATATACCTATATGTATCTGATCAGCCAAGGCTGATAAGGGAGGGTAGCTTGTGAGCATATCCCAGTGGTGACTGATTACATCTTACCTGGACTGATATGGCGTCATGGGAGTAAACTGAGAGTTAGGTTCTACCTATATAGCTGTGACCAGTATTTCTCTTTGATGTTGACTTCCACTGCCGCCGACAGGGTATTAATTGTACGTGGAATTAGGCTTATATCACTCATGGATCATGGTTTATCAGCAATAGGCCCACCGATCATGTTCAGGGTATCCACGTTGGGGATTAGGGATTAGATACTCATGATGGTAGACTTAATTCCACGTGTTCATGTATAATTGTGGCATGATCTGCGAAAAGGGCCCTTAGTGCAAGGTGCACTGAGGTCCCTTTTCCCAGCCCCATCACATATAGTGAGGCAGCCTGAGCCTTCGTGATATACATTGTGAATGATGGATTGCATGGGACATAGACTCTGCTGAGTTAGCAAATGTATATTTAAAGGGATCCCTTCATCCACAGAAAGGGTTACCAAGGTTTAGAGACTTCCAAAGGAGGAGGGAAGATGGAGATGCAATGTTACATAATAACACATGTCTATTACAAGTCATGGTTCTATATCAGATATATTTGTTTTAGAATCAAAGTATGTGAGGTTAACACATCTGATATAGAATACAGTGTGGTGGTGCCTGAAGATTCTTATCTAGTGTTGGTGGCACCCCTCACACCAGGAGGGGGGATAGATACATGTGGCATTATGTAACATTATATTCCAGCTTCCCTCCTCCTCTGAAGGTCCCTAGACCTTGGAAGCCCTTTCTGTGGATGAAGGGATCCCTTTAAGTTTATTATGAGACACATAGTAACATCACATATCACCTACCCGCAAGTTGAATACTATGCACAGGTCTCATTTACCTGGGTATATGTAATGTGACAGATCTACATGCCATCAAGTAAACTTATCTAGATTGTATGTCGATTGCTATACGTATTATTTACCGACAATATAGGTAAATAGTTATCAGTCACAATAGAGAATGTAATTTTCTCTTGATAGTATTTCGCCTGACTACAATGTGAGGTACATGACTGTATGCTATGTGTTGCCATACAACTGGGGTAATGTGACCATTATAATTATTATTTCGTTTAAACATAGTATTGATGGGGACTTCATGACTACTGGAGCGCACCTAGACCACCCAGCGGATCACATCTGTCCTTTTAGCAGTCAGCAATGAGTGGTCAGCCGTGGGCATAATTAGTGCCCGTCCTAACAGCACATAAGGGCCTCGGATGGGAGATCGCACCCCTCTGATCTCTAGGGGACTACACATAGTTCGCTTCTCCAATAATGTTTTTGTTTTAAGAATCAATCAATGATGATATCACTCCTCATATATATCTGCAGGGAAATTTCAAACAACAGTACAACACTAGATATTATATTCAGAGAGAGAAAGGGGATTTACAGCGTTTAGTACACGTCAAATGATATTGCTGTGTATTGCTTTGTATTTTCCAATAATCGCCTCAATGGTAAGAAAACCTTCCATTTCACAATAACAGACCAATCAGACTAGGGGTCAGTATCAGGAAACCAAGAATAAACGCGTCAAAATAGAAATTCTCAATTAGGCGTGAACTTTAAACACTTGAGGCAACACCTCCAAACAACATTTGTAATCCCTTTAGTTTGCCGTTATGTTTGCTAATTAACTGAAGGATGTGAAGTCACCAGAAAAGTAATTACTTTACGTGCTTTTCTCCAGTGGGATCCAAGTGTCAAGAGCATGAGCCTTAAGTTAGGTAAGGAGCTCAGCAGCCTATGGTGGGAGGTAAACCCAATAAACACCAACATTATGTAACAAGCCTCCTGGTATATGATTCACTTTACCTCACTCACTCCATATAGGTGTCTAGCTGTCTCTCATATCTGTCTTGTCATAGGGGTTTCATGTATCCAGCTACACACCTTATACAATCATAGAAAATCAAATATAAAATCAAATAAACACCCCCTCCCCCCACAGTATACGTGTGTCTCCTTCTGTAGATCACAGCAAGAACATATACGTTGGCAATAAGGGTACCATTTTAAAATTCTATTTACAAAATACAGGACAGCCCACAGATTCCCTGTATGCCTACACTGTATTTAGCATGAACAGGAGCTGTATAATAATAGGCCCTATTTATACATCTGTCCACATTTCTACTGACTTCATTTAACAATGAATTCGGACGTTAATATTCACCAGGCACTAGGCATTCGTGGTATATTGTCCTGCTTAATTCCTTATCTAGACTCAGTTATCTGTGTAAATTGCACATAACAGAATATCAGTTGTGTCCTGCAGTGAATTCCATTTCTCTTTCTACGTCATCTATACTCACAAAATGTGTTCCTCAAAGTTTGCCGCAGACTGCGGGCCACGAACATGTCGTCCTCCGTGCCGTTTTAACAAGTCTCCTCATTAAGGTGTGCTCGCTAATTACCCAGGCGTGATGACTTTCAGGTCCACTTGAGAACAGGTTTATTTGTGTCTGGTTCCTCCAGCTGATTGGCCAGCAGGGATGGACGCCATGAGCGGCATGCTGAGGAGGGGGGCACTTTGAGAAGGCACCTCGACTGCCCAAATCCAAATTCCCTATTATTAAAGATGCATTTTGATAAATTATGAACGGGAATATGGTGGATACGAGAAAGGGGTGAGTAAATCTGTAGTATAGATGTGAGGGGAAAAGACTGTAGGCCTATTTAGTTTGATATTTCAATCGTGTTATTATAGAGTCTTGGCGATATATTCTGTACCAATAGTAGAATGGGCTATACAAAGTACTACTATAGGAGAAGTGGCTTCTGCTCTGGTTGGGGCTGTGGTTGAGGGGTGGTGCTGGCATGGCAAATGTCAGGATTATATTTAAGGGCGAAAACCGTGGCGTAGGAATAATGAACACCCAAAAGGTCAGAGCTGCTGTGCGGTAGAGAGACTGAGTCCCTCTAAAAGGAAGCCATGTCTGCAGCCACCCTCCCCTGTCCGCCATTCTATACAGCAAGAGTTTACGCTTATGGCAGGGATTTTTACCACATAATATCATTTATTGTATTGGTTTTTGATATAATGGGACACTCACTTTCAAAAGAAAAATGGGCATAGTACAATAACATATTTATATACAGTATGCAACTCACGTTATAAGTACAAAGGAAACGTGACACGGAAGTGAGGTACCCTTGCACACCATTCTTCACGAGTTAGGTAATGTAGAAGGTAGAGTGTTAGTAATAGACATTACGATAATTAGAAACTATTAATTATACTTAATCACACACCACGAGATTATTTCAGTCAAGAACAACATAGTGCAAGGTCGTCATTTCATCATTGTTTATATAGCGCTTTGATGTCATTCAACCAGCATCAAGGATGATGAACGTAGTCCTTTCATGGCACAATTATAATGAATCATTGTAAAAGGAGGGATGGAATGATGCAAACAAAGAGGCATAACAGCTTAGGTGATGAATGAACAGGCTTTTTCATTCTAAGGTATTAACACGACAGCTGTAGAAACATTACACATCTTCTATCCCGACCAATGCAATCATTGAAGTCAGTGTTTTCTTCAATAATCGGCACAACAGTGAAGACAATTCATAGGCATATCCCTTGTTCATACCTCCTCTGTTCAGAGATAAGGAGGATTATCATTAAGCACCTGATGGATGCTGCAATGTAATCTATCCTGCAAAAGAATGTGTGATGTAGGGGGGGGGGTAAGGATAAGAGTCTACACTTGGTGTCAGAACTTTAGGTCCCCTTATAAAGTGCCTGGAACAGCATCACACTCATTGATAAACCATATACATCTAGCAGCTGGTACACTCAAAAAGTAAACTTGTCTCCAGACTCTTCAAAGTGACGATCATAAAATAAACGAGTTAAAAACAAGGAAGTGCGTCTTTTAGCTGGAGATAGAAGACCTACTTGGCATGTGCCAGCCCAAAACCCGACATTTTCCAGCTCCAGATTCTATTTGTGGGATGGTAACCTGATAGGTTAGACAACCTTTGACTCGTTTATTTTATGATAGTCACGTAGACGAGTCTGGAGACAAGTTTACCTTTTCAGTGTACAGAATCCTACATGTATGCTCATCCAATCTATGTACGTTGTTTTATCTTCAGCTCATTTCATAGTTTTGATCATCCTGGATACGACCATCCATAAGGCCTTCAGCCTACCATTGCTTGTAAAAGTCTAAACCTAATGGCAGTCTGGAATGCCACGAGCCAACCGGACATTAAACTATCTTAAACAATCAATCAAACATGTGTAAATCATATACAACATGTGTTTATATACGTATAAAACCTGAGCTACTCAGTTTGTAGTCATGCAGCAATGCTCGTCGCCTAATACCACAAGCATTTTAAGTATTTATAAACATTAGATTAATCTGATTATACCCAATAAAGTATTCAGAAGAAGGGCCATTAAGTTTTTCCTGCTAAATAAGGTTGAGGCATTAATTGAGATTAATGAAGACAGACAACTCTCAGTCGGTAGTGGCGATTTGGTGACCGAGGCCTGGGGGCTGGCTAAATGATATATTGCTTGCCATGTCGCCCTAGCAACCTGTAATTCATTGTAGCGTTAATACCCTGTAGCCCCTGGCTCCGGCCGACTGCTGTTACCGTTAACAGTTTAGGTCGACATCCCTGATCGCACCCTCGCTCTCTGAGCTGGCTCTCTGACAATCGATTGTGAGTCACAGGTCTCATACGTTGTGCTTAACATGCACGCCACAATATAGACATTTCAAACAACTAAATATACCCATGTCTTCTGAAAGAGACTCAATGGTTACAAAGCACGACGTGAGGGTATAGGTGCTCTGCGTGTATTTCTCTTATCAATGTTTATTCAGAATGTTGCTCTCAGTCGGCCAATCTCAATCTGAATTAAGTAAACATTTGGAAATGTCATCTCAGCTGTAATGCCTAAAAATTTAATGATAAACCCGTCCCGATCTAGTCACGAAGCTAAATGTCAGTGTGTCTATATGGTATGCTAGCTTCGTAACGGTATTATCAATCATATGAGGTAACACCTGCCCATAGGCTTGAGACGCTGCCCTGGGAATGATGACGTCATTCTGACGTCACAGGTACCCTGCCAAGGCGGAAGGTCGATGCTGAGATAGTATAATGCTGGATTGATGATAGCACTCCCCCTGGATATGACCATGATATCACTAGGCTGAACCATCTAATAATGGTATACCCGATCTATCAAAGATTGCTGGAAGAACGGATATAGATATATTTTTAGAAATGTTCTTTTTAAACAATTACAGGTACTTGAAAAGAAGTAGGATAAGTCAATTGTGGGTTTTATTTGGAGATTTTATTTGTATGGGAATTGTTGTTAAGTATTATATAATACAATTAAAATATCTAGTTATTGACTATATATGTGTATGTGGGTGTACAGAAAAGGGCGAATGGTTCTGCTGACTAGACGGCAGTCCAATTGGTGAGGGTGTAGCCCAGGCATTTTATAGGCACCTGCTGTGTTTTCCAGTTGATAATTTGTACTGTTGATCAACAGGCTCCAAGGTCAGCTCGGTATGGGTATCCTGATTGGCTGGTGAGTGATCAAGATGCAAGTTTGGACATGATAAATCCTGCCATGTGAAGGAGACAATCGTCCAGTGGTGCCTGGACGTGATAAATCCTGCTGTGAGAATGAGGCAAGCGACCACCTGGACATGATAAATCCTGCTCTGAAAAGGAGTTTAGTGTCAAGGACCAAAGCACATTGATTTCCAAGTTGTATGCATGATCAACTTAAAAGAAAAACTAGCCTTCCACACACCCAGAAAATGGTATAACAACGAAAAAAAGCACCTGGCACCATCACCCTTTTCCAAATATTGTTTGCACAATTTTCAGCTGACTTAACCTGTACCAGTAACTCTTTTTTTTGAATAGGTTTATTGACCACAAATCATGTAAAGGTATAACACGTTCTTCCGTTATGGTCTGGGGAAGGAATGTACAGTATGTTACAGAAATAAAGACTATTCTATCAACTTCAACGTCCAGTGGTTCTCTTGCGATTTTGGCCAAATCCATGTTCACCATCCCTGCTAGTATGGAGAAATCTCCGGATTGGTTTACAGATGCCACTTTACTCTCTGTGCTAGTTGTTAAGTATTTCTTTAGTTTCATAGGATGCCAGGGTATACATATTTGCCCCCCTCTCCACTACCCCAATAGTCTACCATACATTCTCCGACTCTACAACCCACAGCCATTACGCGAGAATTTACGATGGGCGAAAAGAATAGGGTATGTCGGGTATACACTTCTGGCAGAGAATAGCACTTGTAAACACCCCTAAGACCTTGAACTTGGACTTGGACTTTTGCTGGGGCTGGGTTATCCCTGTTCTTAGCTTGGAACCAGCAAACAGAAACCAGAAGGTATGATGAACTCCCACCATAAATTCTGGGTCCTGTTCTCTAGCTTTCACTGGTTCCAAGCTATATAGCAGTAGTGCAAAACTCAGCAAAATCCAAGTTCAAGGTCATAGTGGTAGTTACTAAAGCCTTGATGTAGAAGGATCTGGGAATAAGAGTAGGTCGGATAGCGCAACGAGGTGTCTGTTTCAGGTATACAAAGCCAAATAATCTATGTGCTAGGTAGGTCGTACCTCAATCACTCAGCAAGAACGTCAGCACAAGGGTTAGCCGAGGTGGGTCACTGTTCATGGCTGACTGCCACTATAAGAGCACGTCGGGATGACTGATTTGCTGCTATTTACTGTGTATTTACTGTCTGCATTAAAGGTCGAATCCCACAACGCGAAAAATGGGCCAGAAAGTGTTGATTATGGACATAATAACAAGGGGCAACTGTTGCCAATATTGTAAATCGCAACACTTGTCCCCCGATTTTAGGCCTCTCCAAATCCCACTGTACCCGATTTGGACAGAGAGAGTGTTGCGATTTGGGCCATGTTGGACATAGTATAGGGTTTGAATTCGCAACAGAACGGACTTTAATATTCAAATCTTAAGGAAAATTGATGCAATTACAATATCTGCAACTACATTCACCAATATATGCATAGCTAGACATTATAAATCATAGAGCAAAATCTCTTATACAATGGATCAGGTGGGATTTGGATAATGATTAAACGGTGACACAACCATTGCAATATAGCAAGAAACCTTGACATATTCCAATAAGCAACATTTTCTAGGTCTTCTGGGGGAAAATATCTAACTTTTTTGATCCTTGCAATTTCCCAAATCACAAGACATAGGCAACACTTTGTCGCCGATTTGGACATGTCTTGGCCAATGTAGGCCCCAAAGTCGGTGATATTACCAATTTGCAACATCTTCCAGCCCTCTCTCGCGTTGTGGGATTTGACCTTAAAGGCTGGCATTGCTCATGAAACGACAGAAGAGCACAGACATAACAATACTGAGCTCTCAGCTATCAAGTCAGACCGATACATATATACAGCTGAGTGCATTTAGTTTACCATCGTATTTACATCACCACTCCGTGGGAATGTGGTGTATCTTACACACACCAATGACTTGTTATACATTTAAACACCATAGCCGGAAAAACAGCTCTGAAAATATGTTGTAGGAATATACGACACATTGGGCTTGACCCCGAATATTCGATTATATAATTATATACACACATAATAGATGCTCATCTATAGACACTTACAAATCAACGCCTATAGATAATAGTGTAGGCTATAGAGTGGATATTGTATAGATCTTCGGCCGTTTACTTAGATTACAGATCCGCCGCTGGTAAAACAGGATTTTAAAAAAACGTACTTTTGTCTGCGCCTGTCAGATCATGTTTTAACCACATTTTTCAAAACTAGATGAGAATCAGGAGAATTGTCCTTTTGATAAAAGTATGCCCTCAATAGTGTTTTCCAGGTCTTTCTGCCTCTCGCCGCCCCAAGTTTTGGCTGCAAAGCCACACTGATATTCCTAGGCTCCCTATACGCCCAACCTCTCGGTCACTAGTGCCTAACCTAGTTAGTCATTTTTTGGCTCCCTATACGCCCAACCTAGGTCAGTTATTATTGTCAGGTTGGTCAGTACTGACCAACCCACCTTAGTCTTTTTATTTCCAGTGGGAGCCACTGAGTGGTCATGACAGGTGGCCCCAACTACTGGTATACAAATACAACACACCAATGATGAACCTAGGTTAGCCCTTACTGACTGACCCCTCGGTCATTTTTGAATATAACTTTGCCATTATGACTCACACTCATATGACCAACCTAGGATAGTCTGAACTGACTAACCCTTTCAATCTATGGATTTTCAGTGCAATGGTCTAAGTTATCAGCGTTCCATGGCCTTATGCAGATGATTGATTCTTTATGTAAATCTCGAGACTCTTGAAAGAGGATTTCTACTTGGCCAAAAATTAAAAAAAAAGTTTTATATCCAGTAACATCAAATATAGAAAATACTAGTAAAATGTTCGGGGACATTTTTAGGGCTAAAAACAGCAATTGATGTTTTTAACAAAAAAACAATTTTTTTATTGTAGCCATTTTGCCTTTGATCCGCACAGATTTATGACGATAGTGGCAGCCATCTTTTGCGTGCATCAATGGTTCTTTGTGTTCACCGTACGGACACATTGATTACATTTGACACTGTATTGGCGGGTACTTGCACCGTCGGTCATTATTGAACTGGTCTCTTCCCCTCAGTAGTACACTGCCAGACACCTATATCAAATATGTACAGCGCTGCTGGGCTCACAGTGTACACACACAGAAAAGTCAGCGTCATTGTCGCTAAAACAACCCTCACCTGAGAGTCAGGCACTGTCTGACTTTCAGGTGAGGGTGGTTTTAGCGACAATGACGCTGACTTTTCTGAGGGTGTAGACTGTATTGACCAGTGTTGGGCCATATAGGACGCATACCCCACATCATACACTGTTGCGTCTATCGACATCCCCTCACTCAGTGTATTGTCATCTATTGACCTGATCCCTCACCAGATGTAGACTGAGTGAAAAGGAAATGGAGGCCAGCAATTGATCACTTGATGCCAGCATCGAGCGGTTTACCCAGCCCATGCTACCAGTGTATCGATGCATTAGCCATCGCCGACCATTGAGGCAAGGCTTATCGCAACTCATAGGGGGGGGGGGGGGGGGGTTGTGATAATACGCCTCCAATCCACCCCACCCCAGGTCCTGGGCGTCTAAACGATCGGGGATCCATATGGTCTGGCAGTGAGGAGGGCTCGGTCGACTTGCTCAGAAGTCTACTCACGTCTAGGTGTGTGAAAGGTGAGCAGCTGCCGGAAGTGGTATTGATGGGCTTCCGCTAACGCATGCGCAGCACAGGCCTGCCTGTTAGCCGCATGCGCAACAGGAAGAAATCGTTTAGACATCGCTCAGCCGCCGTCCTCTTGTGGCACTAGCTGAGCGAGGAGTGGCTTACTTTTTAACTCATCAGAACGCGCCATTTCTTGAACTTGCAGTAAGTCTGACAGGAGCATGCAGGTATCAATAGCGAAGATAACATCTCTACATCCAAATAGCAGGGGAGAGTGCACACTCTCTATAATATATTGTATACTATTTGATAGTTGCCACTTTGGGGGTGTAGGTACGAGTGGGTTTATGAGAGTGGTACGGATTAATGAGGATCCCTGGGGATTGGGAAGGGGTGGGCAGGAGGGTGAGGGGGGGGGGGGGGGGGGGGGTCGGCCGACCAGCCAGGTAGACATGCAGTGTTAGCCATGGAAGGCCTGTAGACTGCTGGTTAGGGAACAAATACCCACGGATCACGAAGCACAGTTTGTCATGTTGGCACGCTGGGGTTAGGGCATGTGGTAAATCATTCAGGAGGTGGCTGATCCGAGCACTGCTCAGTCTATGTAACGGCTAACCATGCAGGTATTGTGCGCCTCAATGCCAACCCCATGTGGCCCCACCATGCCGTATAGGTACAGCTGATTTGAATGGAGTCTTTTCATGCCTCGTTGTAAAAACTGGCCCCATAGTAGATCTGTTGAAACTATTGTGGAATTCGAGTTCTATGGACTACAGATGTACCATTGCTGCTGAAAAACATATACATATGTGTGTGGTGAGCTCGTGCCAGGAGATGCAACGCATGTTAGTGAAAAGTTAGTTATTCGTTTGCAGAAGTCCCCTACATTCTACTGTTCATACATTCTATTAAACCCCCATCGCCCGTATATAAAGGGCTGAGTACCTGCCATGCCTGCACTTCGACTATTACTGGAGGGGCAGCAACTTCTGCACCTTTAAAGGCCCAGTGCCCCTATATATAGCGCTGAGTACTTGTCCCGACTGCACTCCGACTGCCGCTGGAGGGGTACCGAGACCTGCGGGTTTAAAGAGTCGTAATCCCCGTCATGTCAATATGGAGTTCATTAATTGCCTTATGTAATAGTGCAGTAGTGTAAACATTTTTCATGAGCTAAGGTCGGGTTATGTATTCCTACCTGAGATGCCCACTAATCACCTTGGGCTGGGGGTCATACATACATGCCTGATCAGTCTGTCTGTTATATTGATGTAATGGGCCATATACCATAGACTGTTAGACGACCGTTGGTTCTGTCTAATCTTTGAAGACTGTTGCGTTTAGATCGATGTGTTACTCTTGCCTGTACCTAGTATTAGCTAGGGAGTTAAAATTAACGAGGGCACCAAGTTTTAACAACAATAATTACATGCTCAAGGTCTCTCCAACCATCCCTTGCCGCCCATTGGTCATTAGGACCGTCCTGATTCTACAGCTCCATAGCAACTTGGTTCTGATAAAACTATAATAAAACTATAATATTATGGTAGACATATTCAGCCATCTTTTGGCCGAGTCATATGAAATGCATGCAGTACATGCCCTCTGGTTATTGGTTTCTCCCTTTGTAGTGATTGCACCCGCGCAATCTCATTTAACGTCGGAAACACAAGGACGTAGTATACACGGGGGTGATACCGTAATACAATGACCATGAAATTCTCCACTCTGGGGAGACAGGAATCATGCCTATATTAGGGAGCAGTACAACTGCTACAATGCAGTATAGACCTACATTATAATCCATATGTATCCCAAATGGTACCAGCTACATCCATTGTCTGCTACATGTAGGCTACTAGTAGACTACTGCATCTACAAAAGGATTAATGCTCTGTGGATATCTAGCCTAGGTAGTGCCTACATTGTGCACTCTGCTTAAAATTGCCATTATTAAAAGTGACCCATGCACACTATTTGACTGAAACGTAAGACCCGTGTCATTAAATGTTGGCGCAGACATCAAATAGATGTGCAGTGACACAGACCCTAATAGCCAAACTCCACAGTACGATTTGTGGGTCTGAAATCTCTGCGGTTTGGTACAATTGCAAAGTAGCCCTCTTACCAATATTCCAAATTGCAAGAGTTCTCAGCACACCCTACCCTTGCATATTCCAAACTCCACTATTGCCTATACACTGAGCTGAGTGTGTTCTATATATCCTGAAGGTTGTAGGTGGGGGATGTTACTTCACATTATGATTTGGGTTGATTATTCCCTCTAAAATATGCTTAAGATATATACAGTGCCCCCTTACAAGCCATGCCTTTGAAATATTGCAAACCGCAAAGATTTCAGAGCATTGCAGGAAAAACACATCTAATTATTTGATATTAAACAATAACCAAATCGCAAGACTTAGGCAAAGATTCTTTGCAGATAATGCATAACAAGACAGCAGGAAATACTTGGAAGATTTTCAATTTCCATATTAAAGTGCAGAGTTTTTCCAACCTAAATCGTACTCTAGAGTTTGACTATAAGTGATACAGTAAAAGCCCGGTTATATGAAGGTAACGAGGTATTTTGAATGTCCCTTTGCACAATAGAGAGGGGCATCAATGGCGTAGGCTCACATGTTTGCGCGCACATACCAATCAATCGCCCATATAGTCCACATGGATTCTGTGTAATCCATTGTGCTATTGCACCAATGCGAGCCTAAATTATGCCTATTATATATAGGGCTCACATAATCCTTAGCCATTGAACTATACTAAATGCAGATAAAACCCGGATAAGACACAATGGGATTTAAGTCACAACAATATACTAATAGACAGTGGTTCGTGAGATTATGTCCTAAATGACTGGAAAGGGACTGGGATGCCAGAGTCGTGACGTAATTGTCAATTTTGACAGTTCCCAGTTATCTATATATTAGTTTTATGTAAGTATTGACGATGGCACAATGCAGAGGAGTAATGCTGTTTCTCCACATGGAATAATATATTATTGATAATTGCATGCACATTTCCTCATTCGACAGTGCAGTTAATATGGCTATACATATATATGATAGGTAACCGATACAGTACCTCTGGCTCTCGAATATTTAATTCAGGAATTGTAGAGCTCGAAACAGTGTACACTGCATGTCCAACAGATGTCCCACGTCAACAGGTGTATGGATGGATGGATAACGTAGTGAATATAATTCACACCTATAACCCCGGGTAGGTCAAACACCACCCTCCCCATCCACGACCCTCAAGAACCAAATACTGTCGGTACGGTTTGACAGTAGAAAAGTTATAGCTTGTCACATGCCATGTCTTTTCGATTAGACAATCATTAGGCCAAAAAAAAAAGAAGGTGTGTTTCAGGCAACATGGTCAAAATGTCTAGGGTAGGTAGGTCGGATTTTTTTTTTTTTTTTTTACATAGAGAGAGTACTAGGAATGAGTCGCGAATCAACAAATCAACGCGCGACTCTCCAGAATGACTCCACAATTCCTCCATTGACTAGGAATATCAAGAAGTTGTTGGATATGCCTATTAGAAAGCCATTTCCTGATGTTAATCAATTATTCAGGCCTCTGATGTTACTGGGAGCTTGTTATTCTTGAAAGAATTGGGAAAAAATGAGGAAAAAAGTAACAAAATTTAAAAAAATCAAAAAAATCTCCAAAATTGGGAAAAAAATGCTAGGGTCGGCCCTTTTTTGAATCTAGGGTCGGGTTGCCTGAAACACACCTTCTTTTTTTTTTGGCCTTAGGATGATAGATTTTCACATGTGGCCAATGCAACGAAACTATTTTGAGTTTGAATTTGAAATTCATCTAATATACTCTATCATGAATGGGTCAGGCCCTGTCTCGCTGTGCTACATTTTATTATGCACCAGACACATGGCTCGACTTCCTCCTTAAATAAGTCGCACAAAGTTTCACCAGTATATTATGTATGATAGATAAGGGGGATGGCTGTGTGTTTATTAGTGCATTTCTGTTATATGAATGTATTAATAAGTCTAGCAGGTAATAAATAGCACTGTTAATAACTCAGGCAGTAGCGGTTGCATGGAGAGTTGGCTTGAGTAATCGGTGAGTAGATTGGGTGGTGGCTTTCTGCACATGCAAACACAACTAATCAATACATTCACACAGTGTATGCGTGGTGAGGCTAGCTAGGTGAGGCTGACTCGGGGCTGGGGTACAATGCTACCCACGTAACAGGCAGATGGGCCCCTAAGGGAGTGATCATTTTTTTATCAACAGGGGTTGGTTTGGGGGGGGGTCAAAAAAATTTAACCTGTTTTGGGCCAAAAAGCCCACGCATTACTATGCTTCAAAGGGCCCGCGCGCGCGCCGATTTCCGACCCGTAGGGGGGGGGGGTAAAAAATTTCGACCCGTTGACCGGGGGGGGGGGGGTGAAAAAATTTTTGCGTGCTCCGCGCAGAAAAATCACCCCCCCCCTGTTGTTAAAAAATGATCACTCCCTAAACATATTGTGCAGGTAGTGCAGGGCGGATCCAGGGGGGAGTCCTGGGGGTCCGGATACCTCCCACTTTTGGACGAGAATTTAGATTTTTTTAAATGATAATTTGATCCGCCGCGAGTCGCGGCACGTCACTTTTCGGTACTTTATTGTTTGGTGGACCCCCCCTTTTCAAATTCCTGGGTCCGCCCCTGCTAAGTGCATGATCCCAATTGAAGAATTATTTGGTAGGCCTATACAATATAAATGTAACAAGCACTCCATGAAATTAGCATGTAATATATTTTTCATTAGATGTTATAATATTGTTGAACGTGAAACATGTATCACATGAACACATACCTGCAGAGCTACTTTGGCCAGGAAGCACAAGACAGAAATGGGAAACCCACCGGAGCACAGAGCTGGTTAATGCCTTCCTGGAAGCAGCCCTGCCCACCTCCTCTAGCCGTGTCCGTCACTTCAAGGCACCGGGAGACTTGTTATTTATAGTAAGGTCATTGACGGTGTATCCCAGAGGTGGGGGGATGAGCTGCTCTGAGCAGCAGTGAGGGGTTACCCTACCCCCGCTCTGCCCCTCACCCATATAGATTAGTTTGGGGTGCCGAGCAAGCAGTAACTACATGTACCAGACAGGGGGTCTATTTAGTCAACGCTAAGCATAATAGATATGAAGCACAGTTTCATCGAAGTATGTATTTCCAATCAATAACCAAGCATAAATAATTGGTGACCTACTGTGTGAGGATGGGTAGTGCGTCATGTCACATCATGTCAGATCGCACACTTCATTACGTTGTCCCATAGCGCAGTCACACGACAGAATAACATGCACATTTTATACTGAAATAGCACACAGAAATTTTCACTAGATGACGGAGAATGATGGAGATTTGCCAAGTACACTGTAAAAGAATGTCGTAAAAATGACGTTGAATCACCGGCAACTTTTGGGACATAACTTTCACCGTTTTTTTAACGGTGACGGCTCCCTCTGGGATTTGACATTAGAAGATGAATTTACGTTGAATCATTGTAATCCAAACCAGGTTAGCATTTAACAAGGATCCACTGTGATATGGCTGATATTTACGGTGCTTCATTGTATTCCAAATAACGGTGAATCAGCGTTCAATTTTACAGAGTGAATCTGTAAAAAGTACATCTATTTTTTACAGTGTAGAGAGGACTGACCTGCAACCCGAGCTGAAAGTGCCGGTTTGGAGTGGTTAGCGGTGGAGGATGACACTTGAGGTCTCCCTAGTAACCAAGTGGGCCGTGTAGTCGGCAGCACATTAGGCCGGATACAGCTGGATAACGGGGGGTTTACTCAGCTGATAAAGTATTAGTTAGTGTCAGCGTGACGAGTGGGCACTGCAAGATAAGCATGCAACCAGCACCCTTCAAACATGTTGAGAACAGGGAAGTTGGCCACTTGCGATTCTTCAGATATCTTAATTTATATCTAAACGGATGGGCAGTGCATAACCTACGTCTAGGTATCGGCTAGGTGTACAGGTTAAGTGCCGTTTTATGTGGAAGGCTTCTCGTGGACAGTTACCATAGGCCCCTCTCTCCTTCTTAGATGAGTTTTCCTTCCTGCTCTACATCAGATTTCTTTTCTTGCCGTGTGTAAAGGGGAGGAGGTCACTGGTGTATGGGGGATTAGATAAGCATTTACATGTTTAAACACGATCCCCTACGTTTTACAAATTTCTCTCCGACACAAAATACTAGTTTAATTAGGCCATACCTTTGTTTTACAACTCCTAGTGGCCCTACTTATTATCCCTTATTCCTTCTAGAATTAAATTTCTCTTTAACACAAAATACCAGTTTAATTAGGCCATACCTTTGTTTTACAACTCCTGGGGGCCCTACCTATTATCCCTTATTCCTTCTAGAATTACTCCAGATGCTGCCTAAAACATGAAGTATCTAAAAGATCCCATTACCCGTCCACATCCGGAAGTGTTCAACGGGTGTGGTGCATGGTCTGACGTCAGGAGTTTTTGAACATGAAATGTTCTGACAGGAACGTTGATAAGTTAAGATTATAGCAGTACATAAATACCTGCAGCTGCAGCCATATCTTCCTCATGAAGGCTCTCGGGTGAAGGCTCCGTATCAGTTAAGAAGCGTGTGTTGGTTGCCATGTGATATGCCTGTATTTCTCACTGCAGCTCCAACATTGTAAAATATTACAGGATCATCCTGGGGATGATACATACATCCTGGCTGGACTAGATGCTCATATTTTAAACTATATAGATAACGGTACGTCATTGTGTTCTTATATTATATACACTTGACCCCTCACCCACCCACACTCCCATGCATCACTTGGGGATTATTGTAGCTGTCGAACTGCTGTAGTAGATTCTACACTGTAAATAGTCAGTGTAGGTACACAGGAGAATCTACTTTAGATCTACAGTAGAATCTACTGTAGAATGGATTCACAGTAGAATCTACTGTAGATTTACGATAGATTCTACTGTTTACCTACAATAAACTGTACACCTACAGAATAATCTAATCAGTGTATATTAAAATCATGACAACATCTCAAGGGCCGTGACTATTGACAGCCCGAACGGTCAATAACAGAATAGAATTCCTTACTGGCAGTTTAAAAAAAAAAAGGTCAATGACAGAACAAAATTATCTTATTGACAGTGCAACTTGTCAATAGTGGAAGATATACCTGTTATTGACAGTTCTTGCCCCAAACTGTCAATAGTGATATAGGCCTAATCATTTCTCTCTTTTGACAGTAACCATCGATAGTGGGAGTTCCTAAAGCAACTTCTATCAACCGAAATGAGCTCTTTCACTTTCACCAAAATTATGACATGAAATATCAATCTCTGCAATATTATTGATCCCGAGAAAAACACCATACCTGATTGTTTACGATGATCGCATTAGAACAGATCAGTGGAATACCAGATATGAATTAATGTTAATTAAGTTAAGCTGGGACTCCACTACCCGATTTTTTGGGTCATTCTCACGAACCGATCATCATGATCATAGAGGTCTTTACAGTTTGATCAGGTCAATACAAAAGGAAATCCTACCTGTTATTGTGCATAAATCGGCCGATTAGAGCCCTGTGAATAGAGGAGCATCAGATGAATGAAAATCAAACCAGTTTGATATATGATTGGGAGCCAAAATCGGCCTCAGATGCAAAATCGGGGCCCAAATTGGGACATAAATCCTGTTTATATAGTCTTGGCAAGTCTAATTTCAACTTGAGCATGAGCTTTTATAAACATCAACATGTTTATAAACATGAACCTATGGCAGGATTCAAAGTAACTCCCTACTTACAGTATACACAAATATGACTCTTTGGTTTGAGCCCGATTTGTGAGAATAGACCCGATTTGAGCACAAAATCGGCTAGTGGAGCCTCACCTTATAGCCCACTACAAACGATCAGCAACAGAGAGCAAACTGATCAGTTCAGATGATGGAGAACGTTCACTATAGACAGCAGATACAAGGAATTGTTAATGATAGGCTAGAGAACATTGCCCTCAGACGTGTTCACATAGGAAATTGATATGGTCCTTTGTGTTATATAAATAAATACGATGGATACCTTGCAAATCAAAATAGCCCAGAATAGCTAAACTGCTAACCACAAGAATTGCTTCTAATAGAGCGTACATACAACCTATAATATATGGTAGATGTAGCTAAGGTGAAGCTACAGCTTAGTACATTGTATGGCGGAGTTTACCACACGCACTTAAACTCCCATCCACCCTATATATGTAGAGCTGACTACCTCTCCCGGCTCCATTCCGACTGTTGCTGTATGGGTACCAGGACGTGGGCCTTTAACACTCGGGAAGAGGGCGGATGTAGTTCATGGGGGTCTGGACACATTTAAGGGTCTTTATGGTCAGGTGAGAGTCCCTTAGTGTGGACCTGCTAGATGTACAGGGGAGGTGTTAGGGGCTGGTTTAGGAAACATGGCGTCAGTCACCGCCTCAATGCAAACTCAGGCTAGCAAAGGGAATAGTGTGTTGAGCCTGCCTATAACTAAACAGCGTGAAGATCAGCTTTATTTTTTGACATTTTTCAGAAAGAACAAAGTTGTTCAGAATCGACATGCCTTTTAACAATGTTCACAAATTCCTTTCAAATTTGTTTATGGTTTTAAAAGCTCACCAGGTTGATATGGATTGATACAACGCATTATCAGCTCACCCTTTATCATCATCGGTTTTCAATCGAAAGTGTCTCTATCATTGCAGATTATGGGCTTTGTAAAATAGAAATTGAGGAATAAAATCTGACCTTTATTTTTTTCAGCACGCTACCTATCATAACACACAATGTATTTCACAATGTATTACACAATGTATTTCACTAGGCCTTAGCCCAAGCTGTATGGCATCGGTATGGCATATACAAACGAATGTACAAACCCACTGGTACTATAGGGAACTACAGACATTAATTTTATACAGTCAAAGTTAATGCATTTTACCCCTTCCAGCCTTCCAATATCACAAACAACTTAAACATGAATATCCACATGTACCACTATAAGGCTGGAATATTTTATGTACCTAATTGTAGGAGAATAATTATTCGCAAATTATTCTATAACTTCCAGGCAGCACAGCCATTTTCAACCCATGCTAATAACCTGACAGAACTGCTCCCATTTTCAAAGCCTTTCGTTTTGTCTCTAATTAGGCCTGAACATGATTAGCACGAAGCAGCCCACATGCTGGGCCTCCGCGAATACTAGTACTCTCATCTGGAGTATTGCTCTTAACTCCCCTCAGTGTGGCTGGATACGTGCCGATTGGCGAGGCAGTGTTTTCTACGGTCACATTGCATGTGATGGAGGTTATGGATGGCCGATCTGGCCACCAGATTACCTGTACATCATGCCTGCCGTAAGTAGCGTTTTAGCCACTCAGCAGGGTGGGATCAGGACTGTCTCCAGTTGGCCATCCAGTGTCCCCCCCCTACCTGGGTGCAGGTGTATGGGAACATTCACAAATGACGTCACCTTTTTTTGGGCCATTTTCAGGACCCCCCCACCCCCTTGTCACCTTTTGTCACCTACCAGCAATAACCCCCCTAAGAAAGACGTCACTAATTTTGAAGACCCCCCCCCCCTTCCCCCAGCTAGAGAACCCTCTAAATGCACAGTGTTACACAGATCATAATTAATACTAGTCATCCATGCCTGACAGATAAAAGACTGAGAGATATAAGTACCAGGTTTTGAATAAGCTCCGGTCTTGCATAAGTGCCTGGGATTATCATGCCTGCAAATGAATAAATGCCAGAGCACCTAGACTTAGGGGAAATTGTATAACTATAAGCCTAATAGGGGGTATGAATAGGGCGAATTCCCTTTTCTACCATGATAGCAAAAACTTGTGTTTAAGCAGCCCCCTGACTTGGCTGAGGTCGATCCCATAACTCACACTGACGATCACTATTAGCTGCGACCAGCCTCTACATGAGAATTTAAGGTAATCGTTCATATGTAGATATTCTGAAACCTGAATAGCCTCTAATTTCCCCTCACTGATATATGTCCTATAGCAGCAAAGACATATACATTTCGGACCAGTACTAGTCTAAATCACTTTCTGCAAGTGCTGTGTGACAATGGCCATTAGTTGCTATTCCAGCTAGATAGCAGATATACTGATACATTGACATCAGTTATAATAGGCACAATATCAGTGGACGTCTCTCAGATTAGTTGTTTTTCATTTCATTTTTATATAATGTCTATTCATAAATATGTCTGGACCTGAAAAGGTGATGTCACACAGACCTTGACACCCCCCCCCCCCCCAACCCCATGTCACCTTTTGTCACTAAACCCAAAGACCCACCCACCCCCTAGTAGGTGACGTCATTTGTGAACGTTCCCTATGGGCGTGGACAACTAAGGGAGTGCTCATTTTTTAACAACAGGGGGGGGGCGGTGAGATTTCGCGCGGAGCGCGCGAAATTTTTTCACCCCCCCCCGCTAGAGGGGTCGAAATTTTTCCCCCCCCCCCCCCCCCCCCGGCAGGCCGAAAATCGTGCGCGTTTGCGCCCCTTTGTAGCATAGTAACGCGCGGGCTTTTTCCCTCAAAACAGGTTGAATATTTTTCACCCCCCCCCAAGAGGGGTCTAAATTTTTTACCCCCCCCCCGGTCAAGGGGTCCAAATTTTTTACCCCCCCCCCCCAAATCCACCACCCCCCCCCTGTTGTTAAAAAATGAGCACTCCCTAAATTCGACATGGCGACATGGCCGTTTTTTGGCCTACTGACATGCGACTCGAGGAATATCTGAGATAGTGACATGGGACATGGGCATTTCTTAAAATCGGCAGGGTGACATGGCTATTTCTTAAAATCGAAAGGGCTACATGGTCATTTCTTAAAAGCGACATGGGAAATGGGGTCCTCCCATCAAGCGCCCCAGGCGTGGAGCCTCCTCCCACCAGGGCCTGCCATGACCAGAGGAGAGGCCGTGGTACATGGGTGTTCACGTAGCCTACATGTTACATTAGTTGCAGTATGGGTAACATGCAGCCGTTTTTGACTATTGGGACCAGTGCTAAATGTTTTATCTACTTGACTAATGCATGGTGACATTGTTTCTTTTCACCGTTTTAAGATTATACTATGCAGTGAATTATTTATCAAGGAAGGACTTACGCTGCATTATCCGCTCGGTACTATATTAGGCGGGTTTACTATAATATATTTTAGTGCAATAAGTTGACCTGCTCCCATACACTCAGACCTGCTCACCCAGTCATGTGAGCACTGGACTGCATGCGTCTGGCCCGGGG
Organism: Harmothoe impar; assembly: GCA_947462335.1. Classification (NCBI taxonomy): domain Eukaryota; kingdom Metazoa; phylum Annelida; class Polychaeta; order Phyllodocida; family Polynoidae; genus Harmothoe; species Harmothoe impar. The sequence continues at coordinate 33,618,992 of OX381708.1, forward strand.
AGGAGACAGAGGGATGACCTGGGTCAAAGGTTGGAGTTCAGAAGGCTTAGAGGTCAGAGGGTCAGCATTGACGTCAGAGAATATAGTCTCTGACAGAGGGAGAGGTCGGAGGCACCGTATTCAGGTCAACACTTGGTAGTGGCAATGAGAATAGAGTCAGTCATCACGGTACTGGGAGCAGAGCTGAGAGGAGCAAAAATGGGGCGCGGGTAGGGGGGTGGGGTGGATCTGTAAACCCATGCATTCTTTAATTTACAGGTCTTGATTTTGGATGCAAACCACCCTGGAGCCCTTGATGGGTGGGTCCCTATGTCCCGTGTCGATCTTAAGAAATTCCCCATGTCCCATGTCACTATCTATTTCCTCCTCATGTCCCATGTCACTAGGGCCAAAAAGGGTCCATGTCGCCGTGTCGAATTTAAGGGTCTAGGGCCATCACCCTAACCTTAGTAAAACTCCCAAACACGACCGCATAAACCCCTACCTCCTCTATAAGGTCCCAGAGTAGATTTAACTCGAGTCTTTCAACTTTGGAACGAGTTTGTAGGCGATGTGTTGGATAGAAAACTGATGAATAACAATCTTCTTCTTCAATGAATATTTATTTCAGAGCAGATACCGAATTATCTGCTTCTATATCGGAAGCATGGTGTCAATTTACATGTTCTGCAAGACGTGTGGAATCATTTGAGTGAATAATGTCTTTTTGATATCAAATTCAGCAAGTTATAATGGCTTCTCACCTTTCTGGCCATTTTTTGATAGCTCATGTATGACCGGTGTATAGCTTAAACAGTAGGGAGTTTACAGCCCTTCATTTTAAATGGGTTAGTAGAACAATAGTGTTGGCAGCAACTTTGCATCATAACCGTTTATTTGTTTTTGCTTTCATTATCATGATACTATAAGTAATGGGTTATATACACGTCTAGATATAATCTACATACGCATGAAAAGATACTCGATGAGTTCACTGGATGGCACACTTTCATTTGAACGGCTGAACACGATGATAGAAACAAAAAGAGTAATTTGACTTCCATAAAATAGTCTTTTGTAGAACAACAAAATGTCCGTAAAATGAGCTCTGACGTTAGGATCATACTATATTTAATTTAATGGGGCGGCATACGCCACTGTCGATTATAGCCTACTGTCTGAGATAAAAAGAGGTACTATGGTAGCCCATGCACTACACGAGGAACACCCGTAGCAACATGCCTGCTTCTTCATGATAGGACTAATTATTTATATAATAGAAAATGAATAATGTAGTTTCTGAGGTAACAGTTTATACATAACGCCCCCCCCCCACCCCTCCCTCCCCCGCTCAACACACACACGGGTAGAAATAATAGCCTATTTCATGTTCAGTGGTCCTAAACATTTCTTTCACATTTCATAGGCTACCTATTTTGAACATCACGGTCTATGTGTTTGAAAATTGCATCTTCCCCTCTTACAGCCTTACCCCACCAGTCAATGACATTGGAATCATCTCAGTATGTCGCAGTTAGTATAATGTATATACAATGTATGTATATATGTAAAGTACACATGTACTCGCTGTAAATACTGAAGACTCCCCACAGCCCCACTATGACCGAGCTAGATTCACAACAAGCTGCCGCTGTATCCAGTAACAAATGGGGAGTCTGACCGGGGAGCCTGACCTAGAAGGTATCTTATGCAATGTAGGCCTACAGTACTAATCCCTGGTCCAGGCCTACTAGTATTCTACTCATTTTTGAAAACGTGATTTTCAAAAGATACCAATGCGTTCATTGTGAATCAGTTTGGGTAAATCAATCAATGTGCTTTGATTTTTGTGCCACTGAGTAGGGCTGCAGTTGCTCTGAGGGAGGGGAATAATGCTACTTTAAGCACACTTACCGGTATTTCGATATAAATCTGTCAGTGTTATTTAGGTCAGCAAATAGCTTCTTACTGCCGCAATACAATGTACATGACCTCCCAGCTAACAAAAAAGCGTAATTTTACATCAAAATAACGTTTTAAAACTTTATATAATGTTATGCCATAGTAAGAGAAACATTATATAACGTTATATAACGTTATAAAGAGTAGTATAACGTTTTTTTGTTTACTGGGCTTACTTACATCAATATGCCGAGGAAGGTTGCTAAATGTTACTAGTCCTTATATCGTAAAAACGGGGTTTCCTGGAACAATTATCACGTAGAAGAGCAATTAATAGGTAATTATACTGTGTAGGAGTATAGGACTGGCACGTGGTAGGCGGGGTAGCATGGCTCCAACGCTGTAAGTAGTACAGCAAATGTCCATGTTTAGCAGGACATGCATATGTAATCAATTAGATCACTTCTATAGTTACCTTTGGTCAATCACTGCCATTGGAACAGTGTTATCGTTAGTAGACGTCTCGAGACAGACCTCAGGTGTATGGTCTACATGACGTATTATCTTCTCGGTAGACGGAATATGATCGCACAATGCCAAGGCATTCCTTCCCACGTCATTCCTGTCAATGCAACAGCCATTCCCTTTATTACTTTGCATGGTACCAGACATGTAGCACGCTCTGTTCATTCTGTACATTGCAACCGCCTCTTAGTGGTATGCTGCATGGTGGTACTGTGGCGAATATATGTTTCCGGTGATTTAGTACCATATAGATGCTATAATAACCTTCTTAAATACACATGCCGTTTCCCATTCCTTGTTAATAATGGTACATGCCTTGCACTGTGCACATTGTTTATATCATATATGACGCAGGACAAAGTAGAAGAATATAACGCTCGATTGGTAAGAGATACCAATATGTTCGCTATTGGCTCTACAGACAGGGCATGAGGCGCTGTGAGGAGATGTGTGCAGCTGTGAGTGGTTGTGAGTAGATGGGAGAAGATGGGAGTAGATGTGAGCAGCTGTGAGTAGATGTGACCAGCTGTCAGGGGCTGTGAGCGGCCGGATGTGAGCAGGTTTGAGTAGCTGTGAGCGGCTGTGAGCAGCTGTGAGTGGCTGTGAGCGGCTGTGAATAGTTGTGAGCAGATTGTGTAGCTGTGAGCGGCTGTGAGTACATGTGAGCGGCTGTGATCAGCTGTGAGTGGCTGTGAGCGGCTGTGAATAGCTGTGATCCGATTGTGTAGCTGTGAGCAGCTGTGAGTACACGTGAGTAGCTGAACACAGCTACGAGTAGCTGTGAGCAGCTGTGAATAGCTGTGAGCGCCTTGAGCAGCTGTGAGCTGACTTGAGCAGGTGATGAGGGAGGAGCTGCAGACCCTCAAGGTCACATTGACGTGTAATTTCCGTCAGTACAAGGTGAACCAAAACGCCGTCCCTGACGTCCCAGGGACTATATGGAGATATCCTCTGACGTAGGGTAACGTCATTCCATTTAACAGCCACATGACGTGGATCGCCCTCGTCAGAGCAGAAATACAATCACAATTCTATAAGAAATACAGATCGGTAGTGCTGTTGATTTGCTCGATTTGAGTACTGTTAACCCATGACGATAATGATGTGTAACTCAACGCAATTGAACTTTAAAATTAACATGTGTATGGTATGTGGGCGCGTAGAGAATATACCTATATCTTTGAAAAGCCACTTCAAGAAATTAATTTGTTTCTCATCACCAAGCCATGACGTCAAGGGCGCTTTTTTTCTTTCTTTGCTGGGCACCAAATCCTCTGCAAACTAAATAATATTTTAGTGATATGTACATTGTAAATCTAGCTCACTAAATATGAACATGATTATTTTCCCTTTTCTTATTGAAAAGAAATATAAATAAGAAATTGTCCAAAGACCATTTTAGAGATGCGCGCGCTGATAGAAACAAGGTTATTATTTGGAGTCTTAGGACTGACAGGACTGAAGATGGAAATAATAAATTATTGTCTCCGTCTTGATAATGATCATTAACTATCGGGATTCACAAGGTACGTCTTGATGCCTAGATAAGGTATTTGCACTGAAGCAGCAGCCTACGTCAGGCTGGACGACCCCTCCGCCTCTCCTCCCACCTCTGCCACAACCGCAACCAACGTCCCTGACCTCATACAAGGCTTGCCAGTGACAAAGACGGTTGTGGTATGGCCACTCCAGTACTGTGGGATGGTAACCAAGTTTAAGTAGTGTCCTTGGGTGCAGACGAGGACAGGTTGGTATTACAGGTGACGGCGGTGGTGCTAATTGGATAGTGGAGACAGCTACCTGCAGAAGGGCTGGGTGGCAGTAGGGAGGCTACAGGACAGGTGTGTGTGTGGGGGGGGGGGGGGGGGGGCACCTCTATGGTATCTGGTCAGGGGGATCTCCCAATGACGTCCTCTGCGACGTCAAGCCTCGGTTGCAATAATGCCTGATGATACATCAGTTTGGACTGTTACTGGTAGTCATAGCCTTCTCGTCATAACCTAGTGATACCTTTTTGTATCTGTGGTTTTACACCATGCCTAATATTATAAAGGACCGAGAAAGAGGCACGTGATATGTTTTTATCGTGTTTAATTAGTGTATACATACGCTTTGGAGTCACGCGTATACGTCCACATTTAAGGACATTTCTTATACAGTGCCTTTCATAGTTTTTGCACATAAATAATGAGTCTTGTCTTACACCTTCCTTGTCAGCTTTTACTGGGGAGCAGCTCGTGACAACCTCTTTCACTGAGTAACTCGGGTATCCCTTAGGAGCAGCTGTGGAGACATGTGAGCTCCCGAGTGTTAGGTGACTCCATCTGGGGAGCTTATACATGTAGCATCACACCTCCGTCCGCCCCCCCCCCCACCCACCCAACACAACACATCCAGCAACTTCCTTTCTATATAGCGGCTGGAGTGACACTTGCCACTATAAAGAATTCTAGATGCCATTGTTGTAGGTTATAACCATGATAATAAGAATCAACTGTGAGTATCAAATATTGAATAATCTTCGTAATTCTGTTGCAATGCACAGGAAAAAGTACACTTGAGTAATTTCTAATCTATTCCTGATTTCCTCTCATTTTAGGCCATGGTGGCTCCCCTGTTGGCTAAAATTGGGGAGCAGGGATCATTCTAGTTGCCTGCTTGGAAATAGGAGCCCATAAAAGGTGTCTGTTATCGGGCAGATGATGATGCTGATAACAGGTGTGCCACCCCCTGCAGGGCACAGGAGGAACATGTGTATTAATCAGGGTAATGGATCACCGGCACTGCCATGTGTCGTCCTGTTGGGCTTTAGTTCATCTATACACCTGTTAAGCAGCAATTACAAGCTGAAGCAGGCCTCATGGCCCGGGGATACTCAACATTACAGGGCACACACTGCAGAACTGGTACAGGGAGCTCAGGGGCGGATCCAGGGGGGGGGTCCTGGGGGTCAGGACTCCCCACTTTTGGAAAAAAATTTAGATTTTTTTAATGATAATTTGATCCGCCGCGAGTCGCGGCACGTCACTTTTCGGTACTTTGGTGTTTGGTGGACCCCCCCTTTTCAAATTCCTGGGTCCGCCCCTGGAGCTGTGGTTGTGATACTGATAGGCTCTGAGACTGGGGGTTACTGGAAGGTGGATGATAGTAGGGTTCCTGTTACAGTCAGTATGTTACAGGCAGTATCGAGGCTGCAGGACAGGTGTGTGCATAGTGTGGGGATCACCGGCACCACCATGTGTCGTCCTGTTGGGTTTTAGTTCATCATTACACCTGTTAAGCAGCAATTACCAGCTGAAGCAGGCGTCTAGCATTCTTTATACTGGCAACTCTCCAATTTCCAAGCAGGCAACTAGAACGATCCCTGCTCCCCAACTCTGAGTTAACCCTATACTGTCTTCTACTCCTCTGGCTAATTAATGAAAAACTCACTCTATTATTGACGATTTTTCAGCCAATGAATATTATAAATACAATACAATTTTGGCCAATAAGGGAGCCACCATGGCCTAAAATGGGAGGAATCCGGAGGAATAGATTAGAAATTACTCAAGTGTATTTTTTCCTGTGCATTGCAACAGAATTACAAATAATATTCCATGTTTGCTATTCACAGTTGATTCTCATTATCATGGTAATAACCTACCACAATGGCGTCTAGCATTCTTTATACAATGTATTCATATTCCATGCCCAGAGAGAGTGTTAAGTAGAAGTACATGCCTTCCCGGCTCTTTATGTAACACCAGGTATGCCTCACGAAGGAAGCTCATATCTAAGAAGGGGGGGGGGGGGGTGATAAATCTATCAAGGGAATACTAGGTGGCTGTCATGACTATGTGGGCTGTAGTTCTCGGAACCTACATTCAGGCAGTCAGTGCCCCCCTCCATGGGATCAGAATATTAGTTAGTCTAGACACACTTCTTCAATGGATGCTTATTACCTGTACCTTGTTAGTCTGTTGTCGATTGCTTTAGTTAGGAGCACTCCATGCTGCATTAAAAAGCAGCATTGTTATCGTCATTAAGCTATATATCATGATATTTAGAACTACACCGTAACTTTGTGTACATCGAGGTGCTCTGTGCTACCCAGTCATGCAGCGTGGTTTCACTAATTGATGTTAAAGTGGGTATATCCGATCTTTACCAAATTTTAAGTTCCTTATATAGATGTTCCAAATAATGTATAAGTATGTTATTAATGGGTTAGGGGGCTTTAAAATGGTATCCATGGGCAGTAACGGCTCAGAAAGAGGGTCCCAAGGGATCCAACAATGCATTTTCAGTGTATTTTCAATGGGGACAATAAAATCGTGCAGGATTTTATTCCAAAATGTCCATATATTGGGCAATAAAATCAAATTCGGGCAAAATGGTAGGGAATAAGAGTGGATGGAATAGCTAAGAAGGTAAATATGTTATTTGTGAACCTCCTGACTCAATTTTAAGAAAATTTATTTTTGAGCCCCAATCATCGGATATACTAACTTTAAGAGAGATATAATGAGTTCAAGCAGTACATTCTTTACCATTTAAAACGCTCTATACCATGCGTGCATGTTGTCGTTGTGAATGGCGCCGTTCATCTTTCAACTTTTTATCGTTTACTTTTTTCTTTTCCAGGTATGTACTGTCGAAACTACAGATAGAGCGCCCTTTAGTTCGCGGTTGACAAGTAAGTCGCTTCATGTTCATATCATTGGGTGACCTCGACGGTGTCCGGACCTAGAGAAGATAAGCCCGGGCCTGATATTCAGCCACCAGACATTCAGCCCACCAGACTTTCAGCCCACCAGACTTTCAGCGACCAGATGGTCAGCCCTGCTGAATATCGGCCCCCAGGACTACAGGCAATGCTTTTAACTTCCATATATCTAATGTCCATTTTGACTATCTCTGTCTCATTTCAAACGTCCAGCCAATATCTCTAAGTAATCCAACGTCCAGTCACCAGCAGGTTATAAGTAGTCCAAGGGAGAATGTGTCCAACCATACAAACGTCCCAATACAACGTCCATCCACCCAACTGCCCTGGCCTTTTCCCAGTCTATGGAACCCCTGTGTTAATGAAATATGGATGGGTATCGTTATGATGTTCTAGTAGATCTTTCCCTCGATAGCAGGTTTTCTATCCCAGTAACTCACGGGATAAACATTCTGCTCTATAGGGTACAACAACTTGTGCCAAGGTATTCTTTGGATAAGCTTTGTCTTTGTTAAAGACGTTGGGAGAATTGCAATTTGAAATGAACAGTGTGACAACCATAATTCCGGGTAGCCAAACATCCCATATGGCATGTTGTGACGAACAACACTTTTACATTTAGTGGATTCACTCTCAAATGTAAAAGTTCATGATTTGGTCTGCATGTTTGATATTAGTTTACAGGCCCTAATAAATTAGAATAATGCAGTGTGTGAGGAAAGTCATTCCTCGCTGTAATGAACCGGTATCCGTACTTTGCTCTTTTAAATCAATTGATGATATCCAATTTTCATTTTGATGGCACAGGTAATAGCATACTACCGGTAGTAGACGTGGCACGATAGAGCAGATATTGTCAAATTTATTGAGTGGTTATAATTATTTCACCAACGTATCGTTGCCAATCTGGTAAAAAGGTGCTTTATATTCATATGTGGTGATGATACTTCACATGCTATTATCACCACCAACAACAGCAGCAGCACACAGCACACGATGTCAGTGTCTTCAGTGCACCTGTTCTCCCAAGAAACCATTACTGCTAGATGAAATTCTGCGTCATCATCTTCCTACTCCTGGAGAGATTGCTTCCTGGAGGCCGAAAAATAGATTACGCCCAGAAAACCACGGAGCTGCCACGGGGCTCTTTCAACAAAAGAAGCCGTGTGAGAGCCGCCGCAGAGACCGGGCTGGCAGCACAAGGTGATGGATAGTGGGCAGGGGCCCGGGCAGGAGATTGTAGCCGCCACGTGACCTGGCCTATACAAGGGCCTGGGGTGGAGATAAGCATTACAGAGGATTGTTGGATTGTGTGAGTTGTGTGGACATGGAGCCTGGTGGGATTGGAGGTGTTTGTGTGCTGATGGTGAGCACCTGTCAATGTATCTATCTCACCCCCTGGCTACCTGTAGGCACTTCCTCCAGTACAAAGCACAACCTCCTCCTGGCTATTAATGCCGTCTTATTAAGAAATCATCATTAATTTATAGAGATTTCACTCCACTTGTATTCGGACGTCATAAATTGCTTCTATGATTAGAACTCTGTAGATAATATGTTATTTAGGATATGTTTGAGATTCTAGTCCCCACCTTGGGAGAGCACTTAAATCATGGCCCTACACAAAAGCTACCACTCTACTATTAAGGGAATGAAGGACGTAAGCCAATTGTATTTTGTGCTACTAGAATAAAGGTGGTATTGCTCCCAGACTATGGTTCTGGAGTTGATCCAACCCTATGCTGTTTATGAGATGTAATGTCAATGCATAGCATGTTAATGATGGCTTCTCACGTTACACCAACCCGTTCTTTGTTAAGTTGGCAATGCCTTCCTGATAAACGAATGATTAGGTTATTTGCCATAGAAAAGTGAATGGTACCAGAGGTATTGTGAGCTGAGCCTCTCTGGAAGTTACTGGAGCCTCATGTACTTATCCTAATCTAGATGGGCAGACTTCCAGAGATGTGTCAGGTTCTGTCAACACTGCGGCCTATTCGGCACATTTCAAGGAAAGCATGGTGTACAATGTATACAGGAGTAGCTTACATATTCAATATGACCACTCATGCATGGCAACACATGCAATGCGTTGCCTTGATCGAATCAATCCGAAAATATATTCAGATTGAGTTAATGGCGAAGTAATTAATTCACTGCCTTTCGTTCTATAATGAAAGACCGCACTAAATTCCCATGTTTCTCTTAGTCGGTATGGCGGTTTTATTCGTACCTGGATCAGAACCTATCCCCTCGGTACACCTACTGACTTAGTGCGTGGCCATTAAGTAACAGCAGGAGGGCTTCCTTGAGTACGTTTAATAATGGCCACTTACTTACATATGGTCAAACTTAAATTCAAATTCAATTTCAAATTCATTTCAAATTTAATTTCAAATTGCATTGATGAGCCATAGATAGGGAGTTCTAAATAATCAACCAGCACATCATACTTCATAGTATAAAGGATGGTGTGCTGGTTGCATAATGCTGTTACAAAGGGTTCCAGTTTACAATTGCAAATTTTAGAGGCAGAAAATAATGGTCGAAACTAAAACACATCACTTGGCTATATATACTACAATAATACTTAGGTGGAGAACTGACTTCCACTCCTGAATACCATATGTAAACGAACATAAAACTGCTATTGGAATAGCGTGTACTTTTGATTAATCGAGCTCCTCTTCCCTTGGACAGCTTGCCATCTAACTGTGTCAAGCAGTTTCCAAACAGGACTGATCCACACTTCCCTTTCTGCCTCAGCAAGTGTGATTGATGTGATCTCCTATTTCTCTCCTGAGTCAGTTGCCCCTGATGCAACAGATGAATTAAAACTAGCAAAACATAATTTAACAAAGAGCAAAGAATAAGACAAGGGGATCCGTGCAGATTCACAGAGAAAAGAAGTAGAATCACGGTGACTCTCAAATGGGAGTCTGGACTCGATCACTAATAACTCTCCCCACGACTCTAAAGTGACTCCCTATCATTAGGGAGTCTTAGAATAGGAGTCATTATAGCGTTATTATAGAGTCCTGTAATGTTAGGGAGCCATTTTAGAGTCCTGAGAAGAGTTACCTCAGTGACCAAGTCGGGTGTCACAGCGATTCTATTTCTTTTCTCTGTGTTACCTACCCAGAAGGGATACCAACAACTGGTTGTATGGAAGCTTAATATACTCCTTTATTAATCGGAAACTTGTAGATGTTACAAATTAGAGCAGTGATGTATGAGGCAAAGTAATACCTGTAGTCAGGCCACGATTGAGTGACCTTTACCTAACCCTATATAATTATGTGAATGCAGACGTTATAATATGGTAGGTTGTTGCCCATGTTTTGCCCTTGCTGAGTAGAGGAAGCAGGCTCTACAAGTGGTTTATGTTGGCCCAAGTGCTGCCTGCTCTAAGTGTTTACACGTAAACCTAATTCTGATATCCTTCCTACACACCACCCTCTCACAGACAACCCATGACCTTTCCCTACAACTTGCACCTTTCCGTTTACGAAGGTGAGTATAGTTCCACCCATATATACACAGGTGGTCAGGGACGGTGTGGTAAGGGTATAGGCAAGGGTGACGCCATAATGGTATTTGCAACATAATGACGCCACTTTCACCAGGAATCTCCAGTGGAAGTGGAATTGAAAATCCACTGATTCCTGTTGTTACAATAATAATAGTGTTCTGAACGAGTCAATTAGGGGATTCTTATGCAACCAACCAAAGGCCACAGATAACTGCTCCGTGACCCTCTCCTTGATAGCAGGTCATATTGCAAGAGTAGGTAATATCCTAAAATCCCGAGAGAGACACCCAATCAATCCCCATCTCTGTATATGAATCATGGTGTTATCTACCCAGGTGCCATAACACCCCAAACCTAACATCTCTGGGCTGCCATTCCTGTATAGCATAGCCAAAGTGGGGCTAAAGATCACACCAGAGTCCAGTAGACGTTGGATTACCTCCCTAGCCACCAGCCCTAGCGGTAACCATGGCTACGGTTGCCAGGGACAACAGCATGCTCCGTGGTAACCTGTGGAGTGTGGAGGTTGTTGCAGGTGGAGGCACCACCGACAGCAGGCATGGGCTACTTGGCAACAAATACCTTGTTCACATTTTGAGTTGTTTCTATTTTCACCTGGAGGAAAGCTCTGCTGGAATCTCAGCTGCCTGCCTGCGGCAAAGAACCTCTGCGGCACCTGCATGGTGCAGGTTTCGTCTTCCCGACTCCTGCTGCTTATTTAAGGCACTGTTCCACAGCCTTACTGTGTCTCGTCCATCAGGTATCCTATCCCATGGCAACCAGACATGTGTATACTAGTATATAGGGCTTTAATTGGGAGGGAGAGAAAACAGCATTCATGCCCATGAAAAAGTTGATTAAATAGATCAAAAATGGTCCAACTCTAAGGGCGAGGCCAATGCAGTCTATACTATATGGAGGAAGGACGAGAGTAATTGTGAGTTAGTCGCACGTGGTACACTGCATGGCTGTTTGCATGTATGTAGCTACATTCAAGACACTTAATTTAAAGGAACACTTTGAGCATCTATATTTCCAGTAAATGCCACCTAATTTAAATGCCATTATGACATTTCCTTGGCATTTATATTGCATTTACTGAACTTAAATCCGCTCAAAGTGTTCCTTTAAGTATCTTTATTTTGCGTGAATACAAACATTCATGCAGTGTCCATACTTACTTGGTATTGCTTACAACAAACAGCCTGGGAGCAGGATATTACAATGACAGAATCCCTCTTCCTGAAACCTCTAGAAAGAGAGAGGACGGATTGTGATTGATTAGACACCCTAATGAAAGTTAATGAAGACAGCTCGTGGTGGAGGAAATGAGGAAGGAAAGGGACTACTTTCTAGGAGGAGCAAATCCGAAAGCAGTTGGAAGTAAACGGATTAGTTTGCTTCAACGGGCTCGGATTAAATGGCGGGTGAATGGCAGCGAAAAGAGATCCAGAAAGGTGAATGGCCTGAAGGGAAAAGGTGGAGGTGTGAGGGTGTATGTGCAGGTACACACACAGAAAAGTGAGAGTCATCGTCGCTAAAACTACCCTCACCTGAGGGTCAGGCACTACCTGACTCTCAGGTGAGGGTAGTTTTAGCGACAATGACTAAACTACCCTCACCTGAGGGTCAGGCACTACCTGACTCTCAGGTGAGGGTAGTTTTAGCGACAATCACTCTCACTTTTCTGAGGGTGTATAGTGGGTCTGGGAGTCAGTGGGGGTAAGGGGGAGGTGCTCAGCAGCTGCCCAGTATAGCTGGGGCAAACGTCGCAGCCCCTTTTGTGTGCGCATGTCACGTGAGCTGACGGATGGTTCCTGGTGTGTGGCAGCTCCCATACTGCTCACCAGCCCCCCCCCCCCAACACACACACACACACACACACACACACACACACTCCAGTACACTGTCTAGCCCGTTTTACAATATGTAGAGACAGTCCATGGATTCGCTGTATATACAAAGCGTGAGAATCCAGATTACAGCAAGAGCTATGTTATCAATCAGGAAGCCCCTTACAATGTTGGACTGCAATGGCAGGCCACGCGTGGCTACGTGTAGAGCCCGCTGTGATGACCTACGTGAAGGCACCAGACCTGTATACTGCTCTCAGTGTCACTGTGTGAGGAGCTGCCCAACAGGTGTCGATAAGCTAAAAATAATACATATACATGTACACGATCCTTCCAGTATGATACATGCCTTTTCTGACATGTGATTAATATGATCTGTATGTATACAAACTCACAAAGTAAGCGTTTAGTCACACTGGTCATGCGCAGCAGGCCAAAGTACCAATTACAAATGCCATGGGCTGACAGCCTGTTCTCCATGTCAAAGAACTGACATAATATAGTATAGGGTGTTTCATCATTTCTTCAATGCCACCAGCAATACCTCAACACGTGTATCATGTATCGTACAAATAACATGTGTACCAAAATGTGCCAACAGAACAGTGGTCTTATTAATCTGATATATGAGCTGCTATCAATCATTTATAATTGCCAATGCTGAACAATGGTATGAATAATATTTGTGTATTATAATTGCTGGTTACGGTTGGTTATCTCTGGTTATTAAACTGATCATTGCGGTACATGATTTCCTATTCAGTGTTGTAGACATTGTGACGTAACCTAGACAGTTAGTCCGATGACAGCCTCTGAAGGCTCCTGGCTCAGGAAAGAGGTAATTCTACACCCCACCACATGTGGTGGCTGGGAGGCTCCATGGACACCCTGGATTACATAATCATAGCTAACCAATTATTCTCACTGTACACATACTAGCACTCAAGAATTAATTTATCTGCAAACGTTATGACAATGAATGTTATTTCTTGCCCATTGGATTCCTGACAGTAGAAGCTTTAACATGATACCAAATGTGTCAATATTCCTCAATTTTATTGTTTTCTTCATTAAACTTGCAAAATAAATAAATATTTCCCCAAAACATGACTAACTTAACAGTGATGATTAACTTTGAATGGCCTTAGAGCAGGGGATTTTTTAGTGTCCTTGACCCTCTCTTTCCCCCTCCCCTACCCTCTCAAACCCCCACTCCCCCACCCTCTCACTCCCCTACTCCCCTACCCTCTCACTCCCCCACCCTCTCACTCCTCTATCCTCTCACTCCCCTACCCTCCTCTATCCTCTCACTCCCCTACCCTCTCACTCCCCTAACCTCTCAAACCCCCACTCCCCCACCCTCTCACTCCCCTACTCCCCTACCCTCTCACTCCCCTATCCTCTAACTCTCCTATCCTATCACTCCCCCACCCTCTCACTCCCCCACCCTCTCACTGCCCTATCCTCTCACTCCCCCACACCCCTACCCTCTCAATCCCCCACTCCCCTACCCTCTCAATCCCCCACTCCCGTACCCTCTCAATCCATCACTCCCCTACCCCTCATTCCCCCACCCTCTCACTCCCTTATCCCCTCAGGAGGAGTCGGAAGTGAGGGTTGTACGAGCCCATACTTTGCCTGGTGACCCCAGCGAGGGCAGTATGAGCCCATACTAGGGCCTTATGACCCCTGCAAGGCCTGTACGAGCCTGATGAACCTAGGGAGGGCTGTACAAGGCCATACTAGGGCCTGATGACCCTAGCGAGGGTTGTACGAGCCCAAACAAGTGCCTGATGACCCCAAAATGCCCAAATAAGCTAAAACTAGGACAGGCAAGGTCAGACGAGAGGTCATTGATCCCTCATTTTAGTCACCATGCCCTTGTATGGGCTCGCACAGCCGTCCCTTAGTTCATCAGGCCCTTGTATGGGCTTGCACAGTCATCAGGCCCTTGTTTGGTCTCGCACAGCCATCGCTAGGGTCATCAGGCCCTTGTTTGGGCTTGGCCAGCCATCGTTGGGGTCATCAGGCCCTTGTTTGGGGTCATACAGCCATCACTGGGGTCATCAGGCCCTTGTATGGCTCATACAGCCATTGCTAGGTTGACGAGGCCCTGGTATGGGCTCATACAGCCATTGCTGGGGTCATAAGGCCCTTGTTTGGTCTCGCACAGCCATCGCTAGCCTTATTAGGTCCTTGTTTGGGCTCGTACAGCCCTCGTTGAGGTCACCAGGCCCTAATATGGCTCGCACAGCCCTCGCTAGGTTCATCAAGCTCTCGCATGAGCTTGCAGATACCTCAATTCAGTCACCAGGCCCTCCTATGGGCTCGTACAGCCATTTCTGGGGGTCATCAGACCCTTGTTTGGGCTCGTATAGCCCTCGCTGGGGCATGTGGCCCTTGTATGGGCTCGTATAGGCCTCGCTAGGTTCATCAGGCCCTCGTATGAGCTCGCAGATCCCTAAAGTCAGTCAACAGGCCTACCTAAGGGCCTGATAGCCCTCACTAGGGTGGGGGAGTGAGAGGGTAGGGGAGTGGGAAAGTGAGGGAATGAGAGGATATGGGAGTGAGAGGGTAGGGGAGTGAGGGAATGAGAGGATATGGGAGTGAGAGGGTAGGGGAGTGAGGGAATGAGAGGATATGGGAGTGAGAGGGTAGGGGAGTGATGGAATGAGAGGATATGGGAGTGAGAGGGTAGGGGAGTGAGGGAGTGAGAGGATATGGGAGTGAGAGGGTAGGAGAGTGAGAGGGTAGGGGAGTGAGAGGATATGGGAGTGAGAGAGTAGGGGAGTGAGAGGGTAGTGGAGTGAGGGAGTGAGAGGGTAGGGGAGTGAGATGGTAGGGGAGTGAGGGAGTGAGAGGATAGGGGAGTGAGAGGGTAGGGGAGTGAGGGAGTGAGAGGATATGGGAGTGAGAGGGTAGGGGAGTGAAAGGGTGAGGGAGTGAGAGGATATGTGAGTGAGAGGGTAGGGGAGTGAGAGGGTAGGGGAGTGAGAGGATATGGGAGTGAGAGGGTAGGGGAGTGAGATGGCAGGGGAGTGAGGGAGTGAGAGGATATGGGAATAAGAGGGTAGGGGAGTGAGAGGGTAGGGGAGTGAGGGAGTGAGAGGATGTGGGAGTGAGAGGGTAGGGGAGTGAGAGGGTAGGGGAGTGAGAGGATATGGGAGTGAGAGGGTAGGGGAGTGAGATGGTAGGGGAGTGAGGGAGTGAGAGGATATGGGAATAAGAGGGTAGGGGAGTGAGAGGGTAGGGGAGTGAGGGAGTGAGAGGATGTGGGAGTGAGAGGGTAGGGGAGTGAGAGGGTAGGGGAGTGAGGGAGTGAGAGGATATGGGAGTGGGAGGATATGGGAGTGAGAGGGTAGGGAGTGAGAGGATATGGGAGTGAGAGGGTAGGGGAGTGAGAGGGTAGGGGAGTGAGAGGGTAGGGGAGTGAGGAAGTGAGAGTGTAGGGAAGTGGGGGAGTGAGAGGGTAGGGTAGTGAGAGGGTAGGGAAGTGGGGGAGTGAGAGGCTTGAGGCTGGAGAAATGGAGAGGTGCAGCTAGGAGGTAGAGAGCCCCATGCCCCCCCTCCCCCCTCCCCACCCTCCACCCCGGTGTCAGATGTCTAAATTGCTCCCTCCCCGGCACCTGCAGTTACATCACAGGACCGGGGTCAGGGAGAGACCCAAGAGGCGCCTTGCTGTCATGGTAGGGACTGTAGAGTAGTAGACTAAGCAATGAATAGCAATGGATATTCCTATCTGCACTCAACCTCCAGATTGGGACAGGGGATTGGTACTGTGGCTTGTTGTTGGCCTTCGGTATTTTACAAATCGTAGGGTTATAATCACCACTTATACTATATTTTTCCTACCTAAATCGTACTGTGGAGTTTGGCTAATAGCAGTGGGCAGTGGAAATCTGAGTTTCTTACATAGTTCTTACAGTTCCGGTGAAGGTACAAACGTATAAAAATATACCACATATATCCTTCCAGTAAGGGATTTCAGCATGGGATTTCAGCATGGGATTTCAGCATGGGATTTCAGCCGTTTGGGCCTGAATTGCTGTGATTTGTATAGATTGTTAGACCAGTCCATCGAAATAATGCAAAACCAGCGATTTCCCCCTGAATGATATACCGGTAGTGCAATTAGATATCTTACTGTATGGTACAAAAAGCTGGGTTACAGCAGTCGGGACATTAATAAAACGAACCAGACGACATTTTCCGGCCAGTCTCAGGCTATGTTGCTGCTTTCTGGCACAGCTTCATTGCACAGCATTCTTCATTAGGCAACACGCAGGGTAGCAGCGCCAAGGCGCAAAACGTCACCTTATTTATGTCGGCCACCCTCCAAGCCTCTCCTCGTCACTAGCTTCATTCATTATTCAGTGCATAGTCCAGGGCAAACGCACCCCGCTCATCTCGGCAGCTATCATGGCCAAGGGCCTGATATGATTTATATAGGGGCTGTTATTATTGGTGTAGTGACAGCGCCTCATTAAGGATGAAAACTCTGCACATCACTGCAACATCAGTTAACCATTGGCACCTGGTATCTACCCCTGTGTCTGCGTCCAGAGGGGTAGAGATAGTGAATGTAAATGATAATGGCCTTCCTGCTATCCCTCTATTACATTATGTGCAGGTATAATATGGATGCATTATACATTTACAGAGGGACTCCCTACGTAAAACCACCAACCGAAGATTTACCTATTTCTAATTCCACATAAAAATACAACTACCCATCCACATGTCATACGTCGGTTCCCTAACTAGATGGCAACACTGCTCCGAGGGTCAATCCTGTGAAATATATAGGTCCGGTATATTTATTATGACATTGTGGCTGGCCGTTATTGCATGCAGTGTTGTAGACACAGTAAGGCCGCTACTGCTTCAGACAAATGGGCCACCGCGTAAACGCTTCGTGTCGGAATGAGTGATTATGCTCGTGCAACAGGCAATTTCATTTCTGTTAGTAGAAGTCCTAATTGGTATTTCTACCAAAATGAGGGACTAAGGCAGTCAAATGAGCGGCGAGGGATTTCAGTATGGGACTCGATTTCCAATTGAAAACACACCCATTACCCTTAGTATTCTGCGACTGGAATCTTCTCCAGGGAGGCTCTCCATGGGTGCTTCACCATGGCAGGAAGTATATCGGTAGTATGTGCGGGTATAGGGAGGTGTGACCTTATGTAACCCCCAGTATTTACTTGGCCTCAGGCCCTGGAGGAGAGAGCTCCATGGGGTCTAGCTTGGCGTTAGACTGGAAGGCTCTCTGTAGATTGACCCTTCATAGAACATAACTGCTCTCCCATGTGGGTATATATGTAGCATGGCGGTCAGAGGGGAGACCTAGACCATTTGCCCACGGCTATGCATTTGCACGTACACACTTGCCAACTTTCTTTCTTGTTACAACTGCAGGATATATTATGTTCTATAGGATGTGTTCAAATTCATTGCAAAATCCTAGGATTCAATGAAGCTAGAGAGTCGGGATGACCAGTGGCCATGCTGCTTCCTCACCTGTACGTGCTGGGATGAGCTGATAATAATTATGCCTAGTGTTTCCCTACTCTTGACTTTTTTATCAAAGAGACGAGGAACTCATCACGGTGCACCGTTAGAATGTGAGGAGACATGAGCAATTCTACATCGTACATTGGAAGGTGAGAGCAGCTCAGATGAAGTGGAGCTACTCGCACAGGTGTGGTCGTATGGGCTGGTAGCATGACTCTCCACAGGAACAGGAAGATCTAGTGCAGTCATGCAGGCTGTGTGAAGGGAGTGATGCACTGCCACACGGTATGGCAGAGCTGTACACAAACACCGTAGTATGTTATGAATATTACAGTCATCTGATTCACCTCAATTGCTCCTTAATTACTGTAGTGGTATGATTTTGTGCATTGAGTTGAGCTCTCCATATTACAGTATGTGTATATTATATAGAGACAAGGATCTGTGTTGGAGATAATATTGTGGCACGCAACCAAGTAGATGCAACCGATAAGCAACGCCATGCGAATCTGTATCCAGTAACCAATTGTTCCAAATATAATTATATACCAGTAGATGTATCCCAGAGGTGGAAGAACTTGTTCATAGACCAACATGCAACTATAAGTAATTCTACGGTGCATGATTTCATTGGTCGAGTTAAAAGATGCATGATAATTTACATATTCACCAAGAACGCTACCTAGTCTATACATACTGCCATTCTGTATGAGCCATGCTGGTCCCCAGTGGGCAGTGAAGGTACCCATAATGCATTGCTGGTCTGCCACTGGTTCTGGACGGCCGCAGCTGGTGAATTCTCTAGTAGGCTGGGCACTAGCGCATCCTGGGGCCCCAGCGGTATACCGCCTTATGGCTATGAATATTTGACCACCCTGGACGGGGTAGGGGGTGGGGGTGGTAGGGCTGTGTATACCTGCATGGGGGGACATAGACGGCAGGAGCCATGGGCCTTCATCTACTGATATACCAGCAGACTACCACACCTAGGGGTGTATTAGCAGGGATCAAACAGGGCAGATATACGTAACAGGTTGATGAAGTGGGTATCAACATGAAGGCCCTTTGTATCATGTGGCTACATTTGTAGAGCTTGACGTCATGTGATTCCCACACAGACTGGAGCGGGGTACCAGCAATTTGAGGATGATGCTCTGTGTGTTGCAGCATAAAGGGGCAGGGTATCCCCAGGGGATGTGTCCAGGGAGTGGATGCAACCTATGTACAGCAGGTTGATGGGCTTGTATGTGGGGTTGTGCATGCCTGGTGCACTATGTCTTTAGACCAAGGTTACTTCCCATTGGCTACTGCCTGAGTGTCAGGCATCACAATATGTCACATTATGGCCCTGTGGTACACGTAATAGAAGGGTTAACTTGGACCTTCAGGACCTTTTTGAAAGAAAACCTTCCGTATATCAGAAATTAACTAAATCAGCGATATTGACACGTGAGACTAGTCCCGCATGCTGGGCCTTTCTGGTCGATTTTGAGTAGAAACGGATGAAAACTAAAGCTATTGAACTACGGTATCCGTTTGAGACCTCCTAAGAACATGTTTAGGATGAAGTAGTAAGACCTATTTAGGTTTATGAAGGTAAGAGGTCCAAATACACGATTGCACTTGGAAGCTTTGGAGCCATCAACATTGTCATTGGAAGGTGTTTCTCGTATATGGAGGTGACTTACGGACCTCCATAAGAAAGTTATGGACACCATAAGTCAATTTATGGAATATGGACTTTTTTAAAATAGCTATAAAAATGCAAGACTATGATGTTATAAACTATGCTATGGGGACCATACATGCTGGGTCTTACTTCTTTATGCAAAAAGTGTGCTCTCCTTAGCCTAGATTAAGAGAAATTAAAGAAAATATAAATTATGGTTTATGGATAAAAATTACGGTTTATGGAAAAAAGTTACGGACTCCACAACCCAATGAGCACAAAATTCAGTTTAACATCGAATCAATATTGGATCAACATTGAATCAACATTGACTACCAGTTATCAGTGTTGAATCAATGTCCTGTGCCCACTGGGAAGTGCCCACCAGAAACGCCCTCTTGGTCATGTTTCTCATAACATTTTACAGGTAAGTCTGAAAAGATATTCCACAGGTTTTCAACCGAACTATATTTTAAGATGAAACAAAATACTGTGAAAACATTCCTTAAAATGTATACATTTAAGACTTAAGGGTTTCCTATCCAAACCTACCCACCTTCCCTCCCTAGCCTATAGCTGATCTTTCCATGTCTGCCAACCCTTTGACCACGGCAGAGACACACAGGGACAAATAGCGTAATTCTGCATTTAGGCCTAAATTGGGATACGAAAGAGATAGTGGCTATAGTTCCCAGGGGCTTTAGAGGTATAGCCATAGACCTAATTGAAATTGAAAGAGCCTTTTACAACAACCCGGGACAGCAACAGTCCTCAGAACTAAGTTATAGCCCTATGCCCTATACCTAGAAAAAAAGGTAGAAAGGAGTCGATTATCACATACACGAGCAGTACAAGAAAAAAGAAAAAGAACTCATTTAATTTGGTGAGCAGCTTCGTCTGGTGATTTATGCTAACAGGACCCTCAGTAGTTACACTACTGCTCACCAGTGGCTGTCACCCCTATTACCCCTATTATCACCCATCGCCGTGACGTCACGACATATCCTCTACCGGCGGTAAATCGAATTATTCTGCCGATACTTCCTCATCTGGGCTGGAGGGGTAGGGAGGGACAAGCGAGATAGTGAGTGAAAAAGGGAGCAATTAACTACGCAGTCAGCGGGACAGATTGCAGAAATTTGCGAGCGATGAAGCGTGCGACATGGAGCATTTTCTTGTCGCAGGCAGATGGGTTCAATTTGGTGCAGTGAGGCAGTCATCATTGGAGCCCCCACCCCCGGCGGCAGATGGCACCCGCATCCCAACTCTGGCAACCAATCAGCCTACATGCCTAGAGGTTGTAATTACACGTCTACTCTCTGTTCTCCGGATCGAACCATACGGTTTTATAACTGCCTTGAGAATATAGCTCTTGGGATTTGCTAGTCGGAGGTGGGTTGCATTTCTATAGATTAGGGTCTGCAAGTAGGCCTACAAGGTAGGCTGCTGCATGCACGATGCAACATATGGCATGATTTCAATCAATAATGATGTGTAGACTACATTAATGTAGAAAGACACTCGAGACTCAATGTCGACCTTATTCTGTTGATGGGTTAAAAACTCTAATAACCCCCCACTTAGACTTGGTCCCTGTGCGACTCTATTGGCGCCCAGGGTTTGGCAGACATGCAAGGAGCCTACTAGAGACGAAGGGAAAGGTATGAGACGGGGTAAGGATCCCTTAATTCAGATACATATAAATTATAGGGAGTGTTTTCACGGTTTCTGAGCATTATTTCCAATGATGGATGGGTTTGAAATAACTACTTGTTCAACAAGTTGACAACCTTACCCTGTAAAATAAAAAGGTCATGTGAACAAGAATTGACCAAAGATATTTCTGAAAGCAAAGCCTTTACCCCTACACTACCGTCCAACCGTACGTGTTGCACATTAGTCATTGATGAGATGTACTGGCTTCAGCACGTCAACAGACAAATGCATTCGGCCATAAAAAGAACTGCCACTGTTTTACAACTCTTCCTCACGACAATATATGTAAGGTCCATAGTGCATGCATATCTAGATATTATCTTTATGTCTCCAGGCAATAACACCATAACATATAAAACATAGTGGCATGCGAGTCTAACCTCCTCTAGCCAGAGGGTAGAGTCCGGGTGTAGTGTCCCCTAAGTGGAGTTAATATAGCCGCCTCTCATAAATTATATATCTGAAACACATTGCTGTTGAAACATGGTGTCAATTCTCTAGTAGCATACAAAACACATTGCTGCCTACACTGGTGTCCTGCCCTCGGATTTTACTATGGAACGTCAAGAAATCTGTCAATTCCTCATAGGTCTGTAGTAATTTTCAATCATTGCAGTGGCTAGTCAAACACGAGGATTTAAAATATCATATATCACTATAATTATATAGATAGAGTATTATGGTTAAAGGGACTTCCCCTTTCTAATTAAGTTACTTTTAATTCAGAATAAATCCGGCCTATACCTACTCTAATTTTCAGACCATGTCGCTTGAAAGTGAAACAGATTTACATTTCGGGCATTGCACTTTCAAGAACAGTACTTAGTTTTCGAGGCAGAGCCCGGATACCTTGGGCTGGCATGTACTAAATGAATAAAAGCACACCCATTAGTAGTTGTCCAGAGAGTCATATCAGATTTCATATCAGCAATGCGGTGGACAGTCCATCTGTGATACTGAGACTGCTGCTGATGCGGAGAGCAGCGGGGTGTGGTGAAGGAGAGCAGCTCATCAATAGGACTCCGGCCGTGAGGGTCATGTTGGGCTCTTGGTGTTGGGGAGGCACCATTTGAGGACGTGTGATCTGGTAGTCTAGTTGCCAGCTGTAGTGTCAAAGAGCTCTCACTAAAGGTGGAGCTTCTCCCAACAGGATCAATTACAAAGAACATATCCTAGAGCCTATTCTCATGCTTCTAGCATTGACCCGCCCACACCAAACTACCACCTGCGTCACTGGGTGGGAACAGTGGGTACTGGTTAGGGCTGAGAGTGGACACCACGAGTACTATAACCAGCCATCTCCTGTAAAGGTGTAAAGGCAGGCATCAAGCTATGATAACACGCTATCCCTATACTGTCCCCAATCTGAATTCGTCCCACCAGCCATTAACCACTAGCCCATGACACTCTGTCAAGTCATTGTGGAAGTCAGGGCGTCAGGGGCCAACTTGCCTCTACCTATCAACCTTGCACAGATTCGCAATCAGCAACCTTAAGGAAGGAGATCTCTATGGAGGGTCCAATGATATCTTGAAAGGAGTGGGACTATAAACTAAAAGTACCACTATAATACCTTATTATACCAAGTCATTAGACTGGTTGTTGGAACTTTGTCAATGCTAACATGATACATATAATCAGTTCACAGTCACTAGATGATCTGACGATGGGTATCAAAGCATTAAACGACATGCGACGATAGGCCTATTGTCCCACTCTTGTATAGCATGGGTTGCCGATAGTAAGTAGTATATGGAAATGCACAACCGTGCCAGGCGTGTGTCACACTGAAGGTGGACTACACATTGACTCTACTTTGTTTTTGCAGGACATCAATGTGTTACGAAGCTAGACATAATTATTATGAGCAGAAAATGGTTTAGATATGTGGTTATTTATCAATACAGTTTAGAAGAACATTATAACCATTATCATCTTCAGACACTGACACATTCTAGCTATAACATGGATGGATTTATAGTTAATTCAAAATACAAATTCTGCCCCTGCCCTGTTTTATTAATATCCAAGACAATATTTGTGAGTTACGCTATGTCTGATTATGGCTCCCATTGACAGATGAGGGTAGGGTGATGATAGAATATAAGTAGGCCTACCGGGTATAGATCTAGTCAGTAGTGACTATACTCTCAAAACGCTATGTATCATTAGTGTATGATATTATATCATGAGCACTGCATAGAGTCTCGTCCTATAGCCAGACGCCATGTACTGTTCGGTGTTTGGCATCACTTGTTAATGCATTAAAACACTGCTAACACATAGCAGGACACACAACTGATGCCTGTACTGTAACACCTAGACGTGTTAATTGCCTAACTAGGTCTAGGTATAATGTAGTTATAGTCTGAGGTACTGCGCCCTAGTTCTATGGTGATAAGATTATTCATTTCCTCCTGCCCCCTATCTTAAAAAGGAGATTATGTGCATTCTCTTTCCCGTTAGCACATCGTCCGTCGATATTTCCTATAACAAAGGGACACATTCAAGGATTTTACGGCAAAGCCATAGTGGCTTTGGGTTTTAAAGAATTCTTTTGAGCTGGAAAGGAGGGGAAAGATGGAGGTTGGGGAAGGGGCAGAGGGAGGACTTGTGATGGCCTCCCTTTAAGCACAGCAAAATGTTGATGACCAGGGCTGTTGCATGTGTGTGTGTGGGGGGGGGGGGGGGTAGTTAAGTCAGAGTTCACAGATTGTCTTTGGACGTGCTTGAGTGATTTCAGGAGCCACCCTGGACCACACAATCTCTAGTATATGTCCTGCATGTGCATAGTATGGAAATCGATATCAACCAGGCCTGGACAAGGTTGAAGGGCCAACTATAGGGCTTCATTTAACAATGAACAAGGGGACCTATGCAACTCTTTTCTTGTAATTTTTACCAACTCTCCCTCCATGATATAAATGGCTTTAGGGACAAGGTCCCAAAGCCAATAATAGCCTCTAGCTAGGGTATCAACTGGACGCGGTCTGGTTAATCCTATTATGCGAGTCGTGTGGTCTTCAGAGGAAGGCAGCGTATCAAATGGGTTGTGAGGAGCAGAGCCTTTAACAGTTTCAGTTCGAGTTTAAAAGCCGGGGATCCTATGTAAAGAGTCGACGTAGCGACTTTTACATACATTTCTGTGGACAATAATATATAACAAGTTGTTTGTTTGTAATTGTTTGTACTGTCCAATATTATATATTCATATATATATATATATATATATATATAAATATATATATATATATATGTGACAGGATCTGCGAAAAGGCCCTTAGTGCAGGGTGCACTCGGGTCCCTTTTCCCAGTGCATGCCACTGTGACATATACTGGGAATAGGGACCTTAGTGCACCCTGCACTAAGGTCCCTTTTCGCTGATCGTGTCACAGTCACACACACACACACACACATATATATATATATATATATATATATATATATATATATATATATATATATATATATATATATATGCTATAGGTCAGGAAGGCAAATAGTGGACTTGGGCCCTATCCAATGTTTCAAAGGTTTTAAGCGAGGGAATATACATAAGCACTTCTAAGCAACTCAAGAAAACTAACAAAATATCATCTAAAGTATATAGAATTGAAGAAATAACTTGAATTTTCACATATTTTATGTAAAAATAAGCCCTTTATCAACATCTCTGCCTGAATTGTGATAAATTTAGTGTTTTTTGTCATTTTCCTGTATTTTCCATTGTTTCATGTATTTGAACATTTGAATGGCATAGACATAAATATATGTAGTGAAGTTGTACTATACTGACCCTATGTCTAATCATTTAAATCACGTGCAACTAGTAGGTTAGTAGTATCAAATTAATTTGTAAACAATGTGTCATGTCACCTTCAGACCATAGGGAAGTTCTCTAATATTAGCTTTTAACATTATAATCAGATAATGGGGAAGTCTCAAAGTTTCAATTTATGCATTAAAAGCTCATTTATTTTGTTTTAAATTCTGACTTCAAAAAGTTGTATAAAACTTTGTAATTATCGGAAGTTAACATTTTTTACAGATAAATAATCCCCAATGTGTCCTCTCTACATCTAAAGTGGGATACCTTTAAAATAAAAAGAAAGTTGACTTTATTGTCCATATTGCCAAATTAAACATACTATTTATTAGAGCTTTTTGTAATATTTATCCAGATATATATCCTGATATACACCTTCCACCTATCTCAAGCTACTGGGAAATGGATTTAGTTACAATCAGCATTAAACCAGCTTTACAGTGATATCTTTGGTTACTCTCTACTCTTAGTACTTCTCTCACAATGTCAATATTAAATAATTAGATAGAAAATAACTAGTTTTCAGGTCCCCAATTTGCCTTCCTGACCTCTAGTGGTGTTGATAAGCATATATGGATATTACTATCTTTAAACTTATGTAGTCTTAATCTATATTATTGTCATAATGAGATGGTAAAAATGATAATGATGTTCCATACTAAAGTATGGACCTCGTGTGCTACACATGTTGGACGTAGGCCAAATACATAACTAGCTAATTACCAATCAGGCCCTTCGTATAATTTCAGTTTGGCACTGACGAGGCTGATCCAAGGAGCTTTGTTATTTCCTTAACCAGATTACCTATTCTTAACCGCATGACTCGTACTGTACACACACAGAAAAGTGAGAGTCATTGTCGCTAAAACTAGGGTAGTTTTAGCGACAATGACTCTCACTTTTCTGAGGGTGTAACTGGAACGTTTACGTCTATCCTTGCCCTAGCCGTGCTACAACACTGTTAACCAATCTTAAACTCTCCAATGCCTCACTGCTTTCCTTTTCACAGTATTACCACTACTTTATCCAGTCATTGTGCCGCTGAACCTTCCAAATTAATGCCCACCTTCCTGTACTTAAGTCCCCAAGGGCGTGTATTACTGCTCGAGGCTAAATGTGAATGGCGAACTACTGTTCGGACTCCTCATTGTTATGCGGCGGGACTAGGTTTTTGCTGAGCCACATACAATGTGCATTGGGGCCCCTACAAAGAACTGTTGCAGCAAAGGGATGGGTTGGGGGATGGGTGGGGGGATAGGTGGGGGGATGGGTAGTCGTCCACACCTCCCCCTTCTGACCCCCTCCCCTGTGGCTATCTCTCCGCAATGATGTTACAGTATCACCCAGATCTTATTTAACCACGTGCTATTTGGGGAAAGGAGAGCTTCCCACCAGCAAATCTCTTTTTCATTCCACATAGATACCCCGACCGCACTAAACCGTGTCCAATACTAAAGTATCAAGATGGCTTTGTTTGGTTCTAATGGCGGATTTTCCGGTTGTTATAATTGCTTTACATATTTTACCACACTATGATGACACACTTTATACAGTGTAGCGCATTATAAACTATACGACGTATATAATGTGCATGACGTATACAACGTTGATCAGGTTTACCCTTTTAATTAATTTAACCTCATTGACATATAATATTATTCATCCCATATTCAGTAGACATACTATGCATGCAACGTAGTGATACCATGCATCTATACTATGAATTGGGAGAATATCGCATCTTATCCATGAGAAATGCGTTTGGACCAAGCTGCAACTACGCTTGGGGACGTTGGCAGTAAGGGTCACAAAGCCAAAGGTGAGATAAGACGGGAGCTGCTCTCTATAAAGGATTTACCACGAGCTGCTCAAGACCTTAGTGCCGGACTGAGCCCCAGAACTGTACAGGCCCTTAATCATCAGGATGGCTACTGGGAGTATCTTTCACCCTCTCTCCGCCCATGGACTTTGAGTCTCAGGGTAAACCAATACTGCCTGATGGAAATGCCTATCTTCAAACACGCAGAAACCTTTTAGCTTAAGTGTATTATTTCTCTGTCTGAGTCGCTCTGATAGTAGGGGGGGAGCTTATTCAGCCAAATTGGTGATGCAATACTCGCAACCAACTTAAAAGATGCTATCCATCATGAGAAACATGAATCTGGTCTTCGTTTTTGAATTTGAGATTCCTAACCCCCCCGTACGCCCCCTCCGAAGATAAAAAGTATTTAATTAATTAATTAAATACCATTTTAAATTATTTCTGATAAATCTGTGCACACAACCTATATATAACCACTTGTGGCTGATGTACAAAAATAGTCAGAATGAAATTGAACCATTTTTAGTCGTGTGCAGAATCCAATATGGCCGCCAACTGTTAAAAATGACCCATTTTCCCCCTTTTTTGGAACAAAGCCTCTACAAAACCATCTTGCAGTGATGTCCAAATGTAGTCAGCAGGAAAGTGAACTACTTTAAGATATTTGAAGAATCCAAGATGGCCGCCAAGTTAAAAAAAATACATATTTTAGTTTTTTTTAAACTAATTTTGCATTAAACCTGTATACAACCACTTTGTGTTTATGTATAACAATAGTCAGCATGGCAGTGAACTATGTTTAGATATCTCATTAATCCAAGATGGCCACCAAATTGAAAAAAAACTCATTTTTCATAAACCTTTTGATAAAAGATTCCTGGACAAAACCACTTTTTGGGGGACATATAAAAATAGTTAGCATGGAAGTGAACTATTCTCAGACATGAAAAAATCCAAGATGGCTGCCCTGTTAAAAAAACATCAGTATTTCATATCCTTTCAGGTAAAATGTTAAATATCATGGCCTGTGCTGTATACTAATATTTTAATTCTAATACTAATACTTATATCTAATTCCTGTGAGCCTATAATTATTATGAGCCTCAAGACTAGGAACAAATCTTAGACATGGTTGGGCTCATTATGGTAAAAGTAATCTGAACAAAAAGGCAGAATGATGAAGACGCTCTTTGATGAAGACGCTCTTAAGACTTTAATCACTTCAGATCAAAGATAAGAATAAAACACTGGTCGTGTTTAGCTATGTAGCAAAGTGGCTGGCACTCAGTTTTGACCAAAGCTGTTCAGATTTATAAGGGAAACATCAGACTTTGAGGAGGCATTGTCAAGGAAGAACTTTAAGTTTGTTGCATATGTTGCAATAGGCAGCTTCTTGAGGTCCCTCATCAGACGGAACAGATCACTTGTTTTTGGCATGGTTAGAGATGTGCCCCTTGCATATCTCACCTCTGGATAGAACCTTTCCTCCTTTTTCTTTGAACGGGTCCTGAGATACTTATCCACTTCCTGGAAGGAACTGAATGGTCCTCCCATCCTCTTTAGGTCATCTAGATCTTTCAATATACGCCTAGCAACTAGAATATTTGCAGTTTCTTTGCTTGTCATATTCTGGGATCTCAGGTTTGTTTTTTTTGATTTCCATTCCGGTTCTAGTGGGCCCATTCTCTCTTACCAATTCCTTGAAGCTCCCAGATGGTGATTTCTCCTAGAGATCATATGCCTTTACCTTCACTACCAATGAAGACACAGTCTCCAGGTGTTTGCTTCCTATGACACCTAGCTCATAATTCACTAGTTCTACTTCTCCTTCTGATTTTGTTTTATTGATAGGTGCATGTTCAGGTTTCTCTTGATGCATTGAGCAAAGCATGTTTTCACTCTGTGGATCACACTCACTAAATCCAAAGATATTCCCAGTTTGCTTCTGAAACCCACAGGCTAGTTCAGGTTAAAACATGGCCAATACCTTAAGAACCAGTGGCCCATACTCTTTCGCTGTTTTCTCAATGGCTTCACAGATGTCATCATTGTACCTTGTACTTTCAAACCTTACATCAGACACAAATTTGAATGCTGGTTCACTAGTATCAAGAAGATCTACCGGGTCTGTGGATGAAAGATCCAAATAGAGCTGCTGGGAAGCTGGTATCAAGGTCGAGTAGGTTGTGCTAGTGGACTTTGTTAATGATAAGAAAGGCTCAGTCAGGTGAACACCAATAAGAGCACCCATACAGAACATGACCTTGAGAAGCTCAAGTTTGATGAAACAGCGAACAATGCGTGCCCATTGATTTGTCACATCCACAAACTTCTCAGGAAGTGAGATAGTTCATGATAGTGATACGTCATCACAGCACATGTGAGAGTGGGTCAATTGGACCTCTCATCTTTGAGGCTTTCTGATTTGTTTTTGTGTGGTGCAATGAAGTCATCGAATTCCTCAGCCTTGGTCCAAGTCATGATTTATCTATGTCAACCCATTGCCCAGTTATCATGCGATTAAACATAAGGAATTGGTGCACATTGCAAAACAGATGGCTAGGCACAGTATCAGTTTAAAGTTCATCGGCCACCAATTGTGACCCAACAAGCAAAAAGACCCATCCGCGGGGGATTTTTAGTTCTGGCTTTAGCCACCAGGGGGCACCAGAAGGGCTAGAGAGTGCATAATTCAAGTAAAAATGCTCTAGGCTAACTTTTTGTGTAGAATACAATAGACTTATTATAATTGTTCTATCTTTACTGCAAACATTCCATATTTGGAATGCAAAAAGAACGTTTTCTATGGAAAATTATCATTTAAGACATATTTTGGTTGCCATGGAAACCATTCCATTAGACAAAATGGGAGATAACTGTCCTGGTTTCTTCGGTATCACATCAATTACTCAAAACTAAAAACAGACTGTAAAAATTCCTTCTAGAACCAAATTTAGACAAAAAAAATACCATTTTATTTGGTTATTTATCAATAATTTTTTTCATAATTATCGCTATTTATTATGGGATCTGATGCTTTTAGAGCTTATCTACCATTTTCAGTTATTGATATGTAGAAATCTTTGAAAATTAATTCCCGCAAAACTACCAGGAATTTTTTAGCTCATGATATCTTAATTTAAAGGATATGACACCAACTTTAAATACTAATTCCTCCCCGGGTGGGTCTTTTCCCTAGCCTGGTCACAATTTTTCTGCTTTCAAATTGTGCAAAGTTAGCATCCACACCACTGTTTCAATGATGTCCCCCAAAGAGCGGTTTATCCAGGAATATTTCATTAAAAAGTTTTAAAAAAGTGTTTTTTTTCAATTTGGCGGCCATCTTTGATCAATGAGATATCTAAACATAGTTCACTGTCATGCTGACTATTGTTATACATCAACACAAAGTGGTTGTATACAGGTTTAATGCAAAAATAGTTTGAAAAAAACAAAAATATGTATTTTTTTCAAACTTGGCGGCCATCTTGGATTCTTCAAATATCTTAAAGTAGTTCACTTTCCTGCTGACTACATTTGGTCATCACTGCAAGATGGTTTTGTAGAGGTTTTGTTCCAAAAAAGCGGGAAAATGGGTCATTTTTAACAGTTGGCGGCCATATTGGATTCTGCACATGACTAAAAACGGTTCAATTTCATGCTGACTATTTTTATAAATCAGCCAGAGTGGTTATATATAGGTTTTATGCACAGATTTTTCAGAAATAATTTAAAATGGTATTTAATTAATTCATTAAATACTTTTTATCTTCGGAGGGGGCGTACGGGGGGGTTAGGAATCTCAAATTCAAAAACGAAGGCCAGATTCATGTTTCTCATGATGGATAGCATCATTTAAGTTGGTTGCGGCAAAAAATTTGGTCTAAGCTCCCCCCCCACTGATAGAAGGAGTTGCTCTGTGAACAGCTTTTGTACCTTACCATTTAAACCATTCTGTGTGACGTCCTCGGGGATGTAAGCGGCCGTTAATGAGCCAATACTGGTCGTTGGTGCCATGTAATTAATCCTCTTTAATTGCTTCGGCACATAGGACAGCTGGGAACCGCGCCTTTTAATTAAATTGAGAATTCTATTCGATTTCCTGCCAATGCCCTATATTTGAATAGAAGTGAACTTTGGGATACGTATTTGACTAATTATTATATAATGTAATTGGCATGCAATGATGACCAACGGGTACATGGGAATATGCCTGGTGATTTCAAGTGACTACGGTTATTCATACCACAGATGACATTTTAACCATAACGACAATGCATTGGTGAATTGAAGTGCGCATGGCTTTGTTGCTTGGACTATCCCATGAAGAAGAACATCGTCACTATTTGAATTGTACAAGAACGAGTTCTATATATCTGAGAACCTCTGTCTACACCAAATTCTGCGTTAACTAAACTTAAAGAAGAGAATCCTTCAATATAGAATTGAGACCTGACATATATATGCAGGTAACGGGTTATCTGCCAGTTCTGCTATCTTCACATCTACAAAGGTCTTCACATCTACAAAGGTGCTCTGCTATTAACGAGATGGTACTATTACACCGTGGAGACCTGATTGGAAGGTTACCATAGAGACCCATTCTAATATCAAGATTGATTGGTAGCCATGGTATTAATCAGAATGGCCGCTGTGGTACACCGTAGAGGACTGCAGACAGTATGGCAGCAGGTACAACACTAATCTGTGCTGCTTATTGGGATAGAACGAGGTATAACTATAAGGCCACCTCTTTTTTGATAACTTGGATTACGGGCTTTTACTGTAAATATTTTGGGAGAGCAGAGGGGGAAAGCAGAAGCTGTTTTACACACCGCCTGTAGTACCAAAAACTCCCAAAGGGCAGAGGCTAATAAAGGTATGTTGAGAAATATATATATAAAAATCGAGCGTGTGATCCTAATCACAAAAGACTCAGGGTGGTTGCCTGTAGTGTGCATGAGACGTGTGTGGGCATAGTGTGCATGTGGAATGTGCACTTGTAGTGTACATGTGTAGTGTGCATGCGTAGTGTACAGGCGTAGTGTGCATGCATAGTGTGCATGTGTAGTGTACATGTGTAGTGTGCATGTGTAGTGTACAGGTGTAGGATGCATGTGTAGTGTGCATTGTGTAGTGTGCATGCATACTCCTACCCCTGCCCCTACCCCTGTACACCACCACACACAGACCCTACTATACACAAGCTTTGTCCACATATCTGTTCCAAAGCTATTTTGGTCTGATGAAAAACGTCTCACCCAGCTAAAATCTGTGGTAAAAGCTGTGGCAGAAGCTGTGGTAATAGCTGTGGCAGACGCTGTAGCTAAAGCTGTGGCAGAATGTTTGTTTTACATTTCCCCTTTGCCATGGATACCCAGTCTCAACCTGGTCTCACTCACACACTTCTCTTGTATCCTGGCTGCACCGTTTCGGATAGTATACCCGAATTGTGCGTCACAAGTATAACATATCTGGAGCTGACAACACACTACCTCCAGGCCTGCACCTCACAACCTATAGGTCGCATGACGCAGGTGCCCTGAGAAAGTCACACCGAGTGAGGCTAGCAGCGCAAAAAAAGGGTATACTCAAAAAAAATGTGTGCATTGACTTTTTTTTGGGGGGTACTTGAGCCCTTATTCACATTTTTATATTAGCCTAAGCATCCTATATGCTTATTAAGGTCTTAACATGGCAAAAAAGAAATTTGATATGGTGACATGAATTCTGTTTTTTAAATCAACAGGGGGCATGAGGACCCCCTCCCATCAAGTGCCCCCCTCCCCAACTGACATGTTCAATATCACACACAATACAAAATTACCATGCATTGACCATTCCCAAAGTAACCCCCAGTCAATTACCCTAAGTTTGAGCTGTCAGAATGTCTGAAAAAAAGCATCTCACCCCTGTAGTGTCACTGCAGATAACCCTCTCCCATAGAGATAGCACTGAGCCTGTTCAATATGTAACTGTTCAATGTTAAGGGTTATCTACGGGCTCCCATAGGGCTCTATGCTGAAGCAAATTACCACCATTTTAGACACAAAATTAAAATCATGCTTTTCAGGGGGGAGTGTTTGAAAATGGATTAAAGCGCGACTACATAGGAAGGACAACATTGTAACGCATCTAATGACACAAAATTGAGAGAAAAAGCTCCAATTTTAAAGGAATGACAGCTGTTTTAAATTTTAGGCTGAGAGAGCCACTGTAACCCGTCGCACAAGACTCAGGGTAACCCTGAGTCAAAAAATTCTCGGAGGGAAAAGGTAAACTTTTTTTTTCTTTTTGCAAAATGCCAAAGAATCTCGGCGGCGGATCCGTAATCCAACTTATCAAAATTAAACGGCCTAATGGTAATAATGCTACATGACCACTGACATTTCATGATAAACAATATTGATAACTTTTGTTTAAGAGCAAAGAAACCTCTGTTCTGTATAGTAGGTAGACTGTAGGAATTATGTTTGACTAGTCCAGGAGGACTAGTTGACGAGGGTGTGGGTGTTACCCTTGCTTGACCGAAATTTCTTTTGCGGAAAACCGCTCCCCTCACACTCTCGGCTAGATGCATGACTCCCTAGGTGACTGAGTCACCATCTTAGAGAGTCAAACATTAGGCTGGTTGAGGGTGAGTAAAATTTTACCAATGTACACACACAGAAATGTGAGCATCCCTGTTGCCAAAAGCACTCACCTCAGAAAGGCAGGCACAGCTCTTATCTCTGGGGGAAGTTTCTATAATACCATGGCTAACAATCAATCTTGATATTAGAATGGGTCTCTATATACAAGAAATGGTATCTCAAACCATGGGAGATAGGCCACTTGGCCTGGGAGCCGTGCCAGGCGGTCAGGTATCAACTCTATAGAGCCCACCTTGCGGCCTGAGAGATACACCACGATCTGCAGTAGCTTATCACTCTCCCCTCTCACCGCCCCCTGGGGACACCTTCAATTCACAAGCGCTGCTGCACTGGGAGGCTGGGATCCAGTTATAGCTGCGGCACTGAAGCACCGGCCGGCCCCATACTGCCGCCCAATATGTATGGGGTAGGAGGACTTAGAGTGAATTTGTGGGACATGAATTGGCCTAGAGTGAAAGCTAAGATTTATCAGTGTGTCACCCCTGTTCTATATCTATTATAGTGGCCTCCCGTAAGACATCGACAAAAGTGTGGTATACTAGTAGAGTGTACTATTGTAGTGCATTCAACACAGATTTCAGTGATAGAGGGAAAGAGTAGATCTAGCCTATGTCTGTTGGAATTAAATCTCCTCAAGACGACCAATAAGACTAAGGATGTATGGAGGAAGAGTCTATATACTAACCACTAATATATCATATACATATTGAGGAACTATTCGCAATTCTAGTAAATGATGATAAACAAGAAGTCAGGAGTTTGCCAAATAGATGTTGATCAGTCAGGCAAAAACATGCGACTTTGATGAAGCATCCCATATACATACATAATTATATACATATTCCCCTTCCGTGACAGAAGCCCGAGCCAGAGTGTGCAGACTGGGGACCTCCTTACCTATAATGACAGTGGCAATATGTTTCCTTTCTGCCCCGGGAACTTGGCCATTAGCACGGCACCTTTATCGTAATGATGACTAGGGAGCCCCATCACCCAAAGGTCAGCATCACCAGTCACACGACAAGCACTAACTACGGCACTGGGATAGGGAGAACAAGGCAGGGAGTGGGTGGGGGGCTGAATCCTGTTTGTCTACCAGGGTAGGGCCCCATTCGTATTTATTTAATATATGGTATATAAACCCACTGATTTGGATGACTATATCACTCTTCTACATACAGATCGTTGATGATGCACCTTCCCTTAACCCATGCTATCACTCATCGATTCTGTAAGACTGTAAACGGCTCGTTCACCCAATGACTTGGAGGTGGAAGCTATACCCTAAGCCCTGAATGATGATCTATCCTAACACTATGGATGGTGTTTTTCAGCCATGGGAACCCCCTTGATGCTGAGCCTAACACTCTCATCCTAATCGTATCATCCTGCGGAAATCAAAGGGTTAATGGGATCATCGCTGGCACTGGTGTCGGCAAGTGCAGTGCGCTGGAGGCGCTCTGCTGTGAAGGTGAGGGTGGCAGTGAGACACACCAGGCGCAGCCAGGCCTGGGGAGCATATTGAGCAGGAGTTGAGCTGCTCCCAGCCATATGTCTTTGTCTTTGTGCAGAAGCCCCTGTTGGACAACTAACGTATGCTAGATGCCATCCAGCTGGGTGAGCCCAGAGATCAGGTGAATAAACGTTAACAAGGGAAGAACTCTTTAATTTATTAGTGTTACTAGATATTAAACATTGGCTGAGGTATATCTTTGAGTCAAGGAAGCTGCCTCTTAGTATTAATTGTAGAACACTCCCCAGGCTGCAGAGAAAGATTAGTTCAAGGTTTTAACTTTTGATCAACGTTGGTCAACTGGTTTTCAAAGCAGGTTCAAAGTTCTGTGCCAACAGGGCTAAACCGGTTTCTAAACCAAAGCTAGCTCCAATATCTCCTTTATATTCCCCATTTAGAAATCACATCAATTCAACTTTCACCAAGCTTTATTATAAGGGGTCATCACTGCCTCCTAGCTGTAGGATGTTTGGTTTAGTTGTAAGTTAAATGGAG
Organism: Harmothoe impar; assembly: GCA_947462335.1. NCBI lineage: Eukaryota > Metazoa > Annelida > Polychaeta > Phyllodocida > Polynoidae > Harmothoe > Harmothoe impar. The sequence goes on from OX381708.1 coordinate 33,654,700, forward strand.
CTGTGTCTACAGATATTAATGCACCATGCAGCTGCTGTATTCCATCAGAATAGATAAGTTAAGGTAGGGTGTACTAGACCAGTGACTGATGCCTGGGCCTTGTTTATGTGTATTAGTGCTTGTTATAGAACTTGATCATATGAATTACTTCATAATAGAGGGACATAACTGATGCTTGGGCATTGTTTATGTTTATTAATGCATGTTAAAGAACTTGATAATATAGATTACTTCATGATAGAGGGACATGGTTGAAATGTCAACTTCAGTTATATAAATGGAGGACTTAGGTCGTGATGCCTGCTGTGAAGTAGAGTGGATCATTATACGCATTTTAAGTGGCTTTACTTGTATAAATGGAAATCATAGTATAGGGTGTCCGCCCCCTTTCTCTCAACCATATATTATACTCTACTTAAATCAAGACACAAGAGGTATGTTGGAAACTCTTTACTGCTGACTGATTGTATTTTCGACATTTAACAGCAACTTATTTTAGCATTGAATTGTAAAAATAGACCTTTTCATATAGATAGCTATAAGGAACCTAAACTTCAGCAGATATGTAATGCAAGGCTAGAGCTCTTTTCTTATCTCCAGTATGAAATAAACGAGAATGGTATGTATATACCTTTTCAAATCAAACGAATACTAGTATAGCTCCCCGATTGGACGTCTAGAGGCTAATGGGTGATTAATACACAAACTTCCTCTCTAAGGAAGGATACCTGGCTGACAAAGCTATAGAGAAGGGCAAGATTCTTCTCTCCCCATCAGGCTGATAGATTTATTAGGGGTTTGAATATGTATTAGATAGCCTACACCTGGACATGGTTCTTCCATATACGCACTGCCCCCACCAGGTCGAGACGAGGTGTTATACACCGAGTCGCTGACCAGTGGGTAGTGGGTATGTGGGAGAACCGTGTCCAGGTGTTGGCCATCTGACTTAACCCTCGGTTATGCAATAAAACCAAGGTGCGAATCCTTTGTCTTAGCCCACCACCGTTGGTTAAATATGTATAAAGCCAATATGTTAAAGATATGGCCATTGGTCAGGCAGTAGTATAGAGTCAGTAAGCTATAACTCCGTGTCCTGTACTGCTCCCACCTAGTTGGGATGTGAGTGGGCTGACTGCCTCCAGAGCTGGCCTTGCACCCCTGATACCCAAGGACAACGTGGACACCTCACCCACTTCACTATCGATTTCCCCCGCATACACCTTTAGTGGTCTGTCATGTGCAAAATATCCCTATCTGCCGCATAAATGGGTGCTGAGTTCATAGTTTAGGGCTGAGGGAACATGACTAAAGGTTGACCGGGGGCGAGTCCTTGGTTGTTATCGGAGCACTTCATTGTGACCCCAGGCCCCGTCTGGTGGCCCTGCACTAATCTAGTTCTGAGCTGCTCCCGTCTCAGGTAACAATGTAACCTGCGAGTCACTCAGCCCCCACTCAGGGACGCGGCACCCTCATGTCTTCTACCACTCTGTTGAATTTACTTGCTGCAGCCCACTGCTACAAACAGTAATGCCCATTTTGATATTATCATTATTGTCAGAAGAGAAGCACATCAATTCAACTTTCACCAAGCTTTATTATAAGGGGTCATCACTGCCTCCTAGCTGTAGGATGTTTGGTTTAGTTGTAAGTTAAATGGAGCTGTGTCTACAGATATTAATGCACCATGCAGCTGCTGTATTCCATCAGAATAGATAAGTTAAGGTAGGGTGTACTAGACCAGTGACTGATGCCTGGGCCTTGTTTATGTGTATTAGTGCTTGTTATAGAACTTGATCATATGAATTACTTCATAATAGAGGGACATAACTGATGCTTGGGCATTGTTTATGTTTATTAATGCATGTTAAAGAACTTGATAATATAGATTACTTCATGATAGAGGGACATGGTTGAAATGTCAACTTCAGTTATATAAATGGAGGACTTAGGTCGTGATGCCTGCTGTGAAGTAGAGTGGATCATTATACGCATTTTAAGTGGCTTTACTTGTATAAATGGAAATCATAGTATAGGGTGTCCGCCCCCTTTCTCTCAACCATATATTATACTCTACTTAAATCAAGACACAAGAGGTATGTTGGAAACTCTTTACTGCTGACTGATTGTATTTTCGACATTTAACAGCAACTTATTTTAGCATTGAATTGTAAAAATAGACCTTTTCATATAGATAGCTATAAGGAACCTAAACTTCAGCAGATATGTAATGCAAGGCTAGAGCTCTTTTCTTATCTCCAGTATGAAATAAACGAGAATGGTATGTATATACCTTTTCAAATCAAACGAATACTAGTATAGCTCCCCGATTGGACGTCTAGAGGCTAATGGGTGATTAATACACAAACTTCCTCTCTAAGGAAGGATACCTGGCTGACAAAGCTATAGAGAAGGGCAAGATTCTTCTCTCCCCATCAGGCTGATAGATTTATTAGGGGTTTGAATATGTATTAGATAGCCTACACCTGGACATGGTTCTTCCATATACGCACTGCCCCCACCAGGTCGAGACGAGGTGTTATACACCGAGTCGCTGACCAGTGGGTAGTGGGTATGTGGGAGAACCGTGTCCAGGTGTTGGCCATCTGACTTAACCCTCGGTTATGCAATAAAACCAAGGTGCGAATCCTTTGTCTTAGCCCACCACCGTTGGTTAAATATGTATAAAGCCAATATGTTAAAGATATGGCCATTGGTCAGGCAGTAGTATAGAGTCAGTAAGCTATAACTCCGTGTCCTGTACTGCTCCCACCTAGTTGGGATGTGAGTGGGCTGACTGCCTCCAGAGCTGGCCTTGCACCCCTGATACCCAAGGACAACGTGGACACCTCACCCACTTCACTATCGATTTCCCCCGCATACACCTTTAGTGGTCTGTCATGTGCAAAATATCCCTATCTGCCGCATAAATGGGTGCTGAGTTCATAGTTTAGGGCTGAGGGAACATGACTAAAGGTTGACCGGGGGCGAGTCCTTGGTTGTTATCGGAGCACTTCATTGTGACCCCAGGCCCCGTCTGGTGGCCCTGCACTAATCTAGTTCTGAGCTGCTCCCGTCTCAGGTAACAATGTAACCTGCGAGTCACTCAGCCCCCACTCAGGGACGCGGCACCCTCATGTCTTCTACCACTCTGTTGAATTTACTTGCTGCAGCCCACTGCTACAAACAGTAATGCCCATTTTGATATTATCATTATTGTCAGAAGAGAAGCCTGTCAGGTATAGATCTTTCAAGGATGTTTAGTAACAACTGAAGTGTACACACAATTCTGATGATTTGGCCAAAAAAAAAGGTTTGTTTCCGGTAACCCGACCGGGTCTAGCAAAACAGGGCCGGGTCCCCCTCTTTTTTTCTCTCTTTCAAATTTTTCCCTACATGCCAGTTTTTACGGTTTTTGTAAATCGGATAATTTTTAAGGATTTTAGAGGAAAAACGCTAAAAATAGCCCTAAAATAGGAAAAATGTTTTAAAGAATTAGAATTTTTTTTTAAATCCGACCGGCCGTGTTTGTGTTGTCTGACCATGTTACTGGAAACCAACTTTTTTTTATTTGGCCTTTCCGATTAGGGGCCAGATAGAAGCATGATTATTGTAAGCAAATGTATATTGGGTATATTGAACTACACAACATAATCCATGTATATTATATCGGTGTATATAAGTTTCACCGAGAAAATAAACAGAGTCAAAAAGGAGTCCTGGCTGTCCCCAGAATGACTCCCCGTATGTGAGCCAGCGCTTGCCCAAGGGAGTTAAATAACTCCAATAGGAAAGTCGAGAAAGGGGGTCATTCTGGAGACAGCCAGGTCTACTTTAAATATTTGCTCTGTGTACGATAGTGACAGGGGTATGCAGGCTGTGAACATGTCCTTGCCAAGCCTTAATAACACTGATCGTGAATAGATTCAGGATGATACTGGACTGTTTATGATGAATAAAGGTAAGACCATCGATCTGATACTGGCTCGTGTGACTAAATAAGCCTTATTGGGATCTTCAGCCAGGGGCTGTGCGCAAGGCAACCATTGATTACTGGGTACTGCATAATAAGTGTTGCTTGATCACTGATACATGTAACTGGTGGTGTGCACCTGGATGGTCACTCTTTGTTCACAGTGCAAACACATAACACATGTTAGATATGTACCAGCTCACATTTATATATCATCAATGGGAAATGACTACAAATGTATGATGTGTTCAGTAAAATTGACAATGCAAACACAGGAGCACAGAGATATGCGTGCTTGTACACACAGAAAAGAAGTAGAATCACTGTGACTCCCGACTTGATCACTGAGGTAACTCTCCCCAGGACTCTAACGTGACTCCTTAACATTAGCAGGACTCTAAAATAACTCTATAATGACTCTGTTCTAAGACTCCCTGATGATTAGGAGTCACTTCAGAGTTGTAAGGAGAGTTACCTCAGTGACCGGGGCTGGACTCCTATTTGAGAGTTGCAGTGATTCTACTTGTTCTCTCTGTGATACACACTGATGTACTGTGTAAAATGCAGATGCTGTCCTCTTATTGAATTCAATGGAGGAGGTTGTTTTTTCATGGGACATTAGTGAGATTCGTGTCTAGAAGCACAACGAATGGCCATATTCATAGCCATCCAGGAACTAATGTGTGTAACCTCATGTGCAGTCAGACTTAGATTACAATAATTTGGTGCAGTTGTCACAGATAACTGCAAAGGTCCCCTTGTGTTAGACTATGTTAAGACTGAGACCATCCAGTTACTTTTCTGTAACCTCATTGCCCTAATTCAAGCCTTCGTTCTTACTCATAAATGGATAATCCGCACGTGGTAAGTCAATACTGAGGATGGTAATAGGTGTGATAATAAGAATCTGTTAAATGACATTCATTACTATAGATAATTATCACTCGACAGTTATGACTCAATTAGGATTTAATCACCACTGTGATATAGGTGTGTATGTAATAAAAACAATAATCATTAATTACTACCTGTGTTCTGCCATTGGGTGACGTACGTAACACACAACTGCTGTTACATAGCGTCCTATAACAGACAGTTCACTAATTGCATGTGACCTTGGTCTTTCAGGTGAGAAAATCGATGCTGCTGGACGTCCCACTGGGCCGGTATTGTGCCGTCTAGGTGTTCTCACCTGGGTATATGTGAATAACAGATATTGAATATACTTGATGTCTTGAATATATCTCAGGGGAGAGAAATGCATCATTTATTATAGACCTCGACTAATACTGTTATATTTGTTAACCCTAATGTGAAAGCTATGTCAGTGACTTGCTGGACTAGGGGTGAGGTGTCTGTACTACCCAGCTAACAAAAAAACGATATTTTACGTCAAAATAACGTTTTAAAAGTTTGTATAACGTTATGCCATAGTAAGGAGCCTTAGATAAACGTAATATAACGTTATATAACGTTATAAAATGTTGTATAACGTTCTTTTGTTTACTGGGTAAGGCACTACTTGTTTCCATAGTCATTATGCATAGTTTGGTAACGTTACATGACATTCAATGGACCTTATGTTTCAATATATAAAAGCTCTTCGGAATTATTTAGAACCCATGAGCTATTGTACTATTTAATCCAAATCTTAAAAGGTTTGATAAACATTAACTGGGATCACTTGCAAGAAGTGTATTTTGTGGTTAGTTCAAGTACATCACTGACACTATTGGCAAGGGGCCAGCCTAAATGAATCTTATTGTTAAGAGGAAGTGCAGAGGCGGAGGTAGACTTGCTCAAGTCAAAATAAAGACAAAAAAGTACGTTTTCTATGATGTACCTTCTTCAACTGCATGTATCTTCAACATATGTTATAGTGGGGGCAGCGGCAGGGATGGTAGGAGGAGGCGGGGGTAGCGTGTGATAGGAGTAGCGCTGCCACGGACGCAGGCCAGTCTAAGGCGTATAGGAAGCAAATCTTTATTGGGGGCAGGGGTGAGCGACCCTAACCAGCTGTAAGCATCGGCTTATGCATGACAGCGCATATACATGCACAATAATTATATAGTAATTGTATATGAATTAGTGCTTCTGTCCCCTTTAGTTCTGGGCCCAGGTGCTCCCACGTTCTGTATCTGGGAGAGCTTTAATTTGGGAAATGTATATTATTGCCCCCCCCCCTTTTCCTACGTCACTGAAGTGGTATTCTCAAAGTGGTCACTGAAGTTGAGCTGCTGCCCTGTGCCCAGAATATCAAAATGGTGGGCTTAACCCACATAAGAGTCACTTGGTAGCCCATGCACTCTTGTACACTCTTCAATAGCCCACTTTGCCCAAATCCATCCCCGATGAAACCCACATACAGAAAAGTAAGGGTGACTCTGGTAAAAGCCGCGTAGCTCCAGAGTCAAACAGCTATTCACTTTTGTCAAGGGCCAACTTGAGTTGACACTGATCGTACAGAATCAACTCCAGTTGACCCTTCATATAGGTCATATAAGTCATTAGGGGTTTAACTCTATGTTCTAGCAGAGCCATGGTGGGATACACAGTTGACACCTTTACTTTTCTCTGTGCATCTTGGCGGAATAGCAAGCAGAGCTCACTGTAGTTGCAATGTTCATGAGCACAAATTAAAGAATTTGCAATGCAAGCAAGTGGTAATACTTGATCTTGGGTTTAGTCCAGCCTAGGTTGAACCCACTTTGACACAACAATGTGATAAATTTGAACTATTCTTGCTTATTTCCGTAGAATTCGGGATTAATGTGATATAACTGTCCTTATAAAGGATATTTTACGGTAGGACTCCACTATCTTGTCTAAATGTATGATCTTCGGCCCGCTGTTCTTTTGGCTGTAGTTAATTGCATCATAGCGGTTGTTATCTGAACAGTACACTGCAGTCCATATCCATAATATAGCAAGCCACCGGCTGGTCCTATATTGATGGATTGGCGCACACAACAATGTGACGTTGAAAGTGGCAAAAGGCCAAATGATGCCTTTGGGCCTTTATATTTAAACAACACAGCCAAATTAATAATTGTTGACAACATGTTCTAATGGAGGATTTCACTGTGTAGTACATTAATAGAATAGTGACTATGGCACGTTCGAAGCCAAACCGCTGTTATATCATCATGTCACCAGTCGCTGTGTTAATTGACTTTATTGCAGACTGTTCATGATAAATGGAAACTGGTTGTCCCCTCCCCAAATAAAAGGGTGGCTGAACTGTTATAGATTGGGATGGCGAATTGCCTAGATCTGATGCTCTCAAGTTCCTGGAATGATTGAAGCGATATGATTGGATCCTCTCGGCAACAGGGAGTTGGTTGAGATGCTGTTTGGGTTGGCTGTAAATAATAAGAGCTGAAGATATGGCGTCAGGGTTAGGCTATAATAAGCGGGTCCAATGTACGAGTCGCGGTACAGATCAATATAGTGGACACAGTGGCACACGGTGGCAGCCGAGTGACCAGTCAGTGGACAAACACCTCTTCGGGGCGGGTCATTGGCCGCCAGTGGACCCTGGCCCTAGACAATGCCAACCAGAAATAGAACCAATAAGAGCCAAAAGAGGGCATAGATATTTGCTTAATATAACCGTCAGTTTGATCGCATGCCAATTGGGATGTCTTATCGAGTTTTAAGCTGTTATACCCCTAATATGAGGCCTTTCCATATACTATTTTGTTCAAACTTTATCGACAAGCATCGAATTAAGTATCTGTGGTCATAATGCCATATAACATAATTATGATCTTTTTGAGCTGAAGTATTACGTCATCAACTTTCAGGCATATCCTATCACCCCCCCCCCCCTCGCCCATCCACACTGAAAAAAAATCAACTCGCCTGCAGACTCTTTTAAGTGACAAGGAAGCAGGTATCCAGCTAATCGTGACAAGGAAGCAGGATTTCTAGCTGGAGGTTTCAGATAGAAGACCCACTTGTCTTTTTGCCTGCTCAAAACCTAATGTTTGCTAGCTCCAGACATGGCACTGCACCAGCCCTCGAATTTCCAAAGGGTCAGCACAATATATGAATATAGGCTCAGCAAATAGACTTGCCAGGATTACATTCATACATCTTGCTGACAGAAGGTATAAAGCACATTTATAGCAGTGTGCTGTCATTAAAGGGCTATCCAGGAGTGTGAAATTGACAACCTTAAACTTGTCACTTGGAGTGGGCCACCGCCTGGGCTAACATTGTCAGTCAAATGAGCCTAGTGTCATATTGTGGGTGGTAACCTGGTAGGTCCTCAGATGGACAACCATTAACTTGTTTATATTATGACAGTCACTTAGAATACCCTAAAGTCTTCTTATAAGACAACTATTTGACAAATGTGGATGCTTTGATTTTATCAGTGCATAGGAACAACAAGAGGCCTTTTTATAATCTGTGCCCTTATATTCCATGTGTCACACGCTAGCCGTCATCAGTCGTTGTTGTGCTGGCATGGCATTGCTCCTGGAAATGGCATAGAACATGTTCAGGTCAAGTGCTACAATTATGTCACAATTTGTCACAATTGTGTGATAGTATATTATAAGAACGACGGGGGAGTTTCACCATTCCCTGTATACCCTAGTGCCTGTTATCTACAACATATTGATTGAATATCCCATTTAATAGTATCGGAACTGGAATTCACGGGGGAAGGTATGGGTGGTGATCGGGAGCGATCAACCAGGAAAGCCTACTAGTGTAAACCCAGCACTTATATAATGTGTGCTATTGATTGTTGACTCAGGGTATTAACCCTGAGTAATATACACCTACTAATTTTGCGTTTTAAGACAATTTTGTGACATAGGAGAATCTTTATATTTTGGTTATCGTCCGACATAGACAAAAGTCGACAAAAACATGAGACAGGCAAGGTCGGGGGACAGGATCTAGCGCAAAATTTTTTCTAAAAATCTAAATTTTTCTTGACTAAATTGAACTGCGATCTTTACGAATTTATTTCTCTCTTTCGCTATTATGTAAATGTATGAAAACAAAGCTACCGCCGCCATGGGCCTCCATAGGCTGCAAGGCATTAAGTTTTTGGGTGCAAGATAGAAATGACATTTTGAGCGAATTTGCCCGTATTTCTCTCTTTCTACCCCCAAAGCGGGCAAAATCTGGGCACATTCTACCGCCAGGACCTATGCAACAAGTCACATCCACTCTATATCTATGTGTTAAGACAGGGGATGCACGGCAAAGGCATGGACGCGTAACACACGCCGCCCTGTAGCCGACCGACACAGCGAAACGGAAACGGCGATGGTGTCGCTGCTGATGCTCCGATCGACTCGCTTTACGGCCGAGATGTAAAACAGCGGTTACGCGCTGCTGGGCGCTGACGCCGACAGCCACCTGCTCGCCCCCAGCCACCTGCTTTCCCACAGCCACCTGCTCACCTACAGCCACCACCTGGAATTTGATTATATATGACTTCCAATATATGAAATTAGGGTAGCTTTTTCTGGCGATTACGATTCTGCCGTCAGAAATGAGAAATAATGTATTGTGCTCAAATTAGATCACTCATTCGAATTCATTTCTGATGCCAGAATTGACAGATTACCCTGAGTCATCTGTGAGGACACTCACACACTCCATTTTCTTATATTTATAAGTTGGCGTGAACTCTATGGTGGTCTGGATACAGTGTAGGGGTAGATCGACCTAGGGTCAACCACGTACCCTGAGATGTCCACCTTAATTGTGTAGTCATTCATGTATGGTATTGTCTCTATTTGTCCTTTGCTGGAACGAGTAAAACTTAAAGTGTACTGTGATACACGAAAAGAGGGCTGATCATGCTTGAATGACTATAAAATAGGGGTGGACATGTCAAGGTACATGGTTGACTCTAGGTCAGTCTACCCTACCACCTGTGTATACACTAGGAAGGCGCTTGTTGGCGCCTCTATGACATGGTAGACTTGGCATTCCTATCGGTTCATATGTAGTGTGTTTGTTGTGAAACCTTTTAAAGCTGGAAGCAGCCCCATGGAGTGAACCACAGTATGGCGGTGTTGAGTTTGGTCCTTGGGCGGGGAGCAGCCCACCGGAGCAGCTCACATCAGGACTCCTCTGATTAGGGGTCTTCAAAGCAGCTCTTAATACGCCGGAATCCCCACAGGGGGCACCACTGAGGGGCCGGGGCGGCTGATGGATCTCATGCCGGTGCCCTGCAGGGGGACCTCAACTTGTTAGAAAGTCGGCCAGTGCAACTGGAGATTGTCTCACGGGGAATTGGGACTAACTCCCCATGTTATGTATGCATTTGAAGAAGGTAGAAAGATGTGTACTACTGCCACACACAGAAGGGCAGTGACGTCATGTGCTTACAATGTCATAAAGTAACATCGTGTAGATATGATATCATAGGTTTATTAACTTTGAGCATCTATCATATTCCAGCTTTTCGCTTGTGTCTCTTCCTATATATTCGATCTATCCATACAAGCACAATCGCTTACTCATATGAGGGTGGTTTAAATCTGGGTTCAGGAAACAGAATTCTCTCAGACCCTCTCACTATGCAGCAGAGCTGCTCCATTAATATTTTATCAATATGCAAACTTCTGCTAGCAATACAGGATTCCTTGAAATTTTGAAATGTCCCCGGCCATGCCGTATTCAAGCACATGTATATAGAAAATAGATAGAACACACTTGTGGAAACTTACATACATATAAGTAATAATAAAAACATTTAGGCTACCACACCACATCACTGAGTTATTTCACAATGGGACTGACGTATTCAGCCTGAAATAAACGTGAACAGTAGTACAACATAGCATAGGGACACCCACATACAGGTCCACACAGGTTAGCTGTCTACAATAGAGCATCAAGACAAAGAGGTCATACAGATAGGGCACACTGCAGGCAGCCCACCCCTTACGGCTCCTACATGCTCTGCATACCAACCCCGAGTGGGCAGGAGGAGGGGGAAGGCTTGAAAAGCACCATGCTATAAATAAAGCATAATTCTAGCTCCTGCCTGGGCTGTAGTTGAGAACAGGGAATTTGAGAAGTCTGTGAGAAGGTGCGATGAAAGGGCTGCCAACCTGCAGTTTCAACACCCACCCTTCTTTAAGGAGCAGACTCTGGGCCGGGATAATGTAAAAAAAAAGGATTCACATCTCTTAGAGTTGAAAGCTAGACTTAAATAATTGATGGCATCGTTTTCAGCGTACACTTTACAACCTGTAAAGGTCGATGCCATCTGTAATTGAGGTAGTGTGATGCAATAGCCTAGAGCACTGCCAGAGGGTGATGGATAGACCGATTTATGATTTAACATGTAATTATCCAGATCTCTAGAGTGGATCCCCAAATGGGTAAGGCTTTCCCCTATATGTGCCTTTCAATGTATCTGATTAGTTCACCCATGACAGCCTTAGCTTATCCGTACATATTATGTCTAGTTATATGAGCTGAAATGCTACTCATATATAATCATAGCTGCTATGATGTCTGCAGATTATATTAGCTCATATTCCAGTTGTATTGCTATTGAGGAATGCACTGCACATGTCCTTTCCAATATGATATGGTAACCAATGAGTCCGTATTGAGAACCGTTGGAAAGGCATATAGAATATGAAGGCAACATTTACCATCATCTCCGATATAATGTTTTCAACATGGTGCTTCTGTGAGTAGAGCGCTGTTATAAATCGCCCTTTCATTCAGCCACTTGAGTTTTCCACTAGAACCTGTCTCTGAATTATCCAGCAAGTATCAACGTAATGTCTCCCTTACCCTGTCATGCTGTATGATGTATAGGCCAGACGCCTTTATTGCTGCAATAAAGAGTTATATATGCTGCTGGTCACTGACAGATTTAGTTTACTTCAGTGCATGTTTTATGTCCAGGCCTACCTTAGCATCAAGGGGTGGTGGAGAAGGGGATCCAGGAGCATCTTTCATTTTGTACAGTAAACATATCCGGTTAATTTCATGTGTGCAGTAGCCCTAAAGACATGTCTTGAGTTCTGATGGACGGATTCGCTTAAACCAATGCAGTCATATTCTGTTCTCTTCGCCCTTCACCGAGCAAATTAAAGTATAGTGCTTGATGTAGGTAGGTGTGATCGGCTACGTACAAGGGATGATTCTATTATCAGATTATGTTAACATAGAGGACGATACTATACTCTTAGGGTCCTAATACGTTCATTGGAATTTTTTGAAATTATTTTAGGAGTGAATTAGGTGTGGATATTCAGTGTGAATTTCAGTGTGGATATTTGAAATTCTAATAGACAAGCATATATTTCCAAATAATTTTCAAATGTTGTTTTTAAACGTCTTCTCATTTTTACCTATGAGGGTCCATACCTAGATTTAAAAGAGATCTGACATCAAGATGGTACAAGCCATTCATGATTATAAATGCAATTGGTTAGCACGGTTTCATAAAGGAAATATTGATAGTTTTACTTTGCTACTACATCTATCTAGGCAACAAATCAATCCGAGTCCATCAGCAAATCACACCAGCAGTCAGGGCGCCCTCTGAGACGTCCAACATGATAGGGTGAGTGCAGAGGCTCACCCAGCGCTAGACAATTCTTGCTGTATGTAATAGATGGACAATGGTTATTAAAAGGTATGTAGAATTAACCACAGCTTGCAAGTGGGCGCCAGACGAGGGCTACATACCTTTACATAACCATTGTCTATCTGTTTTAAACCAGGGTATGCAAGATAACCAAGGTGCGAACTCTATTGTTCTAAGCCACCACCGTGGTTTAAATGGTTATAAACTCGTGTTGAAAGGTGGTCTGATACCAACCAGGCAGGCTGGTTGACTCAAATAGAGGCATTTAATCATGGTAATAGTAGAATGCGCTATCCTCATGATCTTCAGAAATTACATACACGAATGTTCACCACAAAACCCACCGTTTTAAGCTCATCAGTATTGTATATCAAGGGATTAATATATGCTTTATGAAGACGATCTTATCATACACAAAGTCCTGAGTGTGGATCAGCTGATGATTCTAATATTTGTTGTCTCTTAGTTTATACATGCCAACTACACACGCCAGATCCAGCCCAGATCTAACCAAACTTTGACAAAACCATAGGAATTGTACTTCCGGACAATAACTCCAGATTTGGGCAAGCCTAACTTGCCCAGATAAAACCCATTGTGGTGCCCATTATCAATGCTGTCTGAAATACGGTTGTCGAGAAGCGTTGTTGTTAAGGTTGACGACCAAGGGCGTTTGTATGGATGGATCACATTGAGAAATGTGTATGTATCATTGAAGGCTAATCATAGAAATAAATAAGAGCTTATTGATAAGAGATTGTAGACTACTTTGATCTGAAACAGACTGATTTAATATAGTCCAGGACCTGAGCCGCTCTGAGCTAGTCTGATGCTGCTCTCACTACACAGAACTGATTCTTTCCATATTGTTTTATTGCCAGTATGAATCAATATTGCTCAGCTAATGGGAAATCAATGCTGGGACTGAGAGTGGTTCAATAAAGAGGACCAAAAGGTTCAATCGTGTTCTCTTGGCATACGAATTACATCAATCCCAGTGCTACCTATAACGCCCTCGTCTTTCTAAATGAATTACTAAGGGAGCTGGCACCTTTGACTCTCAACCACCACTAGGAAAGAGCACGCCGTTTCAGATTCGACTCTTCAGTTTTTTATCAGCATGGGCGTTTAACCTGAAATATCCACAGAAAGAAGTGAACTCACTACTTGCTTGGCAGGTAGTCTCAGGTAGTCTCACAGTGGTTCGCTCTACGCTGCTCCCACACCTCACTCACCTGGTTTTATATTCACTTGCGCGCCAGCTCAATAGTGCATTTAAATGCCACCCAGTCCTATAGGTAGTCATTGGCATAGCCTACAAATGGCGTTGTGTGCCTGCCGAACTCTAAGTTGGAAAAAAAAGTATAATCAGTGGGCTAAGCGTACACCTCACGTCTTTTTTTAACATACAAGTGAAGCTAACTAAAGGCTTCTTTGACTAAGACCTTTCGATCTGCTCACATTTTGCTCATATTATTCTCATGATAATACAGCGCGGTGTAGTCTAGATGTATTTCTAGGTCTAGATCTATAGGTTGTTAGCTATTAGACAGATACAAGCCTAGGTAAGTGTGGTGCCTACATTGGTGTGGTGCCTAGGTGGGTGTGGTGCCTAGGTAGGTGTGGTGCCTAGATGGGTGTGGTGCCTGGGCAGGTGTGGTGCCTAGGTAGGTGTGGTGCCTAGGTGGGTGATGTGCCAAGGTGTGTGAGGTGCCAGGCTAGGTGTGGTGCCTGGGCAGGTGTGATGCCTGGGTAGGTGTGGTGCCTGGGCAGGTGTGGTGCCTAGGTAGGTGTGGTGCCTAGGTAGGTGTGGTGCCTAGGTGGGTGATGTGCCAAGGTGGGTGAGGTGCCAGGCTAGGTGTGGTGCCTAGGTATGGTGCCTCGGCGAGGTGTAGTGCCTAGGTTAGTTGTGGTGCCTATAGGTATATAAGTGAGATGCCTCAGTGCAGCGTAGACTGGATATCATATTCAATCAATCCTTCATGCTTCACCATTAAATGCTGCTCCACAGAGGCACTCAGATGGAGCAACTCCACAACCGGACCGTCTGGCTTGTATACTAACTGGGTCAGTGGCCAACCCCCTCTAAACCCTGCTTTTCAAAACCTTCCAGGTGGTGAAGGCAGAATACCTGGCAATGCTGATCTACTTGGATGTATTCCATGCTGCAGTTGGGAGGGGGGGGGGGGTTGCTATATCCCATGCCGTACCTTCATACCCATACACCACTGGAAATACCAGGGTGGGAGGCACACCTAGCCAGACCTAACCTGGTGGGAAGTGGAGCTCCATGTTAGTTTCATATTTTTCAAAGCTCTTCCCCCTTACTGGAGATCATCCATCATATAAAAGAATATCACAATTCTAAGTTTGAAGGGGTCATGATTGTGGATATCGATGTGGGAGTGCACTTAGATGGTATCTTAGAAACCTTATAATTATGTTTGGACTAACCTGCAGTTTATGATTCGTACCTACTATTATGTCATATCATATTCTTGTAAGCATATATTACCATTATATAACTCTATGACTTAGATCTATGGCATTTTGTATCAATTTGATATTGTGAAGATACTTTGCCCGATCCCTTTAAAGTGCTTACAAATGACTTTCTTGCCACCTTACCTGCCAGGTCAGTGACCTGAGGGTGATAGGAGGCAGACTAATTCAGCTCTTTGTATGCCAACCACCGACTGCCCTTTTCTGCCATAGTACGCCCGGATGTGCCCAGAACCAGAGTCTTGCAGGAGGTGCCCTGACATATGTAGGTTACACAGCCTTCCTGGGAGTCGGCCTCCGCGCCGCCTTCACCCGTCTAACATGCTCTGCTCCAACCTATCTGCATACAAATGATTCACCCCTGAGGTAGTAATATGCCATGCCCGTCTCTATGGCAACTGTCTGAGTGAAATGTGTCTGGCAAATGCTGAACTTTGTGGCGTAGTTTTCTGTCGGAAAAGTTTCTTTTTTAAATGTTATGAGCAAGAGAAGGTTGTAGACGTAATGCCTACCTGTGGTTGCTATTATTTGAAAATGGTGATCATATCATATAGATACCAGATAATACGCTATTGGCAAATATTGAACATCACAGCGCGTCAATTCAATAATTATAAGGAAAACCTCTGATGCTAGAAATAATTACTGATGACCACTAGTTTAGCGAAAAGAGTACTAGGTGAAGCTAACAACGCCTGGGCACGTCCAATACATGTATAGTTGGTGCTTTCTTATGTCCAAACACTAAGTTGGTTATTGGTAGCTGCACTAATCTGTAGAAAACGTATAATAAACGATTACATTGATTGAATTAACCCAATATGGTGAAAATTGTGAGGACACAATTTGCCACTAGGGGACCCTACTATATGCAATAATGTAATACACAAAACCTACTCCAGGTGATTCATTGCATAATATGGTACAATTATTGATTGTGTGAGGGACACGGTTTCTCCGAAAATGACGTTTTCGGAGACACCGGGACTCGAACCCGGGGCCTTCCGCTTGCCAAGCGACTGCTCTACCACTGAGCTACATCCCCATGTCCTATCAGATAGACCGTGTCTCACGTTACTGGATCGGTATGGGAGGGGCAGAGTGACTACCTGAGCGGGCCACCCCTGCGGGCCTACTACTCAGGTGCGGGGACTATTAAGCCCCTACAATTGTTTAGAGACACTGCTTTGTATTTTTTTTTATCAGAACATAGATGATAGTAATTACAAAACGTCTGTTCAACCCGAATAGTTTTCTGCCTGGCTTGTTCTAGAATCAAATAATCTTTAGTCCGTAGGAAAGACCCCCCTGGGGCCTTCATAAATCCATACATTGCTTGTGGTGGTTCTCTTAATGCAAGGGGCGTATTCAAGTGTGATGTAATGGTCTCAATGAAGGATGTCACCATTGCACGGGGATAAAGCCATTGCCTTCTTGGTGAGATCAATCAAACAACCAGCTGACGACCAATAATGAGTACATATACTGACGAGGATAACGAGTGCATACTGGCAAGATGCCTTATGCAATGGATTTAAAGATTGTACGTGTGATTTACATCACAAATGACTCAGGGTTAGGGTTATTAAGTGATTGAATTGAGTGATTGAAAGGTGTGAATTTACTTAAGTCGACCTACACCACCACCCACAGACCCTACATCACCACCCACATACCCCAACCCCACATACCCCAACCCCACATAACCCAACTCCACATACCCTAACCCCACATACCCCTACCCCACATACCCCAACCCCACATACCCCTACCCCACATACCTCCACCCCACATACCCCTACCCCACATACCCCAACCCCACATACCCCAACCCCACATACCCCAACCCCCCATACCCCTACCCCACATACCTTAACCCCACATACCCCTACCCCACATACCCCAACCCCACATACCCCTACACCACATACCCCAACCCCACATACCCCTATCCCACATACCCCTACCCCACATACCCCTACCCTACATTCCCCAAGCCCACATACCCATACCCCACATACCCCAACTCTACATACCCCTACCCCACATACCCCTACCCCACATACCCCTACCCCATGTACCCCTACCCCACATACCCCAACCCCACATTCCCAGTCCCCCTCCCCTGTCCCCAACATCCCCTACCGCTACCTCCTGCCCCCATCACGGGGGCAAGAGCATGGGCGAGAACCTACATGTCCAAGCACAGTCTTGGTAGTGGATTGGGTAATTAGAAGAGGGGTCCGTAACTAGAAGTCCTTTGAGCATGGTATTCTGGAGAGAATACATGTATTTAAATTCATTAAGAGGTCACATAATTGTTACTAGGCATAATCAAGAATATTCCTGGGGTCCAGAACATGAAATATATTTTTTACTTAGAGATAGAGCCATCTTTAGTAAAGTCCCCCCCTCTGCCTTGCACCAACCTTGCTGCGGGACTCACCTCCATAGCCACAGCATTGTAGAGGAGCAAAATATGACAGAGAACCATGCACAGCTCGCCAGTGTATGGCACATTAGTGACGTACCCTCATCCTACTAATAAGTGGGTCACGGTACTGCTATAAATAGCGTCAGTTGCGGCCCATGGGCAAGAGGGTCTGATTGGCACAGTGTCAGAGTCAAAACATATTCCCAACCCCCCTCCCCCAAGTCTGGAGCAGGCTATAAACACGTCCACACCCTAACAGACCTCCTGGCAGAATGAGCTTCCTTCAAAAATCAACAGCCTTATATGCTCCCTGAGGTGCATCCTGATTGGCTGGTTCAGTCAGCTGACCTAAACATCATTTGCATATATGATTCTACCTTATTGATATCCAAAATTGCCACATCATATTGGGTCATACCAGCAGTCTGTGGTATGGAGAGCTTCTGTCAATTACCATGAATTGTAATATCTGTCCACACATTAAAATAATTCAAGATAATTCAAGATACTTGAAGAGAAGTATCCAAAAAAGGTCTTACAAAAAGTGTCTCACTTAGTATTACAAGACATCTCTCATTGACTTTGCATTGGAGTTGTGTGGACTGTAATGTAGACTAAAACCGAATCTAGTACTTAAGAGTTTAATTTCTCGGAATCACATTTTACTGAGTTTTTGTGACATCTTTCAAATTGCATATTTGGCAGGGTTGAGATAAGATATTTGCAATATTCTTTGGGGTATCGCGTAGGGGGGTGTCTGAATGTTCAAAACCATTTGTCCATTATCTTTAGGATGAATATTTCCTAGGTAAAATCCACTCTAAAGTTGAGTGACTGACTATCTTGAAAAGGGTGTTCCAAACCGTCGCAAAAGACTCTGGGTGGTAACCCTGAGTCAATTACCTGGAATAATTGTATATAGAAAATAAAGCTCTATACAACAATATGCTAGCACCAACGTGATTCTTCGGAAGACTTCATTTGACACTTCTCAAGAAAAGACTATTAATAAACTGTTGGCCTTATGAGTTATGTAGCGGAATGCATCACCAAACAGGTATTGGATAGGGATTCATATTGCCATTGTAACCTCTCGGTATTATGACAACATTTTTACTGGCCTCCCATAGTAGCTAGACCTAGAGGTGTGACAGGCTTTCCAGTCTTTTATTGCGCTTATTGTTCCTCGACAATATTGATGAATAGATTGGGACACATTTGATATTTGATAATTAAAGAGCTTTGCTGCAGCATGGCCAGTGTTCATGTTTCCGACCGTGCAGCCCAGGAACGTCATGCAATAATCGTTAGAGGCCATAATTAACATTATAGTGTGGCTGTAACATAGTAATATAGATGGATGCACTTGCTCAGCAATACCCAAGAGTTGAGACGTGACACGGGGATCAGACTTATTCGCAGTGGAAAATATGATTCCTGAGTACAAAGGATATGGCCTGATACGGAGTTGCCACCGGATAGCGAATAAAGGGAAACACTGCACACCAGCTTCACATTAAGCCTATAAAACAAGGAAAACACGAAGTTTGAATTGCATTGATTTTCCTTAATGGTCTCTGTGATAGTACACCACCTGGCAAACAAAGCAATCCCCCATCCACACGCCAACCGATGTAGACATGGATCTGCGGATATAATATGCACAATACATGATGGTGCACTGCTTAGTGGCGTGCTTGGACATAATAATGTTAACATAACGTGGGCATTTCATACAATATATTGTGCTTTAGTTAGTGGGTAACCCAATCTAGCTGGATCATGTCTAGGCTACCACTAAATTTTCTTCCTATACCCAGTGTTGGGCCTGCCATACCGAGTTGCTCAGGGCAACTCACTGGGCCATTACTCATTAGCGGTTATCCGGCCATTCTGATCCAATGCTTTCATGTACATTTAGTTGGTGACGCCATCGATCCCCATCTCGGGTTATGTTACCCTCTTTAATGGCCATCCATTTGAATGGCCATGCCTGTAGGTAGACCTATACCTGAGCTGCTCATGGTGCCGTGGTTTGGGGGAGGGGGGGGGGCAAAAAGATTTGGACCCCTCTTGGGAGGGGTCAAAAAAATTTAACCTGTTTTGAGCCAAAAATTCAGCGCGTTACTATGATTCAAAGGGCCCACATGCGAGCCAATTTTCGACCCTAAGAGGGGGGGGGGGGTCCACGCTCCACGCGAAAACAAACCATCCCCCCCCCCCGAGTGGGCACAAATTTCAGATCAACATTGAATTAACATTGAATCAACATTGAATCAACACTGACAACCATGTGTCAATGTTGATTCAATGTTCTGTGCCCACTGGGCCCCTTGTTAAAAAAAATATCACTCCCTTAGGCAGCCTGGAGCTGCTCAGCATAAAGCACATCTCTTACTGCATCAGACAAAGGTCAGCGGAGGTGGTTAGTGTGCTGGATGGGGTATCTACGGCAGGTAGGTGTTGGGTCGGGTTTCAATCCTGCTACTGACTGTCAACACGGAGATGAGCCCAGGCAGTGGACACATTAGCGGGACACCAGCAGCCATTACAGGGGGTATCGGCACGGGCCGGAGGGGAAGGCCTCTCACCAAGCCTCCTCCTGTTAGATTAACTCTTCCTTTACCAGGCCCCACATAAAGACACCCATCCCAAGACCAGATTTTTTCAGGTGAAATTCAAATGGGATATTGGGATTTAGGGGGTGGTCTACCCTTTTAAACACTGAAAGAATTTTGTAAATATTCAAACTAGAAGTACATCTATGACAAAATGAACAACATTGAATAACCAGAAAGTAAGATACCCAAATCGCCCAAAGTGTTCCAATTAGGGAGATAAAGCCCTATTTGAAATGAAATATAGCTTATTTTAGTGTAAATGTTGTCATTGGAACTGGCCAGAATGCATCAAAATGCATCAAAATAGACCTTAACTTTTGGTACCATCTTTTTCAGCATGCAAAATTGGACAAAACCATTTTTCACCAAAAAAAATATATTGTTTGATTTTTTTCTTCGATTTTTGCCTCAAATATTGCTCAAATCATATTGAAAATGAGCTAAATATCATCCAAGTTGAGATGCCCAGCATTTCTGGAATATTAGATGTATGTATAAATGGATTAAGATATGCAGAGACAATATGCCATAGACTACTGTCAGAAAAAATTGTAGGATTCTACCAACTTTTAGACAAACCACAGGGGGTCAAAAATCAGCCAAAATCGGCCAAAAATCGGCGATTAACTCGCATTAATGCGTGTACGGTCCTGTACAGTAAACTCGCAATAATGCGTGTACGGTAGAGGAAGGGTTAAGACACAGGAGAAGGTCAGGCAGTAGACCATGTAACTTTAACTATAACTTTAACTATACTCTAACGTATGTGAAGACATGTTTCAAGGCAGTAACCAGCTAACAAAAATACGTTATTAAATTTTTACGCCAGAGTAACGTTTTTAACACTATATATTATTTGGCCACAACAAGGAGCCATAGAGAAAGGTTCTGAAGCGTTGTATAACGTTTTTTTCTGTTTACTGAGTATAGTGTATCCTAAGGGAAGCTTGTATCAGCACTGTGGTAGCCCACATAGCAGATACAAGCCTGTTAAATCAATTGACTCAGGGAGCTACTGCTCCCAGAGTCTTATGCGACGCCTCTATGAGACGCGTTCCATTGATCTGTGCAAAAAAAAGTAAATCAATATTTCTCACAGAAAAAAACAACATTCGATAATGCTGTGATGCACAGATACAATTGAGCTGTTTTCTGTTCCAATGCAACAAACCCCAACAGTTTCTGTCCATTGGTTCTATCTGAAATTCTATCTTAAAGTAGACCTGTCCAAAAAAGGTCATTTTTTTCCTAACTGTAGACAAACATCAAAGTACTGCTGTAGACATTTTGTTGATTTCGGCATTTAGTGTTAAACCTATGGGGAATCAGAATTCTGGGTAGGTGAGACGTTTTTGAGACAGTTTGCCATCTGTGGACATAAAATTGATGTGGGGTGGATAGGGTTGGGGTTTGGGGTGTAGTTGAGGTTAAGGGTGGGGCACACTACAGACAGCACACTACAGACAGCACACTACAGACAGCACACTACAGATACCTGCCCTGAGTCTTTTGTGATTAGGATCACACGCTAGATTTTTGTTACGGCCCTTATTTTATTTTTTTATGCTTTATATAAAGTGAGTAATAGCTTTATTACATGTAGGTCTTGGCTCATTGAATTGTTAATAAATTTACATAATCGTTGTATTAGCGGTAAATCGTGAGTCTAATACAACGGAGACTATTTTGCATTGTGGACAGTCGGTTGTCACACCCAAGGTTATAGTGAACGAGGATGGATAACATAGAAATGAAAACGGATGCGTAGAAGTATTTCTCCTGTCAGCTCCATGAGAAGGGGTAAATCGTCGGGGGTCATAAATCTGACCAAGCAAGCAGGATAGCCATCGTTCACCTATGCTACAATATCTTAGATACAACATGAGCTTTCATACCACATAGCGTTGAAGTAAACAACAGTGAACTATTGGCAAAGTTAGGCAGTATACACTTTATTAATACTGTGTGAATTGAAAACTGAGTGCCCCTGGTATGGCTGGTATGGACAGCAAGCTTATAATGATAGGTGTCCTGTTATTTCTGGTATCGTGGCGGTATGCTGCGCAGTACGTGGACATCACCTCTATACACACCCAGACCTGTCTCTAGTCAGTCCATAGTGCCTCACTGTAGCAGTTATTACAGCCTAAATACTACATCAACAGGCTGGATGAGTCGCCGCTGTGCTGTATTGACCCATGGTTGGGGCATGTATACACATGGCCATGATAGTTGTATAATTAGTGGTGTAATGCCTAATAATGTCAAGAGTGTTCCCTGCCGCTTGTATTTGCCAGTCTGCTGCTTTAGCACCGGGCCATGTTGACAGAATGGTAATTCCTGGCAGTAGTGTGCCTGACCCGGTGCTATGGCTACAAAAGCGGTGCCATTGACCTGAGGTCGGCGTCCCTTTTACATGGACTGTAACACTGCATGCATAATAATCATTCTCTACATGTTCTCTACACAATGGAACCAACGTGCGGAATCATACATGTATTTGGATACAGATGATATGCTTTGAATATTTGAGTAGCAGGTGGGGGGAAAACACGCCTCCAGGGGGGATTTATAGTTAAGTTTTGAACACCGACTGGGAGGTAAGAGGATGCAAAAAAAAAAGCCAAACTGGTCAAAAAATGCTCAAGGATACTTTTTGATGTAGAATATGATAGTCTCCTTAGTTTTCTATCGATACTTGGTACATATAGCACATTTTGGTTGCCATGAAACCCATTCCATTTTTCTCCTG
The DNA here is from genome assembly GCA_947462335.1 of Harmothoe impar. NCBI lineage: Eukaryota > Metazoa > Annelida > Polychaeta > Phyllodocida > Polynoidae > Harmothoe > Harmothoe impar. The sequence continues at coordinate 33,677,572 of OX381708.1, forward strand.
TAAATTTCATCAGAAATTCCTCCTAGAACCTGTGCAACCTCTAGTATCGTATTAGAGAACGTTCTCTTGAATAATGGAAGCACATCTCATTCTAGAGGTAAGTACCACGGATAGTTTGAAGATTAGGAAGCTGATAACGAATGAAGAATGGTAGTAACTATTTTAAGATCCATTCAGTATTTAGTTTGTATGAATTTTCAAAAAATAATTGGCCAATTGATCTCTTTTCCCATAGGAAATACCACATTATACAGGGGGCTGTTGCATGAATGACGAGGGCACGGTCATTATTATGTACCTACATTATCTTAACATTACACAGTACATGACATTGTGTGTATCTTATTGTGATTAGGTTTAGAAAGTGTATATATACATTTTACTGTATGATTGAATTTAAAGGTAGTTGTAGTTCACTTATGTTGGATAATAGATTCTTATTGATGATTTCCCTCAGATAACACACATATTTTGGTGCTTTATGACTGTTGGATCTATTGCAGCACTGTGTATTCTGGACATATGATAGCGCTATACCTGCTGGGTGTGTATGGCAGCTTTGTGCCTGCTTGAGCTATTCTATGGCAGCATTGTGCCTGCTAGATCTACGACAGCTCTATGCCAGCTGGGCCTATATATGGCAGCGTTATGCCTGCTAGATCGATGACAGCTCTATGCCTGATGGGTCTATATTATGGCAGCGTTATGCCTGCTAGATCTACGACAGCTCTGCCTGCTGAGTCTATGTATGGCAGCGCTATGCCTGCTAGATCTACGACAGCTCTACCTGCTGAGTCTATATATGGCAGCGCTATGCCTGCTAGATCTACGACAGCTCTGCCTGATGGGTCTATATATGGCAGCACTATACCTGCTAGATCTACGACAGCTCTGCCTGCTGAGTCTATAATATGGCAGCGCTATACCTGCTAGATCTACGACAGCTCTGCCTGCTGAGTCTATATTATGGCAGCGCTATGCCTGCTAGATCTACGACAGCTCTATGCCTGCTGCATGTATGGTGGTGTTATGCATGCTGAATCTGAACCTTCCTGTGACACTATCTTGGACAACTCTACCTTCTTGTCCCCTGGGGTGGTCTCACTAGGTCATGACGTCAGATCTGACGTCATTGTACAGTGACATTTTAGCCGTTCGTCAGTTGATCCTCCCCTAGGGGTACCGCTAATGGCGCTAACGCCAGACAAGTGAGCACTAGGAAATGATGTCACATCCTGATAGATTTACTGCCAAGGCCGACACAAATGTATGTCATGCATGTAACGCATGGCCAGACAGTCTAGTGAAGGTAAATGAGGAGTTACCTATCGATTTATATAGGGAGTAGGTAGGGGCCTACACGAATTCTTGCCATGCATGACATTTTGCCAAAATAAATCTATTGAAGAAGGAAAGATTAAGCATGTGAGTGAACTCACAGATGACTCAGGGTCAGGCAGAGGTGTGAAGGGAAATGTATCATTTATCATAGTAAGAAAGAGAATGGTATATTGGGAAAAGGGTGCACTCTTGTATTAATATAGGATTGTTAAAGGCATGACCCTTTACCTTGATTTTGACCTTGTTCTGACCTAGATATCATTATACACATAACAGAAATGGATTCAGCACCACTGATTTACCCTAGTTCACCATCCATATCATCTATTGTTGAATCGCCGAGATTGAGTGCTTGAGCCCCCCCCCCCCCCCCCCCCCCCCCGCACACACAGTGCCGATTCCCCATGATCAGCTACCTAATTTTAGTACATTACGTTATTTCTCATTTCTGACAGCAGAATCATAATCCCCAGGAAACGCTTACCCACTTTGATAGGTCACATGCCTTATTTAATCAAATTCCAGGCGAGCAGGTGGGTGTGGGCAAGGAGATATGGGCAAGTAGGTGGGTGTGGGCAAGCTGGTGGGTGTGGACGTCAGTGCACTGCAGTGCGTAACTGCCGCTTTACATCTCGGTCAAAAAGAGAGTCAATCGGTACATCAGCAGCGACATCATCTCCGTTTCTGTTTCGCCGTGTTGGTCGGCCGCAGGGCAGCCTGTGCTGCAGATGATCTTGACCCCAAACCTGTTCTCCCTTTTCCCATTCTCCCTTTTCCAGTTCTCCCTTTTCCTGTTCTCCCTTTCCCCGTCCTCCTCACCCTCAATCCCCCGGCCCCGATCCGGTAGGCCTATTTTTTTAATTATGCTCTCCAACTTTTCTTTCTCACTTTTTTTTAGTATTTCTAAATCTAATTCAAATAAGGTAGATGGTTTTTTCTATTATCCTGAGGGTATTTTTAATAAAATAGAGGGCCAGATTAGGCTAAAACATTATTTCTCTCTTTCAGTTAACATTGGGTTCAATCTAGAGTTCATTTAGAGGGTAGCAATTTAACAGAAGTTAAGAGTTTAGAGTTTTTGAAGGAAACATTTGTGCCCTGATCTTGCCTTTCTATCCCTTTTGTCATCTCATGTCTATGTCCAACACAGACTGAATCATACATTATCCCATGTCACAAAATCGCCTTAATCCTAGGCTCAGGCGTCGTATATAACTCAGTTACCCTGAGTCAAATATGTACTAGTGCACCGGTACTTTTATCATACATTCCATCAGATCATACATGTTAGATTTCTTAGTATTGTCATTCTAAGCATATCATGGGGGGGTATCACCAAGACCGTTGTGCAAATTGTGGCCCTCTCCTCACTCCCCATATATATATGTATATGTCTACTAATAGTAGCTGTTTGTCATCTCCTCATCTCCCCCGTATGTAGGTCTACTACCAGTACGTGCGTGGTGGCCGATATTCTGGCAGCTGCTGAAGGGTTGATGGGGAGCCGAGTTGTAGTTGCAGCTTCAGATTCAAATCCCCCCGCACCCTGGAGACGTCAGCATGGGCGACAGACCTGGTAATTAATTGCTCTTCCCTGAGCTGATAATGTTGTCAATTGTCGAGCGGTCTAATCGGGCGTGGACAGCTCCACTTGATTTGTGTGTCTCCTAGGTGGAGGGAATTCGATTATGTTATTATATTGGAAAGGATGTGAATCTGACATGGAAGCAGGCAGCTTAATAAGGGGGAGATTGGTCTCAGTGAACTAACTATGGCTCCCTCTATGGGATGGAAATGATGGTATGGGATGTATAGACTATAGTTGTTTGGGAAGTCGTTCATGATATTGCTTCTATGTCTAAATGTGTACCATCTGCACTTCATATTTTCATGGTACCTCAAACTGCCCTTCTAGATATTTAGAAAGTGGGGGTGCTAAATTCAAATCCCACAATGATTTCTATGCCTCCCAAATCGTTACGATTCGAGCCTTCTGATATTTAGGAGCCTTGCTATTACTGCACATTGCAAGGCTTTAATTACAAAGTGCTCACTCCAAATCCCACTGTACGATACACTGTACGAGGCAGTGAATCTCTGTAAATTGGACATTATCTGTTCCAATAAAGACATTGGAAGAACAGATTTTGCAATATTTCCACGATTACAGGTCGACCTGCTCAATTTGCATGAAGAAAATGCCAAAAAGCCAAATTGCAGAAAATGTCATGTAAGTGAGGAGGTGGTGGTGTGTGGGGGGGGGGGGGGGGTCGGTCAAAGAAGGAGCCCAATTGCAGCAGATGTTTAGCAGTTATAAGTCCCTATGATAGTTACATCTGTTGCAATCTGATGGGAGGGTCCCCTTATCACAATAGATTCCATAATTGCAGATAGGTTCCAGTATATAAATTGCATCGTGGGATTTGAGCTTAACCATCGTGTTCATTAGTTTCCCCCACAGGACTACTTTAGACCTAATTGTCATAAGCACAGAAATAATTAGTGATGTAAAAACAAATTCACAAAGTCCCGGGGGACACATATGTTCCCATGGGTGCCTGAAGCATTTTAAATTAGTGCTGTGTAATACGGTGGAGTCCCTGGTATAGCTCACCATGACCACGACCACCAACACCATGCAGTTAAGAACCTATCATTATTAATAACAAATTTTGTTCATAAACCCATTATTGCGCTCCAAATACAGTGCATTATGAGTGTACGTTGACAGCCTAAACGCTACCGTGTTTGAACCCGAATTATTTATAACCAACGACACGACATGATAAATGACTAAATGATAGATGTATATTGATACATGTATGTCGACACAATGGTTCAGTATGCAATGCGAAGCCCATTGAAAGGCAGTTGGCTGCTGTTGCATTGTGATCTACATTGTACTGGAATAGCCGTGATCATTGTATGTAGCGTCAAAGATAGAGGGCAGTGTAGAAGGCCATGTGAGATGCTTTGTTGGCGACAGGCTAATAGGAAAATAGAAAGGCACCGTGCACTACGTTATCCATGGACATTATAATTACTGAGTTCAAACTGGTGTGCATGCGGCAACAGTTAATATTGACACAGGGAGAAGCGCCGCTCCGACGGGCAGGCTGGGGTGAGAGGCTGATTAGATGCCGGATGAAGGCATTAATATACCTGTGTGAAGGACGTTAACAAGGGGGAGACAAGCCTGGAGACAAGGGAAAAATGTGCTGCTGGTACACATTACGTTCATTGCAGCCATGATGAGCAAACATTGTTCTTTAATGATCCATAGGGACAACGTCCTTTGAAACAGTAGAATTGGCAGAAGACATTTTGCTACACATCTCCCGCTAAAAAAAAGCACTACCTACATAGAGAGCACCCTTTCATCTCGTCCGTTTTTGCTTTTGAGAAATGGGACAGGGTGTTTGGAATTGGTCCAATCCACCCATCTTAACAGACGGACTGATCTCACCTCATTACATCAGATAGGGACTCTAATTAAAGTAGGAGACTTAGAAGACATCAGTAGAAAATGGAGCTGCCGGTACAATAACAGAATTCTAGGGGCCATTGATGTAAAGACAGACTTTATTGATGAGTCTCACCGGCCTGCCGTCACTAACCTACCTGCACTCATCTTTTTCCCTGTCCCTGTTCCTGTCCCTGTCCCTGTCCGTCTCCATCTCCCTCTTCCTGTCCCTGTCCCTATCCCTGTCCCTGTCCCTCTCCCTCTCCCTGTCCATCTCCATCTCCATCTCCCTCTTCCTGTCCCTCTCCCTCTCCCTCTCCCTCTCCCTCTCCCTCTCCCTCTCCCTCTCCTTCTCCCTCTCCCTCTCCCTCTCCCTCTCCCTCTCCCTCTCCCTCTCCCTCTCCCTCTCCTTCTCCTTCTCCTTCTCCTTCTCCTTCTCCTTCTCCTTCTCCTTCTCCTTCTCCTTCTCCTTCTCCTTCTCCTTCTCCTTCTCCTTCTCCTTCTCCCTCTCCCTCTCCCTCTCCCTCTCCCTCTCCCTCTCCCTCTCCCTCTCCCTCTCCCTCTCCCTGACTGTAGTGTAATACATACGCATACCAGTACCTGCAGCAGCATGCTAACTCATGTCATTCTACACCGCCTGGACCCCTCCTTCCATTAGACGTCAGGGGCGAGCATTCAGCACTGCGGGTCGGGTCGGTCGGCGCCGTCGTGTCATCGCAAATATGATGGATTGCACAAACAGGCACGTGCCGTGTTTGATCTGCAGTCTGTGTAGTTCTTTCTGTGCTGGAGAGGGGTGCCATTCTCCTGTACAGCCTGCCTGCACGGCCTACTCCTCCCTAGGGTGGAGTCCGCAGCAGCGCCATAGTATGGGTGTACCTACATGGGTGTGATTGGCGTATCTGGGTCTGCTGATTGGCGTCCCAGAGCAGTGCTGTCACCATGTCCATATGGGCACTTAAAGGGGCATTCTCACCACTCACACTTACCACATAACAGACTAGAACAGTACTGGAATTGTGAGTGGGAAACGCTCGGTGAGAATGCCACTTTAAAGAAGACTAGCTGGGATTGCTATGGTCAGTAGAATATTATAAATTGTGTTTCTCCGGGGGAGAAACATCTGAGATGGCTACACTGTCATCTAGCTGCTACATAGGCTGACACCAGTGAGCTGAAGCTTGAAGGGAAATAGCTTAGAGTGCTGTGCAGACTCTAAGACATGGGAGAGGGGGTGTTTGGGGTGGACAGAGAGGAGGGGAGGAGGTAGTTGAGGAGAGCACAAGGGGGCGTGATGGTTTATTCATGTCGGCCGTGCACATGTTTGTCCCGCCAGACGCCGGCAAACAACGCCAGACGCCACCCCGAGATTGCGCGCGAATTTACAGCAAAAATGTCGTCTGCTGGCAGCCAATCAGAACCTCCCTCCACCATCAGCTCGGGGGAGGGATCCTTTGGCGGAAGCGGAAATTGAAGGAGAATGCGCCATAGTCAGTGTGCGCATCAGGGGGTCACATCCACCGGAAATGGTGGTCACTGCAATTGACGCTACACGTGTGTATGGGTATAAATATAGAAGATTTTAAAGAGGTTTTCCGGTGGATGTTGAGGATAGGGACCTGTTCGTCGTGACACGGGGATTATATTCAAACAAGGGGGCATAACCCCTCTTTTCTCATTCCAAGGGCCACATTCATAATTAGTACCCAGTTTAATCAGTATTTTAATGTAGATTTTCTTATTTTCCATCTAAAATATGGTCTACCTGTCAGGGCTCAAGGGAAAAGTGTTGTTTTATTATGTATGTGCACTCTTATATACTCATATCATCAGCTATTTCCACTAGATGGCGTTACCATAGGAGAGGCTAAGATTCTGTCCCAGGGAGGGCATGTGTAGGGCCACCAGAATAGGGGCGGAGATCCTGCTCAACCCCTAAACAACGATCTAAGGTTGTCTCTGTTATCATATACACAGTGTTGAGAAAGATTTAAGTGCCTTTTAATCATACTGATGGTCATCTGTGGTATTTGGTAGGGTCCAGCATCACTGTGATGAGCATTACCAGCCCTGGATAACGTGCTCTAATCACATTTTAATGAAGCTGCTGCACCCCTTCTGCACCACCTTCTCCACCCCCTCTATTTTCAACTAGTCTCTATAAGACACTCATATTCCTGTTGGTCTAAATCATGTTTTGATTAAACTTGTTTCATAAATATTTCTATAGTAGGAACATACACTATCTCCCTATTCACCCCTGACATTTCCGAGTGCTGGAGCAATTATTTCCATCAGAAAAGGGCATGAGCGTAAGAGGTGTCTTTTCCCCCTTAGTAAACCTATGGGGTATTTAGGCTGGTTCACAGGGTTCACCCATCATGCCTACCCTGCCCTCTAGTGGAAACGCCTGATGAAAACAACGTATAGTGGATTTGTGTAGAATGACAATGTATGGACCACCTTAAATTCAGGCCCCCTGGCTACGACACTGGTGTTACCAAGTGAATCACGCATGTATACACGAGATCCCGTTAAGTACAGTACGAACTGGAGCAGCTTGCTGGTTGTAACCAGATGCCATGTACAACGGCACAATGCCTGTCCTGAGACCTGATACTATGTCTCTACCCTATATACTACTTACACTTTGACGCCAGCCACTCTATTTAGCTCCATCATGATAGGTGTTGTGGCTGACCTGTTTCTCCCATAGTCCAGATGGATCTAAGACAAAATAGTCGATACACATTCTATGTCAATTTTTCAATGACTCAAATGGAGATTAAGTAAAGGTTATGTATAGCCCCCGGGGGGGGACTTGAATTTTTTTGACACCCCTTACCCTTGTCATGGCGATTTTTACCTCAAAATTTTACCCTTGCCATGGCATTTTCTACCAAAAGCTACTAGGTTTGGGGGGAAAAAGTAATAAAATAGACGAAGTTTAGTAAGATCTCCTCAAGAAATTTACTAATGTGTGAATTTCTTTTGTAAGAAAATGTGATGTCTTAGCGAAAAATTGGTAATTTTGGTAAAATCTTGGACATTTTCTTGAAAAGTAGACCCTTGTCATGGGGATTTTCATTAATCTGGAACCTTGTCATGGCACATTTTCTTGAAAAGTGGACCCTTGCCATGGGGAATTTTGTAGAAAAGGTACCCTTACCAGCCGCACACATGTAGCTACATGTGTACATACAAATATCAGAGATGTGATTCCTCCTACAGTTGTAGGATTTCCTACACTTTTGAGCGAAAGTGTCCAACCTCGTGATTTGTCCAGATCCATTGAGATGTTTTTTTCAGGGGGTAGGGGGGGCATGTTGCTCAAATTGTCACAGAATGAGCAGAATGTATGACAGAAGGCATCAGAATGCAGCCTTTAGCTTATAGATTTTCAAAATGTTCCAGGGGCCATGCCCCAGACCACCCTAGCTCTATTGCTGCGCTTGCGACGATTCAAAGCAAAATCTCACTCGAGGGCTGCATTTAATCATAATGTCTTTAGTTACCTTAAATTGAGACTTAAAGATTCTCCTACAGTTTTACGATTTTCAAATCACATCCCTGAATATACAAAGTGACCCCTCCTGACCCTGGAAACTACAGGAAGAGTTCAGGTACATGTATGCATGTACAGGGTTGAGCTATGCAAGCGTGTTACATGACTTGTCTATACCTACATTTTCAATATTGTAATTACTTGTTCTGTTGCTGGACATTTTCTCAAATCAGTGCTCCTTCTTCCTTAGAGTGTTGCTTAAGCAGTCCCCTCACGAGTACCCCACACCCAGGCCCTGCTTGGATGCAGTGAGGAGAGATTAGTAAAGTGAGGAATAGAAGTACTAGGTGTGGACAAAGTGAACACTCCCTGGTGACAGCGTCTGCTGCAAGGAGCAACTCAGGGAGGACCTGTGAGTGGCACTGTCGGGTCGAGTTGCTCAACCCGGCGGGCGAGATGTGCTTCCGGCGGGTTGCTCGGGGGCTGGCGGGGTGGTGATAGGGGTGGGTGCTGGGCACGGGGCCTGGTCATGACAGGTGGAGACGGAGCGGAGAGTAGCTGACAGGCCTGCTTTGTATAGGTATGGCTGCAGTAGGGGACCTGCAGATCGGAGCTAGTTGGGTGGAGGTAGAATCAAGCTAATAATTATATTCCAAAAGGACCTGTACTCTCTAGAATTATACACTTATAAAGTCTGATATAGCTCACAGGTATGTGGGTTACTGATGATGTTTGAGGATGTTTTGGCTGTTTCAGAGGGTATAATATACTTATATTATATAACAAACCTTTATCTGATCAAACCTGAAGCTGAAGGCTGCCCTTCTGGATACAGAATGGTCAAACACGACACTACGTCCACCCTTCTACGTTAAATTTGAATTTATATATGGGTGTGTGGGAAGGCTACCTGCATGTTGGAACCGAACTGTTGACACTTTACGTATGTATGTAAATGCATATATGGGAATTAGATATCATGGGGACAGTAAATACAACACTTAAACCACCCAATACATGTACTACAGAAACTAATGCATTTATAGCTGTGTCTCACGACCTTGGGACAATGTTTTTGTCTCTGACCAGGTGCCGTCTCTGACCAGGTGTCAGAAAAAGGTGTTTTAAAAAGAATTAGACTCATATATATATATATAAGGATTTGGAAACACGTTATGGCGGTTGTTATATAATCATAGTTATAATTATAATTAGCCTCCTGCTGTTAGTATTTTGACCTTATCAAGCCAAGCCGGTCAGAGACGGCACCTGGTCAGAGACGGCACCCGGTCAGAGACAAAAACATTGTCCCAAGGTCGTGAGACACAGCCTTATATAGAACACTAACTATAAACGTGTGCCAGGATGTAACCTGGCTGTTTGTCTAAATTTACTCTGTATCATTGCATTATTCATCATATTGTCATAGGTCTACCACCCCATTCATTTTAACACATTTCCTGCCACACTTGCCAGCTTTATTATTGAATTTCAACCGACCAAACAACATAGCCTGATTGAGGTTGTTTTATAATTGCTGCCAATGTAAACACCTTCCCAATCGGTCACAGCACTAAGGACCAGCAGAGCTGCTGTGTTGCCTTATGGAATAAATGAGTGCATTGTAGACACCATTGTCAGTGCCTTGGTAGACGTTTGACCTTTGGTGCTAATGCCATGGCAGATATAATGGGGCCCTGTAGACTGTAAACGTGCAGGCTGGAGGTGGCGGGCGGGGGGGGGGGGGCATGAATCATGACCCACAGTGTGGCCCCCCGCCTCAACATTACCCGCCATATCTACGACCTGCTTCCATAGGCTATGGCTTATAATTTCAATACAAATCGTGTATTGAATTAAGTATTATGCTTTTAATGTCAACTTGTTACCTGGACAATAATGTCGATATATCCTCCAATTCCAAATAAAGTAAATTGGATCATCCCAGGGGCGGATACAGGGGGGAGTCCTGGGGGTCCGGACCCCCCCCCCCCCTTTTTGGAATTTTTAAAAGATTTTTTCGGTTATTTGGTGTTTGGTGGACCCCCCCCCCCTTTTTTTTTATATTACTGGGTCCTCTGGGTACTTCTCTGTGTACATACTGCAGGCGTTCAACATGATCACATCTATACTAGTGGAAGCGGGCCATTACTTCTGCCACTCTCTGATGGGTAATAACTTGGGTCAGAGGAGTAAGCTCTGGGTTTATCTTATGCACCATTGGGGGATACAGACAATGCCACATCCGATCCCTCATCCGCCGAACCCAGCTGTGTTCCGGCTTGTGAGTGAAACTGATACCTTGCCTCGCCTCTCACACCTGTCTCACGTCGGAACTAGCGTCCTTAAGTAGAGTAGGCAACTGAAAATTATCCCCCACAAAGGGTAAAACATGCAAACATCATCTTCTGGCAGTAAGCTCTTCTGACTTTTTGCAACCTTAGACTGCCTCATCGTAAAAACTTAAACGTGTACATACGCTGTTCCACGAATCTAGTCATCATCCAGTCCCTTGTAAACTTGGAGCACAAAAGGTTTTTTGATGAGCAATATAATTGTACCTCCGTTTATGCTTGTTCTGGTGCAATTTCTGCAGAAGAAAAACGGCGACTAAATGGAGAGTGGTTTTCCTTTGGAATATGAGATTACACTGATTGCTCCCAGGAATTCAAAAGCAAACACAGCCTCCAGTCACGGGGAATATGATTGTTTGATTTGTCCATGTACGTCACGAAGGCCGTAACGTCATCGGAAACCCATCCTTTAGTGGGCAAGAGAGGTTAGTGGTTACCATAGCAACAGGTGGCCGGGTTTCCTATAGTGTCAGCTACCACTGTAGTACCAGGGGTGACGAGGAGTATACAGCGATAATTCAGGTTTCTCCGTGTCGGCGGCCATGTTAGTTCTGTGCTCGCATTCTATCGTGAGATTTAAGCAGTGACCACATACTCACACAACATAGCTTCCGGGGAACAGGTTACATTATGAGAGCAGAACCAAGGTCTCACGAGATTGCTGGTGTCAGTGTACACACAGAGTTTACGGGAACAAGTCAACACACGTTACAGCCCTATATGGCCAGGAGGTTGGACTTGGGAGTAGTTTACCTGAGCCACTTGCTGATTACTTCCTTACTCATTTTGCCCTCGGCAACGACAGGATGTGTGGACACAGCGTGTCACATTAATGATATCATAATGATACAGAAAGTATTTTGCAATAACATCATATATAAGTTGTAGATGTGTGTATTATTAACGTGAACAAAATGAACGCTTTCTTTCCAAGTTGCAGATTTCAGATTGTATATCATAAAAAAAGAAATAATCTTTGGTCAAGTACATCTTTTTTTATCGTTCAATAAAAAAAATGATACATGGCCTTACATTATTATAAATACTACTACAACTGGTTTGATTAATCCATCACTATTTGATCGTCGTCATCAGGATGAAAGTGGGCTATTTGTTTGTCGATCATTTCCTATTTGGCTAATTCTATTTGACTGAGCTCGTTTTCATGTGGGATGAGAACGAATGGTATGGGCCAATCAGGGAAATTGGCAAAGAAGTATTCTGGGAATGTCTATGTCCCTCTCCATCTTGTGGGTGCATGGCGATGGGGGTAATTCAGTCAGGGCAGGTCGGGGAGCTGCTCAGGCACAGTGAGTCGTTGAGGGCTTCCAGCATGAGCTGCTCACTACTGCCGTGAGTGAAGGCTTTTAAAAGCGCGTTCGTCAGCTAGTTTTGATGGAGTGCCTCCCATGTCTTCCGAACACACGCTAAACCAGCTCCACGCGGCTCTTCCTGGAACCACAATTCTCCCAGCCTAATTCCCAGCCTCCCATACAGCCCTCACCGCATTAGTAGAAACACGAAACTGTACAGCACCAGGGACAGTTGAACGTATACAAGCCCTACACCTCTATAGGTCTGTGTCCACTAGCATATATGAGGCTGTTTGTTGTCCTTCAAAACGTGAATTTGAATACAAATATGAAATATATGTTTTGTCTCCCTGTGGACACAGGTGGACGACAAAATTCTCAAATACAACAATGGGATAGCAATTTGAGGGTGCCAAAACTGGACGACAAAAGTGAGAATTTAGAAACCTAACATGTTTGATTTTTAGTGCAGAAATTGGGCGATATGCTCTTTATTCTATTATGATAACTTGTCCATGTTTGCCCTGGGCAGTCTGGGCAGCAATCTATAACGCCTAGGGGACACAGCATACCTGCAGTTAAAGTAGCATATACCTACTAAATATATTCCCAGATATGTACATATTGCTGGACGTCAAAACGGCAATACATTCCAGTTTCCTTGTCGTATAGTGGACACAGGGTAATGGGATTGTTTGCTAGCTGGATGTCACTGCCAACGAGTGTGGTTTGTTTTAGTACTTCTGGAAATAGGCAATGAACAATGATCCATTGGCGTAGTTTAGTGATGGTGATAATCGCTACTGCACCTTGGTATCTAAAGGAAATAAATAGACAAAGGTTCACGAGTTTTAGTCTGTTGACAGGGTTATTTCAAGAGTTGAAGGGGGGGCCGTATTTCACGAGGCCGCAGGCCGAGTGAAATGCGGCACTCCTTCAACAAGTGAAATAACCCTTCAACAGACTGAAGCGAGTGTACCTTTGTGTTTATTTTTTTATCTTTTTCGATTCAAAATACCAAAATTATGGTAGGGGGGAGCCTAAAAAGGCCTAAAATCGCATTTTTCTACGCCGTACAGACGTAAACAAACCGCCGTTTTAATGACGTCACAAGCCGTGAAATACGGCCATGGGTTATTTCACAGGGGGTGTGCAATACGGCGTTCTTTGGTTAACTCAATGGGACTGCCGTATTCCATAAAAAATAAACCAATTTATCAAATTGCAAATATTATACCACCACGAGAGCTTATATCTGTGTCGGAGAAAATACCCCATACAATATTAATCTAACAGAACAATAGGAACGAAAGCTACTCTGTAGTAATATTGCCAACTCAGAGATAATATAATGCATTTGTGCGCTACAATGTAGCCAATATTTTCAGATGCACTGTGGCCGAGCAGATAGAGAACTGTCATTATAAAAAGATTATTCGCTTTATTTTACTTTTATTTTTGCCCTGTCTACCTCAGCTCGCCTGTAACAAACTCTCTTGTTAGATCCCTGTTTGATATGTTTTAAATGCTGACAGGTGTCGTTTATATATTTCAGGTACGTTTTCTGAAATGGGTCACTTCAAGCAGCAGCAGGTATGTCAGTGTCTATGTCAGAAACACAAAGAACTGTACACAATGTACATCAATGTGTCACCCTGAATGTGATGGGATAGTATTTGCATCAGCAGGTGGAATCACATCGAAGACCTCACCTAGTAGATAAATAGACAAATGCCAACGCCCAGTTATACCATCTCTGTTGTATTTCACGAGTGGGGGCTGGGGGCCATATCCCACGATGCCGCAGGCTGAGTGGGATATGCCCCAGCCCCCACGAGTGAAATACATCAGAGATGGTATCAATGTAGTTGGCATTTGTGTTTATTTTTTATTTGAAGCCATTTTATGAAGAAAAAAAATATTTTCCTAGCCCATTGAATACGGCCACATTGTATTCAATGGGGGCATTGAATACGGCCCTTCAATGCTAAAGCATAGGAAGTCTTGTATTTCAAAAAAATAAAGAATCATAACCTTCAGAAAACATGAAAACGTCAATCATAGTACTAATGGGGGGGAGGGGATAATATTAACAGAATAATTCAGTTTCTAGAATCTTCCCAATTTAGTTTATAACCCCTATAAAACAATAGGTCTCATTACGATAGCATTTTTTAATAGGTTAGCTGTCCTTGTCACCATGCAATTTCACCATGCACTATGCATTGGCGGATGCAGGATTGTCTAGGGGGGGGGGAGCAAACTTGACCAACCTGTAGTGACTGTCTGTTAACCCTGAGCGAAGTGCAGCGGGTATATAAGGGGGGCTTGGCAGCATGCCCCCAAGAAAATGTTGATGGTCTGGACATGAAATGATGCATTCTCATGCATTTTAGGACACAATATTTTAAGACTCAGCCCCCTCCCGCATCCAGGTCATTCATACTCCACTGAAATAGACTATGATGCTATTGTCTCTCTCTCCCTTTACCCTCTTTTCTTCTTTTCTTTTCTTTTCTCTTCTTCCTCTTTTTTTTTGGGGGGGGGGAGGAGGCCTGTCGCCCCCCCACCCTGGATCCGCCAATGCTATGCATAGTGAGGGATGGGGATGGGAGGGTGGTAGTTACAAGCAGTGGTCACATGGTTTCGAGTAACTTAGACAGTTGTCATTCAGGTCGGGATCACACGATTGGTGATTACTTGGGTGGTAGTGAAAGGGACAATCCAAACTTATCTCCTGTCATTGTTCTAATTTTCTAATTTGTTATAAATAATAAGCTCTTACCAAATACATTTGAATCTCTCATCGAGATATCCATAAGGTATGAAGAATCTTTTAAAGAAAAATGTGAATTCCAGTTATAAACAGGTATGACGTCACAAAAGAAGATGAATTCGAGTTTTTTGGTTGATATTCTGATTAGTTAGAATTTCTTTACAAGTAGTGCCTTTCAAATAGAACCAAGGGGTGGTTCATTTAGCAATCCCAAGATCACATACACATTTCCAAGAAATTTCACAGTTTACAGTCTTGGAAATGAAGTAAAGTGAAGCAGTAAAATGAGAATAGAAATCTAGGTACAAGTTCGCCTTGTCTTAGTGCACAGTGGCGTCCCAGGTCACCATCTTACCTCAATTATTTATCAGGCATTCTAGATGAACACTATGACATGCATGATATTGTTGCAGGCCCAATATTCTGGTGAAGCGTCTTTACACCAGACCAGAGGGGGTCGTTGCCATTTTATCAGCTATGCAGTAATTGACAACAGTAGCTTATTATGACTCAATTATCCCTGATATTTCCAAGATTGCGGCGATGGAGGGCCATTACCTGGACAATCATGTATATTTCAGTCATAGCCAGAGGTAGCTAAAATTGTCTGCATATAATGAGGAACTGTCTATCACACTGGCTAGTGGTTCAGTCACCAGCCTGTCTTTTGGCCCTAATGGCAAAAGCGGGCAGACCTTGGGGTAACCTACTCTATTATGACCCTCCCACTGACTACAGGGACTGGAACCAAGGCTGACTGTGTAATAACATATCCAGCCTCCCTATACGTCTCTACCAGTACACTCGCTGGGAACCCCAACTCCCTGGAAGTAGTCTCAACCACCAGTAACGAAGGGTATAATAACTGTTCTTCCATACCGGAAACCCGTGCCAATTTGGAGGTACATTAGTTCTGTCTCACACCACCAGCAAGGTATGACTCAGCAAAAATGGTCGTACTAGACTCATTGGGGATCCCGCCTTGTGATGTTGTTGCATTCTCCATAAAGAGTATTTCTGTGAACAATTAGGGACCAGATTCGCTGTTCATTCTCAAGACGTGTATATTCTGCAATAAAATCCTGCTAGGAGTAATGCCATCAATAAGAATGAACAGAAAGGATGGGGAGGTGCCCAGATAGCCTACACTCTCTGCTCTCTCCCAACACCTATTCTTAAATAGTGCTGAATAACCAAACAGCCTATGGCAATCTCATGAATTTAGGAATCTTCTATGGAACAATGAAACAATTAGCTTTTCATTGAGACATGCTTCACCACCCTTTAAAGGAGACCCAGTGAAAATTGAAATGGGTTTGTGTTTTAGGAAGTGTAAATTGCACTACCCATTCCTTGTAAAGATGTTCATAGGGTATGAAGAATGTCTCACAGGGAAATAAAAAATCCCATTTATAAACATTTAATACAGCAAACAAAATATTGCTGATTAAATCACACAGTCCTTGACTCAGGTTGTCACATCTTAGCTCATTCATCAGGCATTTTATATAGTTATCTGAACACTATGGCATGCATGCTGTTAGATTCTGGAGCCCCAATATTCTGGTGATGCTTCTTTACTTATGAATACACCAGACCGGAGGGGGTGGTTGCCATTTCATCAGCCATGCAGTAATTGGCAACAGCATGCGAATAATAGCTTATTATGACCCAATTATCCCCAACATTTCCAAGATGGTGGCAGAGGGCCATTACCTGGACAATCATGTATATTTCATAGCCAGAGGTAGCTAAAATTGTCTGCATATTATGAAGAACTGCCTATCATGATGACCAGTGGTTTCGTTCACAAGCCTCTCTGTTGGCCCTAATGGCAAAAGCGGACAGACCTTTGGGCGAACCTACTCTATTATGACCCTCCCACTGACTACAGGGACTGGAGCCAAGGCTGACTGTGTAATAACATCTCCAGCCTCCCTATTCTTCTCTACCAGTACACTCGCTGGGAACCCCAACTCCCAGGAAGTAGTCTCAACCACCAGTAACGAAGGGTATAATAACTGTTCTTCCATACCGGAAACCAGTGCCAATTTGGTGATACAGTAGTTCTGTCTTGCACCACCAGCAGGGTGGGGCTCAAAAGAAGGGCCCTACTAGTCTCAATGGGCAACCCGCCTTGTGATGTTCCCGCAGACACTCTCTGTAACGAGCATTTCTGTCAGCAATAGGGGACCAGCTTGTGTGAAGCATTCACAGATTCTCAAGATGAGGATTAATATTCCGGAACAGAATCCAGACAGGCGTCACGCCATGAACGAGAATGAGTGGAAAGGATGGGGAGGTGCCCAGATAGCCTACGCTCTCTGCTCTCTCCCAACACCCATTCTTGAAAGGGTGCTGATAAATCAAACAACCCATAGCAATCTCATGAATTTAGGAATCTTCTCTGGAATAATGAAACAATGAGCTGGTTCCACTGGGACACGCTGCACCCACCCTTTAAAGGAGATATAGCAAAAATTGAAATGGGTTTCCGTTTCAGGGCCCTACTTCTCTTGTTCGCGAGGTGCATGCTGCGTTAGAAAAACTGTGGCGGAAGTAGAACGGTGTCTCTAGAACCCTTGTAGGCCCCCTCGACGTGCCGGAAATAAGATTCTGATCCAGCCCTGAGGGGAGCTCTGGTGCGGTTTTGTCTGATGACGTCACGAGCAGACGACATTTATCTTTTTACATAAATCAATGGCTGTGTCGATGTTGGGCAGGTGACATTTTCTCAGCAAATGCAGCAGGAGAAACCTGGCCAGCTGCCTCTCTGTCACTAGCCCCTGTCTGCCACCCACGAGCAGCTTGTAGGCCTCCCCCCCCCCCTTACACATTCTACCCCCCCCCCCCCCACCCCCATCCCCTACTCCTTACCGGAAACAACCTTGTCACGTGACACTCCTTACCTCTCCCCCGACATTCCTGCTCCACGCCCCTTGCGTTTGCTCCTCTTGAAATACCACCGGAAATTATTTACCGTCTAATCCTCCCCTTGAGGTGGCGAAGGGGGCGAAGGTGTCCCCTTTTGCTCGATATAGATGTGATGTCTCATTAAAACGACTGGGCTTCAAGAATCTCTCCCCTGAACTTGACGTAAGGCATTTGGATGTCAGAACCGCAATCGAACCTAATAGGTTGGTTCTCAGATTTCAGATAGTATGTGAGTAAATTTCCACAGTCCAGCTAGAAAGATACATTATTAATTTCATTTAAAATTATTTTGACTACCGGGTAGTCGCATAGATTATATCCAAGCAATGTACTGTTGTTGTTTTTTAAGTACATTGAAAGATGCAAATAGTTAATTTTACAAAAATATAGTTTTTCTATTTCTGCATATATATGTTTGGCCAAATGGTGCGCCTCCTCGTTAATCCCACTATACGCATTCAATTCGGGGTTCAATTGTATTAGCAGCGTCATACCTCAGAGGCTATAGGTAAGGGATCGTTCAATAAATATGTCACTTTTTTTGACACATATTCAGGACCTACCCCATCACTCTTCCACCCCCGGCATTACATAATTGTTGATCGTTCCCTAAGGCTTTGCAGGAAGCAGTCTGTCTCTCTACCACTCATTACTTGCTGCTTGATCTGCAAGCTGCTATAATCAGGATATGGCCAGCATCAAGCACCACCAGTTCATACGCCGCCACAATACGAGCTCTTTCCGCACGAGTTGTGAGGGAGTTATTGCTTATTGCCTGGGCTGATACAGGGAAGTGAAGGCTCTATGTGGCTGATGAGTTGGGAGGGGCCTGGGAGGAGCCTCCATTAGGCCTTATCTCACGGCGCTCAGCTGACAAGAGCTGTGTGGGGTAAGGAGCAGCTCAGAGGGTGCTGGAGCAGGTGGGAGCAGCTCCAGAGCAGCTCCTCCAGGGACTACTTGACACCAGTGTGTTGAGCCAGACCCCACAGGGCTTAATGCCATAGGGCCAGCATGTTGCCTATCCTCCCTACTCTCTTACTGAAAAACTATTAAATGGTGTGAAAATAGTTGCTTTTTAATCAAAATGAGAATTTTCAGTATCATAACGATTTTTTTGTACCTTTGCTATACATTATCGTGTTCCATTCCAGCCCCTCTAACCAAGCATTTCAGTTAGCATTTGATGTCGAATTCATTATTGTATTTGTACTCATTATATTTGAGTATCTGACATGATATTGTAACTATGTGTGAAACAGGTTTAGACGATATATCTCTATACACTGAAAACCCAGAGCAAGGAGCCTAGTCATTATCACGACCTAGGTAGTCATAATGAATAATGGCAGATGGAGTGGAAAATGGTGTGTGAATATAGTCTCTAATTAGTTCACTTCTTAATGACAGACATCCTTTTCACATATTTGGTGTAGTCTTGATTGAACTAAGTAGCATTACTTGTTATAAATAAGTTGCCAATGGGTGAGAATGATGGCCCCAAAGGTATAGAGACCACTCTGCTCCCTGTCACCAGTGTATATCTCATGACAGATATAGTAAATGCAAATGTTAAAACCAGGTGGCAGTAGTGTGCCATAAGTAGCAAGTGAGGAATAGAATTATGTACCATAGGGTAGTCATTGGGACAACCTAGGTCTTGAGAGTTGTCAATGCTGATGACTTTAGGTCTTCAAAATGGACAATACCTAAATTAACAACCTTAAGGTAGTCATTCTGACTACCTAATTATTGTGACTACCTAAGGTCGTCATTATGACAACTTTGGTCTGAATGGCTCAGATGGGTAGTCACAATGACGACCTAAGGTGGTCACTTTGACTACCTAAAGTTGTCAGTTTTGGCATTGTCAGAATGACGACCCTGAGGTTTTCAGTGTACCACAGATCGCATGGAGAATCTGATGTGCCTGTTTACAATGTCATATCCTTAGAAACAGCCTGCCTGTATACTACGTGCAAACCAATCACTGGGTATACGTCACATATGGATACTCATAAGTAGCTGTATAAGTATTACTAGACAAGAACTGCCGAGGATAATTACCATTGTATATATCAGGTAATCCGCATGCACACCCGGGTGTACCTGACAAGTAACAGGTAGATTGGTAGTCTAACCTAAAGGGACACTTAATGTCTCTGGTACACGGTCTTCTTTAGGTTGTGTCCAGTTTAGTATGTTCTATTTGCCTATACCAAGTCAAAAACAAAGACAGCAGGGTGACTCCGTTGTGGGTCGGCCCTTGGCTCCTAGGTGGCATCACGATCCAACATCCCCCATCCACTGACCAGTTTCAACTGTTTTTTTCTGGCATCAAGACGCTGATGACGTCCTGAAGTGGAGAGTCTGGAGGGGCAGCAAAAGAAATGGAAACTGCAAAGCTTGCTCACATTGCTGTGTGGGGGATTTAGGAAGATCAGTGCGAGTTTGCCTCTCTCCTAATGCCTGGCACGGATCTTTATGCGAGTTAATTAGCGCTAATGACCAACTTTCCATCCGTAAAATGAGGAGCCCGGGGGGCTTCAGTGTGGCCGGCCTAATGGCGCCTCAACACTCCTCTCCTGCAGGCACACACACTTTCTCATTGACACAATTCTAGGCAATCATGATGGGCGTTTACTGTTAAAATTGATACTTTGACAGCTATAATTATGCGCATATTCCATAGCTGAATCATATACATTGACATGTCAAGACCACTGAAAGAGTATCCGTACTTGGCAAGGAACACTAAGCGAGAGCAGTGAGACTCAGAGTCTTATAGTCTAATCGCAATAATCTGATGATAATATAATGCCATTGTTATGAAAAACAGAAATGATGCTGGTCAAATGTTGGAACCTTAATCTATAGTGAACTGCAATGTTGAGAGATGGGTTGCTATAGCGATGCGACATGTAAACTGGTTTCATATATCAGTGAACTCTAGAATATCTTTTGTCAAAGATATCCGAGCCGAAACCACCTTCTGCAGCACAGCGGGACACGGCCCCCTCACATACCCCGTCCATACACCTGCACAGAACCACCTTCTGCAGCACAACAGGACACGGCCCCTCACACACCCTGTCCATACACCTGCACAGAACCACCTTCTGCAGCACAATGGAACACGGCCCCTCACACATCCCGTCCATACACCTGCACAGAACCACCTTCTGCAGCACAAGGGAACACGGCCCCCTCACACACCCCGTCTATACACCTGCACAAACCACCTTCTGCAGCACAAGGTGACACGGCCCCCTCACATACCCCGTCCATACACCTGCAAAGAACCACCTTCTGCAGCACAAGGGAACACGGCCCCCTCACACATCCCGTCTATACACCTGCACAGAACCACCTTCTGCAGCACAACGGGACACAGCCCCTCACACACCCTGTCCATACACCTGCACAGAACCACCTTCTGCAGCACAAGGTGACACGGCCCCCTCACACACCCCGTCCATACACCTGCACAAAACCACCTTCTGCAGCACAAGGTGACACGGCCCCCTCACACATCCCGTCCATGCACCTGCACAGAACCACCTTCTGCAGCACAAGGTGACACGGCCCCCTCACATACCCCGTCCATACACCTGCACAGAACCACCTTCTGCAGCACAAGGTGACACGGCCCCCTCACATACCCCGTCTATACACCTGCACAGAACCACCCTCTGCAGCACAAAGGGACATGGCCCCTCACACACCCTGTCCATACACCTGCACAGAACCACCTTCTGCAGCACAAGGTGACACGGCCCCCTCACACACCCCGTCTATACACCTGCACAAACCACCTTCTGCAGCACAAGGTGACACGGCCCCCTCACATACCCCGTCCATACACCTGCAAAGAACCACCTTCTGCAGCACAAGGGAACACGGCCCCCTCACACATCCCGTCCATACACCTGCACAGAACCACCTTCTGCAGCACAACGGGACACGGCCCCTCACACACCCTGTCCATACACCTGCACAGAACCACCTTCTGCAGCACAAGGTGACACGGCCCCCTCACATACCCCGTCCATACACCTGCACAAAACCACCTTCTGCAGCACAAGGTGACACGGCCCCCTCACACATCCCGTCCATACACCTGCACAGAACCACCTTCTGCAGCACAAGGTGACACGGCCCCCTCACATACCCCGTCCATACACCTGCAAAGAACCACCTTCTGCAGCACAAGGTGACACGGCCCCCTCACATACCCCGTCTATACACCTGCACAGAACCACCTTCTGCAGCACAACAGGACACGGCCCCTCACACACCCTGTCCATACACCTGCACAGAACCACCTTCTGCAGCACAAGGTGACACGGCCCCCTCACACACCCTGTCCATACACCTGCACAGAACCACCTTCTGCAGCACAAGGTGACACGGCCCCCTCACATACCCCGTCCATACACATGCACAGAACCACCTTCTGCAGCACAACAGGACACGGCCCCCTCACACATCCCATCCATGCACCTGCACAGAACCACCTTCTGCAGCACAACGGGACATGGTACCCTTATATACCACATCCATATACGAGCAATTTCCTGATGGCTTCTGGAGTGGCCTCCAGGTGCCATTTTGGGCCTGCTGGTGAGGGGGAGGTGGCATGTGCACTGGATGTAGGGGTGGGGCTTCGGGGCGACATGCACCCCAGCCCCAACACTAACATTGCTGTCGATGAGAAGTGGGGCCACTAGGTACTTCCCTCCGGCAAAGCCAGGCGTTAATCGGACCGCACTTTGCCAAGCCTTGTCAGGCTTGTCCAAGTGACGAATTAGGCCTGGTTGCAGCAGTCTAGGCCTTGCCAGCCAGAATCTAGAGGGGAGTGGAGGAGGGGTGAGAGAGGGCGTCTGACTACCTGGCCCTATCAGTGGCTGGATTTGGTTGGCATGTGTCAGATCCAGCAGGTTGTTCCAATTCACACAGAGGGTGAGAGGTTTGAAGGCCAGAGGACTAAATCCTGGATTTGGCATAGGTAACGCAGAATTTGCACACATTGAGTTATATTAGAAAATTATGTGGTGACAGTGAAGAAGTCAGAACATTAAATTTTTATCTCATTTTTATGGTTAGACCTATATTGGGAGCCACCTCAGTATATATTGTAGCGATATTTTAATTAAGTATTATGTTTTATTGCACAATCCAATCACTATCAGGTACTACATGTATAATAATGTAACATACGACTCTTGCGTGTCCAGTTGGGTGTAAAGGAAGTATTCCATTGCCGACAGATCTAACCACGGAGGACGCTCATCCGTCAGTCAAAGTTTGCTATAAAATGTTGACGGATAAACGTCTGTCCGTCAATTTGGCAGCAGTGAAATACCCCATATGCTTTCCTACAGTGGAACGAGAGACTCTGCCAACTGCGTACAGAGGACCATATGCTGCCATCTGGTGTAAAACCGAGCCATAGAGCAGGCTAATAGTGGGGAATGATTGGCTCAAGGGGCTAATACCTCACAGTAAGAATCTCAGAGGTATATAGCTGATGGCCATCCCAATCCTCATTTCAGCCTACTACAATCGATCAATTCAATTGCATCATAAGTTATAAACGTTGGTGTTGTAGTGGCACTCCTAAGTTTCACTTGTCTCGCTGGATGTAAATTACCCAGAATCATACAAACTAGTGCCGTTTTCACATGGAATCCGTCCCACTGTCTGACAGACTGTAGCTATATAGGTGAATTAAAGTGGCATTCTCACCGAGCGTTTCCCACTCACAATCCTAGTACTGTTCTAGTCTGCTATGTGATAGGTGCGAGTGATGAGAATGCCCCTTTAATTCCCAACTAATCACTAGAGGGCACTGAGGCACATATCGGAAAGACCAAGTATACCAAATAACACCAGGAGAGTACACTAGTGAGCTATTTACTAGGCCAATACGCTGTTCCAAAACACAGTCGGTCATCATAGTCACTGAAGCGAATTGAAATTCATCCAGCACTTTTGTAGTCCTGAACTGAATTATAAACATTTTAATTAAACCCATGTTACCCAACCTATGGTATAGTATCCTCAATACTCAATGAACGTATTTTATTTTGAATGCTAAAGAATCTGTGAACCTTGTTATGCCATAGTAAAGTCCTAAAGAAGCAAGGATCCAGTGCAGGTATTCCTAATGGGGTGTGTATGCTACTCCGGGGGATGTTACAGTTGCATTCAGCCCGGCATTCAGCCCTTCAGAGACATACGTTTTGATGAATGGTATATGCCGTCTTCATAGGCATGTATAACCCCATGTATGAATGTTTTGTAAAGGGGTTTTGGTTAGACACCCTGTGGGGCCTTTATCCCTCAAATTGCCCTTATCCCTCAAAATGGGACCCTTTTGAGGGTTAAAGGCCCTGTCAGGCCTTTATCCCTCAAAAATGGCGTTAAAGCTCAAAAGCCTTTATCCCTCAAAATATTTGCCTTAATCCCTCAAAAGCCTTTATCCCTCAAAATCTATACGAGTCCCAGCTGTAATTGCCTTTATCCCTCAAAACCTATATGCTGGTCTCAGAAATCAATCTGCACTGAGATATTGACTTGCCTTTATCCCTCAAAACCTAAAAACTGGTCTCAGGTACCAATCTGGTGTTGAATATATACTTGCCTTTATCCCTCAAAACCTATATACTGCTCTCAGAAACCAATCTGCACTCAGATATTGACTTGCCTTTATCCCTCAAACCCTGTATACTGGTCTCAGGTACCAATCTGGTGTTGAATATAAAGTTGCCTTTATCCCTCAAAACCTATATACTGCTCTCAGAAACCAATCTGGTGTTGAATATAAACTTGCCTCAATCTGCACTCAGATATTGACTTGCCTTTATCCCTCAAAACCTATATACAGGTCTCAGAAACCAATCTGCACTCAGATATTGACTTGCCTTTATCCCTCAAACCCTGTATACTGGTCTCAGGTACCAATCTGGTGTTGAATATAATCTTGCCTTTATCCCTCAAAACCTATATACAGGTCTCAGAAACCAATCTGCACTCAGATATTGACTTGCCTTTATCCCTCAAAAGCCTTTATCCCTCAAAATCTATATGTGTCCCGGCTGTAATTGCCTTTATCCCTCAAAACCTATATGCTGGTCTCAGAAATCAATCTGCACTGAGATATTGACTTGCCTTTATCCCTCAAAAACTAAAAACTGGTCTCAGGTACCAATCTGGTATTGAATATAATCTTGCCTTTATCCCTCAAAACCTATATATGCTGGTCTCAGAAACCAATCTGCACTCAGATATTGACTTGTCTTTATCCCTCAAAACCTTTATACTGGTCTAAGGTACCAATCTGGTTTTGAATATAAACTTGCCTTTATCCCTCAAAACCTATATGCTGGTCGCTGAAACCAATCTGCACTCAGATATTGACTTGCCTTTATCCCTCAAAACCTATATGTTGGTCTCAGGTACCAATCTGGTGTTGAATATAATCTTGCCTTTTTTCCCTCATAACCTATATGCTGGACTCAGAAACCAATCTGCACTCAGAAATTGACTTGCCTTTATCCCTCAAAACCTTGATACTGGTCTAAGGTACCAATCTGGTGTTGAATATAAACTTGCCTTTATCCCTCAAAACCTATATGCTGGTCGCTGAAACCAATCTGCATTCAGATATTGACTTGCCTTTATCCCTCAAAACTTATATACTGGTCTCAGAAACCAATCTGCACTCAGATATTGGCTTGCCTTTATCCATCAAAAGCCTTTATCCCTCAAAATCTATATGTGTCCAAGCTGTAATTGCCTTTATCCCTCAAAACCTATGCTGGTCTCAGAAATCAATCTGCACTGAGATATTGACTTGCCTTTATCCCTCAAAACCTATATATACTGGTCTCAGAAACCAATCTGCATTCAGATATTGACTTGCCTTTATCCCTCAAAACCTATATACTGGTCCAAGAAACCAATCTGCACTCAGATAATGACTTTAAGAGTCCCAGGTGTAATTGCCTTTATCCCTTAAAACATATCTGCACTCAAATATCTTCTTGCCTTTGTCCCTCAAAACCTATATACTGGTCTCAGGTACCAATCATATAGGTTTTGAGGGACAAAGGCAAGTAGATATTTGAGTGCAGATATGTTTTAAGGGATAAAGGCAATTACACCTGGGACTCATAAAGTCAATATCTGAGTGCAGATTGGTTTCTGGGACCAGTATATAGGTTTTGAGGGATAAAGGCAAGTCAATATCTGAATGCAGATTGGTTTCTGAGACCAGTATATATAGGTTTTGAGGGATAAAGGCAAGTCAATATCTGAGTGCAGATTGGTTTCTGAGACAGGCATACAGGTTTTGAGGGATA
Organism: Harmothoe impar; assembly: GCA_947462335.1. Lineage (NCBI taxonomy): Eukaryota > Metazoa > Annelida > Polychaeta > Phyllodocida > Polynoidae > Harmothoe > Harmothoe impar. The sequence goes on from OX381708.1 coordinate 33,703,621, forward strand.
AAGGCAAGTTTATATTCAACACCAGATTGGTACCTGAGACCAGTATATATAGGTTTTGAGGGATAAAGGCAAGCCAATATCTGAGTGCAGATTGGTTTCTGAGACCAGTATATAGGTTTTGAGGGATAAAGGCAACTTTATATTCAACACCAGATTGGTACCTGAGACCAGTATATAGGTTTTGAGGGATAAAGGCAAGTCAATATCTGAGGGCAGATTGGTTTCTGAGAGCAGGATATAGGTTTGAGGGATAAAGGCAATTACAGCTGGGACTCATATAGATTTTGAGGGATAAAGGCTTTTGAGGGATAAAGGCAAATATTTTGAGGGATAAAGGCTTTTGAGCTTTAACGCCATTTTTGAGGGATAAAGGCCCGACAGGGCCTTTAACCCTCAAAAGGGTCCCATTTTGAGGGATAAGGGCAATTTGAGGGATAAAGGCCCCACACACCCTGCTAGCCTTTCTGTCTTTAAAGTAACAATGGGATACAATTGTGTGTATCGGCCAGTAAGCCCCAATCAGACAGGTGATGGAAACGTCAAATTCTACGTCATTTTCCACGATTTCAAAAGCCGTACATGCCAAACCTTGGGTAGTGTCTACTCATATACAACATGGAGCACTATACCGGACGACACGAAGTTTGTCCACTCAATGTTTTCCCGGGGGTTTCACATATTTTACAACAGGTATAACCGGGCCTGATAGAAATAACTGAGTTATACAATTCAATTGTTAACCAAGCGGATAGCCTGTAGACAATGCATACATGTTGCTCTGCTCGTACGGTTTGCTGATGGTCATAACTACTGCATTTTTCATAGCATAAACTGCATATAGTCTAAGTGAAACCCTATATTTAGCCTTGATTATTTTTTGATACCATAGCGTACATCGAAGGGGAAGGCAAAGGGCTGCAGAACTGTCATTTGAGTTAATTGTTTTGTCATATATTAATACTGGAGAGAGACCTGCCCCATTTGTTGATAAGAGTTGGCAGGCTACTTATGTGTAGGTGTGGCATGATGACCCTGTTCTGGCGACCTTTGTCTGTACTCGTTATCAGCCGGCATAACAAGGTCTACTTCGTATGAAGGTGTTGGGTAAATTCTACGCTCAAGAAGAAAAGAACATAATACATAACTTTCCAATGGTTGTATGTTCTAATTTATATGACTTTTAAAAAGTGGGTAGCTGGTAGACTGTTATTCGCCAAAAGTGTATGCCTTCTTTTTTCATATTAAAGATGCAGTCAATATTTTATGATGGCCCCTTGACAGCAATCCTCTCTATATCAAATTTTAAAGATAAGTATACCCATATGTGGGCTTATAGCCAAGGGCTCAGCAGTCATAATAAAGGAAGGGCTCAGCAGTCATAATATAGGAAGTAACTCCTGCCCTGGAGTCATCTGCCCCCAAAGACAATTTTAACGATGGTTATTAATGTAGAGGGGAGAGTGCTGTGACAGGTATGACGCTGTCTCACGCGACCTCCAGATTAAGGGGGACTCCTCCTGGCTGATGTGGTACTGGTAGGGATCAGGAGGCCACCGTGAGGACACACAGAAAACGTTTGGTGAACGTTGATAAACATCCTGCGGTGGTTAATTGACACAGGTAGCTTTGCTACCAGTGTCTTATACGACGCCTTGGTGAGACACCCTGCTGAGAAAAGAAAAAAAAATTTCATTGATTATTTTTGGGGTGAAAAATTTGGCTGAGGTAAAATTTTTGCCCTATAGCCTTAAGTTCAACATTTTTCCTTTTCTATGATATAAAAATCATCCATTTCTATCGACTGGTTGTCCCCTAAAAAATTGAACAAAAAATACCTATCAAAAAATGAGCCTACTTTTTAGCACTGTAGACAAACATGAATGTACTAGAATAGACTTTATGTCCTTTTTTGCAGTAGTAGTTAATTCAATATAAACATAGATTTCTCGTGGGGTAAGACACTTTTTTTAAGACCAAAAGTTCGATAAAAGAGGGCGGGAAACAATCAGTGGACAAAAAGAGGACGCGCAGTACATAAATTACTGCATTCTTTGTCAAACAAAGAGTGGCACCACTGGTACTTCTCGTACTGCGCGAGATCTCAACGTGTGCAGACGAAATCGTACCACCCATATCTTCGCCGTTTATCTTCCGATCGACTCGCTTTTTGATAGCGACAGAAGGCGGTACATGCCCGCAGCCTGCAACTGTCGCCCACACCCACCTGCACACCCACAGCCACCTGCTCTCCCACACCCACCTGCTCACCCACACCCACCTGCTGGCCTAAAATGGAATAACATACATGTATGACACATGACTTGAGGGTACCTTTTAACAAGGAATTCATTTCTGATGCCAGAATTGACCAATGAATGATTATAAGAGAGTACTGTATCTAAGTACATGATAAGCACTCACCAGCAGGACCCAGATTCAGGATAGGGTTGGGGTTGGGACATGAGTTGTACAAATTCACTATCACACATATTACACTCACACATATTGCACTCACACATATTACACTCACATATATTACACTACACACATTGCACTCACACATATTACACTCACATATTACACTACACACATATTACACTCACACATATTACACTACACACATATTACACTACACACATGACACTTACACATATTACACTCACACATATTACACTCACAAATATTACACTACACACATATTACACTCACACATATTACACTCACACATAAGTATGTTTATCCAATGAAAAACAAATACCTGTGTCTTTTGTGATTAGGATCACACGTTGGATTTTTGGACAAAAACGTTTGTTAAAAAGAAATTGTTTAAACAGTGACTTAAAGAAAAAGGTGTGCTTTTAAAAAGCGTTGGTTTAATGTTGGAAACAGTTTGGAAACTAACGTTTATCCATGCAACGTTGATCAACGATCACAGCGTGGACACAAGCCAACGTTAATTACCTATTGGTTGAACGATGATTAACATTTATTTGAGATTCCAGTCTATCTCACCAGATGGCAATTGAGATGGCCATAGAACTGGACTGGATGTTGCGTTCTCATATCAATTCTGTCTAGAATGAGCCATGATCATAGTATTTCATCAACATTAATTAAAATGCTGTATGTATATTATATCTAGGCTGAATATGTTGGGCAAATAACAATACCTGTATTATAGTGTTTAGTTTAGTATGATAAACGCACACTTTTTAACTTTGGGAAAACAGAAATCGGCCTATGAAACAATACACTGCTCACATAAAACCCGGTACATGGGAGAAGCTTATGTATACAACTCATGATGGAACAGCAACCAAATGAATTGAAACCAGGCCTATATGTTATCATGGTAGTAACCCTTTTCCATTAGAATTGCTGTCTTAATTTTACATTGTTTCAATAGTAGCCCAACGTTGGTTGAATGTTAATCCAACGTTGGTTCGAGTCCACGCATTAGAGCTTCAACGTTAAATTGATGTTAGAATAACGTCAATTTGTTACCAAAGATGAGTCAGACAGGTGTCAGCTGTGCTCAACATCCTGAGCTGACGCTGACATTATTGCTTCCTGTATATACCATTGGAAGCCTCTCAAATGTGAATGATTCCGGGCATCTATTCCGGACATGCTACATGTACGTCACAGATAACTAAGGCTAAAATGAGTTTCTGATAACATATTGAAATGAAAGTGAGGAAGGGTAGTTCTTTTTTTGATTTCCTGATTTTCTAAATTCCTTAAAACCAATAAGCTTTTACATGGTCCTCCCTGCTTTACCAGGTAGGGCCGGGGCCAACTACTGTTTTGGGCTAGTATAGAGCCTAAGTCCAGTCCTTTTAGTGATGGGTGAACTCGCGTTTTAGGAAATAATATGTGACACAACTTGAGAAAATATATTATAACATTACGGGGATTTAGTGTCTTTTTCAGCTGCTAGGGGCACGACCAGTGCAAAACCTTGGTAACCTTTAGTTTTGAATTAGTTTTGAAATATTCTGTTGCTACATTTGATGGTGCCACCTATTGTTTATTTAATGCTCTAAATCCCCATAACATATGAATGTCCTACTGGCTACAGGAACTGGTAGGGCTTGGATAGTACCATTTCCTGCATTATGTGCTCCAGAAAGTGGCATCTCTGATAATTGGCATGGAATTAATCCTCCATGGTCTAGAAAACCGAAATGTGCATGGAAGTGATTAGATCTGTAGTCATCCAGTGGTGTAGGACTCTTTGGGTATGGGACTCTTTTGAGGGCGGTACAATATGCACTGGGCAATGGCGAATGGTAACCCTAACATGTCCCGTTTATAAGCCCTTGGTGAAGAAGGAATTCCAAGAACTTTGGCTTTCTCAGATGACTTGAGACGGTCAATATTATTAGTTTCATCAGAGCTGTTTACATGTAAATGTGAGGCAATAAGCCACTGCTTAGACTTATGTAATCATGTTATTGCCTGTGTTAGTCCTCTTCCCAGAAAATATTAGGGGAATTGGCCCACTAATGTATGCAATATCCAATTACGTTATATATAAGGCAAGTAGTCTTGGCACACGAGTTGTCCGAAATAGTTTCATATCTTCTGACAATCTCTTAACATTGCATTCCCAAGCACATTAGGAATATTATATTAATTCGCAACATGTGACTTTGACTTCTATTATTTCTTTTAGTTATGACCGGGGACACAAACATGTAAACTTGTTTTCGCTTACATCGTACCCAGCTAGATCCATTCATACACATAGTTGCATTATGAACACCCGCTGGTATTTGTTCTGTTTATTTGGAGAAATGCCATATGGACGTGTGGTTGTTAGCGTCGAGAGACACTCCTTCCATATATAAAGGTTCCAAGGTTTGTGCTACCTTCATTTGATAACTAGACATAAACAGTTATCAATATAGAGCTCAATATCAAACCAGATTGAGATACATACAACATTAATACACCTTAAAAACACAGGGTCAACTTGAGTTGCTCCTTTTGTGCGTAGTACAGTGCTGTGGGAGGATTGTCTCTGGGAGTATTAACACTGACAGGTGCTATGTAAACCCACGTGATTTACGTCTACTAAATCCAACCAGACTACTTCCCACACAAAGTTCTGACAACATGCAGGCGGCGACAATTGCTATACATTAACTCACCCCTGCACGGGAACCAGCCCACACTCCTCATCCACCAGTACAAGCATCCGGGCCATGACTTTCTGACCACAGATTTGGGGACAGAATCATATTATAGAGTACTGCGTGAGATGCAGTTGGGCATGTGTGTGTGCATGTGTAGTAGTGTGTGGTTGGTGATGAAAAGAGTTGTAACTGTAAGGTTCTCCTGTCTCCAGACATGAACCAGTGCCAATCCGACACACCAAGTGTAGCAGGTCACATGTGGGTGCAAGTGATAGCAGACGTGCCGAGAGCATAGAGCACTGGAGGAGGGGACTGAAACAGTGAAAGGAGTGTCTGCATGAGGTCACAGACAAGGAGTGGCTATACCTTCTAGGATATCCCCTGGTGCAAGCCTATGAATTACATTTATGAGCGACTAGTTCTACTAGGAAGGGTGTATAGGTAAGGAGATATCGGAGACGTTTAAGTTGGCATTCAGCCACAAGAGGAATGAAATGGACGACAGGTAAAAGGACCTGTATAGTACATTCCCTGACTCCTGCACACTACTGACAGTGTGCTGCTGGAAGCACTACTTCAGAAAGCGGTCAGGAAGGTTGCCATGGACACCTGTAAGTACACAGGGTGTCTAACCAAGTAAGGCACCCAGGAGGAGGAGGGTACCTTAATACTTCCTGCTGCCCTACACCAGTGTCATCGGCATACTGTACGTTCCTGCACAGCTCCAGTAGGTTACCTCACACACGCCGCACGTCAAGGTGCTCCACGGGGTACCTGTACAGGTGCACAGACCCAGGTGAACCAGCCTCTGAGCCAGTACCCCCTGGAGGCACTAGCCTTCCCCCCTGGAGGCACTGGTCTTCTCCAGTGGTACTTGGTCCTGGAGTGAACACTGCCGTCGTCACATATACTGGCCCTTGCAGCGACCAGCAGTGGTCATAGTTCTACTGTTAGAGTTGGCCGCACTGCTATAGTGTGCAGGCCTCTACCCCTTATGTACCCATTCAACCTTCCTGTGGGTATTCATTCTGCCTGTTATATTATGCATTCACTCTCTGGAGGACGGCAATAGGCATCTTAATGTTTCTCCACTCGCACCCACTGGAGGGGGATCGGTTCTGGGAGGACGTGGACGAGGTGTTCGACATGGAGAAGATAGGTTACGAGAGTAAGGGGCTGTCACCCTTAAGCCGCAGTCCTCCAGGAGGGGACTGGGAGGGAGGATCATACTGGACGCCTTCCAAGGGCTTCCGTCCCCTAACAAGGAGTCTGTCCTCGGACAGTCTCTACTCACAGGAGAGCTTCTACGAGTATGATCTCAAGATGTGGCACAAGGTAGGCCAAATTATGAAGTCTATTTCCAACACAGAGAAAAGAAACAGCGTCAAAAGGGAGTCCAGGTTGTCTCCAGAATGACTCCCCTCTTATGGGGAGTCCAGCCTCCCTAAGGGAGCCTAGGTGACTCCCTAGGCGACCTAAGAGTCACCTGGGTAGTCACATAGTTCTCTGACTCACCTAAGGGAGTCACATAAGGACGTGGGCTCCCTTAAAGAGAGGAGTCATTCTGGAGGCAACCTGGACTCCCTTTTGACGCTGTTTCTTTTCTCTGTGAAAGTGCTGAGAGTAAGGATCAGGTACTTGACACATTATGTTGCTATTAAAGCTGTAACGCCCTCGTTCCACACTTACAGATGTAACCTGGCTGTATGTGGATGAACTAAATCTATTTGTTACATGGAGGTTCATCCCTTAGAGGTGCCTTGTACAACTGGCACCTCTATTATGTCCTTTTCATAATCAGTGCCAGTACTGGTGTCCATGCAGTCTTAATGAACAATGAATAATAACTTATTGACTGGACGCTATGCTATCTGTTGCCATGATGCATTAATGCAGCTCTGGTATTTAACGCGACCCTTCTTGGGAGTATCAACCCCATAGTGTTGGCATGATGTATGAATGTAGCCCTGGTGAGTCTGTACTCGCTAGGGCTGCAATGATCATGCACCATGCTGACGAAGGGCACAATTCATTAAAACATCCTGCAGTCAGGGCAATTTGACTTTATTGTTGTGCTGCAGTAAACAAGATGTAAATAGGTCTGAAGTTGTACAGCTGTAGTGCACTGAAAAAGTTAACCTGTCTCCAGACTTGTCGAAGTGACTATCATAAAATTAACGAGTCAAAAGTTGTCTAACCTATCAGGTTACCATCCCACAAATAGAATCTGGAGCTCGTAAATGCCAGGTTTTGGGCTGGCACATGCAAAGTGGGTCTTCTATCTCCAGCTAGAAGACCTACTTCCTTGTCACTTAGATGAGTTTTTGACTCGTTTATTTTATGACTGTGACTTGGAAGAGTCCGGAGACAAGTTAACTATTTGAGTGTGCGTTATTGGGATCTGGTCCGCCATTTGAATTGCCTTTTGGCAAACCCACAAGATGTTTGTTTGATACTGTTCCTTATCATGAAGGTGGGTGCAGTAGCAGGTATGTATCATCATGATCACCTTCTGTGGTCGGTATATAACATTGACGGGTCAGGTCGGCTCCGTGCAGACACCGATGTAACCTGATTCAAATGTTGAAATTACTGGAAGAAACCTGAAGGGGAAAAGGGTCATAGTTTGTGGGGCATGTTAAGAAACATGACAAGTGACATCCATTCCCCCGACTTCAGCACGCACTTGTGACGTCAGCTCATGGAAGGTACTGGGAGGCTGGTACCGTATGCTTTAAAGGCATGGGGAATTATTTCACCCTCTACACTGAAAACTCATAGGACCATAAAGTCGTCTTATAGGAATACCCTAGGGTCTTCTACATGAACAGCATAAAACAAACTGTTCAAATTGTTCAAATTGACAAGCAGGCTACCATCATACAAGACGACTGTAGTATAGGGTTGTCAGGGTTTTCAAACTAACAAGATGCTTATATTATTAGCCCCAGCATTTAAGTATTCATCGTCTAGGCTTGTCAATGTATGAGTTTGGGTTAGGTTTGGGATGACAATACCTAAGCATCGAGGTGATGAAGCAGCCTAATTCAATACACAAGTGCCACCAGAGATTCCCACCCCTATATCATGAAGTCTTTATTGAGGATATCTATAACCTTTCAGCAGTTGACTGTGTATGCCTTTGTGTGTATCAAACCAATGGGAGTAATCTACAACTACTTTACCATAGTGTAAGACATAAAGGAGGTGTCTATAATGTACTCCACACACAGTACTTTGTTTCTTTCTTGATTTTGCCAGGTGTATACATCCCTCGGGCATTAGATACTTCATAACCCCCGATATCATAGAGAGGTATTGTAATCCTTGTGAGTCAGTATCACCATGATTACTATGGAAAGATATTGTATATAGTAGGGTCATCTACAGACATTGTGAGTTTAATAGCTTATACAGTTTTGGGGCTAGCAGAGGCTAGCAGGGGCCAGCAGGTTCGGGACTGGCAAATGTCTGACATAATATACCCCCAAAGGCTTCAATATGCCAGATTGTCAGATTATTTATTCTACTTACAACAGCAAAGCATACAGAAGACTAATAGGTTAAGCACGGAAGGTATCGACGGCGTATGCAGGGCGTACGACCATGGTACGCCACGCTGGTTTCACGTTATTGCCACTTGAAGCCACTTGTGGATCCGTGGCGTACAATGTGTCATATGCAAATCGCGTGGCATTGCACGTTAGTATTTACAATAATCCCTTCATGAGTTGGGTTAGCGTATTACATTGCCTTTTTGTCTCAAGATACATATGCATTTGAGTCTTATCCCACCTACCAACTATAGGGCATCCTGCAGTAGACTCAGACATGTGCAGCAGCTGATTCCCCACCTAAGAGAAATACATAGAGTGGAAGAATTAATACAATTCAGCTAAATGGATCTAGATGAACGTCCCAGAAACTCAACCCCAACCCCAACAGCCCTTGTAATCTCATATAATAACGCCATGATATATAGGCCTATAGATTAAGTTGTTCTTTCAGTGGTTATAGTCACTAAATCAAAATATAACGATATCATCCCCAGACGTGACGTCTTTATTCTCTCAAATGCACCATTATAGGCGGTAACTGTATTTTCTGAAGCGATCACCTTAAATCAAACGATTATGTATTTATGAGCGTATTTAACGTCGTTAGGGAATCGTCACGTGTACAAAACGACTCATAAATCAGACTTTAATTATGTAGTATGAGGACTGTAAAGTAATAGGCAGTCACGTGTGTGAATCATGATGTTATCTACACAGAGACAACAAGAAACAACCCAACAACGGAGGAACACGGCAATCCCCCTCCTTCAGTGCTGGGAGGTCACAGAGAACTAGTTGTGTACCTGTCTTAGGCCAAAAAAAAAGGTTTGTTTCAGGTAACATGGGAGGAAAATGTACGGTCGGTAGGTCGGATTTTTTTTTTTTTTTTTTTTTTTTAAACACGAATGTACTAGCCAATTTTTTTGAAACCCCCAAAAATTTACCAAAAATTGGTAAAAAAAAGCTAGAATTTCTTCAAAATTGCCTAAAATAACGTAGGGTCGGCCCTGTTTTGATAGGGTCGGTCGGGTTACCTGAAACAAACCTTTTTTTTTTGCCTTATAGACGTGCAACAAGAATAAATTACGATCTAGCCTTGTCCATGCAGTTGCACATGCACACTGAACTCCCTAGACTTGCTCAAGTCCTAGAATTTGAATAAAGACAAAAAATATACTTTTCTCAACTATACTTTTCTCGACTGTCTAAGTGGGAAAAACCAGGGGAGGGGAGGAGGAGGGGGGGTAGTGCGTGGTGGAGTAGAGCTCCCACTGATGCAGGCCAGTCTATGAACTCCCCGCCCCTATCACTGTCCCTACATCGAATAGGGTGATGCGCATCACCCTCATAGCAAATGGCAGCTGCTTGTAAATGCACCACAATGAAGGGAAAGATTACCACACTTCTCCTACACGCTCACACCTAGACCCCCAAGCCATATTCCTGGGTCGATCCTTGTCTACTTTACATGGCATTGGGGTGGAATGGAGGTCCCGTCCTTCGATCACTGTGACTCCAGGGTATGACCTCCATTAGGTAAGCTCTAATTGACCCTCATTGACACTCCTTCCAATACTCCTCATATGTCTACCCATACTTCACGAAGTACTCATAGATTCGATCACTAAGTGTGCGCTTGATTATAATACCATATCCATAAATCTGGACATACCAACCATTATTTTTCTAGGTTTAACCTCCGAAGCTTGGCACTGAAGTGGGTAGCATAAGTAGGAACATGTGTTTCGGCCAATGCCAAGGTTCAGCGTATACAATTGATACACAATGGATTTACCAGGCACCACCAGGTGCCATAATTGGGAGACACCTCTCTGTTTACTTGTGTAGCTATACACCAATACTTGTGTCCTGGCATTCGGTGCAGCCCTTTGATGAAGCGGTCATACCCAATTAGACCCTCCCAATAGGTGGCCATTGGACAGCATACTACATAGTGTCTGAATAAAGGCTGTCAGTTTTAGTTGATGTATAGGTAGCATCCCGGGTCAAGATATGGGTGCACGCATGACGTCAGTGTGGATACGCACGTGCAGTGCTATAGTGGTGACGTTTTTTCTGCAATGCAATGATGAGCAAGCAGAAATCATATACACTATATGCTATTACCCAGCTATTCATGGGAAATGGGCCCCAGATGGGCTGAGAGATGGGTACTCAGGTATTTTCAGAAACGAGCATTAATGGATTATCATTGCAAACAGGCCATATTAAGATCATGGGTCAAGCCCACATGGGCCAAGCCCATATGGGCCCCGGCTGGCAACCCAGACCATTACAGCCCAGATGAATCCATTATTGGGCTCCATTGGGCTTGCTGGATGGGTAGAAACACATTGAAATGTGTTCCATCCATTATACAATTAGTACGTTACATTCATAAATGAATTTATATTATATAGGTAGGCAAATATTATGAACTCCAGAGGTAAGGTGCGTAGTTTTAGAAAATTGATCAGACAAATCCAATAATAAATGATTTTTTAAATATTTCTTTTGGCAGAGATATCATCACGTTACTTGTATTATATCCAATTAATAATCTCTACCTATTATATTGAAAGTGGAGTTGCCAGAGTGGAACCAATGGTAGTGTGGTGTATTGTTTAAGGATATAATTTATAGCTAAGCCATTGTCCGTGTGGGATTGGTAGGCCATTCAATCAATATCCACAATGAGAACCTCATACGCCTACACAAATAACAGTATCTCCCAACAGTATTACACTGTATAAGAACCATTAGGTCTGCTTGATTAAGTGATGAAGGAGAAAATAAACCAGGCACCTAGTTTAGTTTTTGTCCCTGTGGGGTAGAAAGTCAATGGGTCTATTATGTGTAGGAAAAGCGAAAGTTGACTCTTCATGGCGAACATTATTCACACTAGCTACAGAAGTGAAAAAGAGAAAATCACAAGGAATACAAAAAAACGTGCTGGTATGACGTTGAGCGTCTAAATGGTGTTGCCATTGACCTGTGGAAGAACTGGGAGCTGATTTAGGTATTGATACGAAGGGGTGATTGACCGTATGGATCCTTTCATGGTATTGACGGAGGGCAGAGACAGGATGTTTCAATCATCCGATATTGCACCCCTTTCCTGCCAGGCAGATCGGTAAAATTAGCCAGGTTGTTTGTCAAGTCATTGTAACCTAGGCTGACTAATTCTCTCACAATGTATGCAAAAGAAAATCGTTTCTTGTGGCAGTAAAAATGCGATAATGATCCTTCTCTTCAGATCGTTCATGCCTTTCACTGAATCCAGCTTGAAGCTTCGAATGTATCCTTGATCTCCAAGCTGTTGGCGAGGCTGACAAGGACTACCTCTTTAGTATTAAAGTGGCATTCTCACCGAGCGTTTCCCACTCACAATTCTAGTACTGTTCTAGTCTGCTATGTGGTAAGTGCGAGTGGTGAGAATGCCCCTTTAAATCGGACCATGAGCAGTATTGGAGGCAACTAGTATTATGATGGAGAGTCTATGTCGTTGTAACTGGTTACTACATGTATTTGTAGTTGGTTCCAGAGGCGCTAAATTATGTTTTTTTAATCGTTTAAATGTTCGTAGTAGATAATGGTACAAGTGATTCGCTGAACAAGTGTTATAAGCCATACAAGGACATGGTAATTGTCCAAGGCACCAGCTGAGGATAATTACCATTGTCCAAGGCTTATATATACGACTTATGCAGGTATACTCACATGTATCTTTAGCTGACTTATACCAGGTGATTGGTTTGTGATTGGTTTGTACGTGTTATACTACAGCCAACTGTGGTGGTGTAAGTGCTAATGTAAAAACAAGTCTCAGTGTCAAAGGTAGCTTGTGACTATAGCCTCTCAGGGATGGACTGTAGACTGTGCAGTAAATGATTTGCAATCTGCAGTACCATCTGCTGGCTGCTGCCTGGGTCTGAATAAGGTGATTAGTGGTAGGCATTAACCCACACAGCGTAGATAGCATCACCTGATGTACTGTGGTTTGTCACCAACGCCCTGATCTATCGTCTCTAGCTACACTGAAAATCCATAGGTTGAAAGGGTTAGTCAGTACAGACTAACCCAGGTTGGTCATATGAGTGTTAGTCACAATGGCAAAGTTATATTCAAAAATGACCAAGGGGTCAGTCAGTAGTGGCTAACCTAGGTCCATCATTGGTGTGTTGTATTTGTATACCACTAGTTGGGGCCACCTGTGATGACCACTCAGTGGCTCCCCCTGGAACTAAAAAGACTAAGGTGGGTTGGTCAGTAGTGACCAACCTGACAATAATAACTAATCTAGGTTGGTCATATAGGGAGCCAAAAAACGACTAACTAGGTTAGGCACTAGTGACCGAGAGGTTGGGCGTATAGGGAGCCTAGGAATATCAGTGTACACACACTACTACATGCTAGCTAATCTGCACTAAATCTGCCTTTACAGTCTTCTCTTTTTGTCACAGATGGAATGTGTATATTGTTAACAGGCTAACAGGCTACAAGCTAGACATTGCCTCGAATGGTTGAACATAGTGCTCATGATAATTCATGTTAATTGCTTCAGCTCAAACCCCACAATGCAACTTTTTCGCTGGAAGGTTTCTGCAACGTGTGTAACTACAACAGGGAAGGATAACTCTAAGAATCTGTAAAAATTTGGGTTTTGACTGAAACATGTATCTAGGTAATTTGATAAGTGAAAAGTTTCGAAACTTGACACTTTTTGTTGACATTTGAGCCTATTTACCTAGAAGCATAGATATAGGCCCCCTATTGCAACGTCTGTTCCCTCTTCTGCTAACATGTATATTTCAACATGATCAAAAATGAGATGCAGGTACAGTGAGATTTGGAGGAAGCATTCTTGCAATAGAAATCTTGCAATTTGGAGTAAGAGCAATGTACCCAAATTACAGAGGTTTTGGGGGTATGGAAACCATCATGAGATTTGAGCTTATCAGACTCACATCGACGTAAAAGAGCTCATTGAATATAGAGCTTTATGATCACGTAGTCAACATCAAGATTGTTCACTCCTACCAAGCGCTTGTTTAAAACTTGAAACGCATATACTGGTAGTTACATGGGTGGGTTTAGAGTGCTAGGTCATGTCCTCAAATATTTTAGGAATGCATCAGCATTCATATCATGTATGAGACAGGTTGCATTCATTCGGGTATAATCCATATTGTATAATTGACTGACTTTAATTGGTGTGGTAGACCTACAAGTGATAGAGACTGGATGTAAGTTAGATTGGCAACTGTTTGCTGATGGTGGCACATTTAGTGCTCAAGCCAATTTGGTAGGAAGATACCGATGCGTGCATTAATGCTGTGTGTATATAGTAACACAATACTGCTTTAAGCATACAGCCATCGGCAGCCTTATTCAAGTAAAGAGTGAATAGCGTCTTAGGGGATTATCAAACGTTATTACAAAACTGTCAGAAGTGACATTGTATGTCATGATATTGGATTTGATTTCACGCCAATGCAATCCCTGTCCAATGTCAGAAGGATTTGGCACCACATGTAGGTCTTCCCCTAAAGTTACGCGGGGACAAGCCGATTTATTATGTGTTATAAGACCTGTCCTTCGGACATCGCTTGTGTCAGCGGATTAAAAGCTCGAGTTCAATATTGCAATATGCATATTCATTGGACGTCATCGAGCCACAAATGTAGCCCCTGCCACCATGTCTGCTAACTAGGAAGCCTGTACCAAAGGACCACCGTTAGTGTCTGCCCCTGGTATTAATTACTGATCCAACCAGTCAGTAAGGACACTTCTACTTCACATGATCACACACACTTTTACAAATACATGTACATATTGCATGAGTCAGTTTAAATAACAATGCTCATTACGTGATACTTTCTAATGTGACTGACCCCATAATGCGTACATGTATCAGCTCATAATCCAACTGCTAACTTTCCTGCTAACGCTATTTGGCCCGTATCCAAATCCTGCTGTGTGTGAGTCTACATACGTCATAGAGTGGGGAGAGCCGGGGGTGGGGGAGGATTGAACTATGTTGCTACAGGGCAGGATTTCATCAGATTAACCACAAACTAACCCCTAATACGCAAACGACAAGTTAAGCTTATATTTATAAGCAATGTAGGAACTAGGCCTACAGCTTCTGGCCTTATGCACTCCACAAAGCAGAAACAGTAGGGTAGAATGATTGGGAATAATTACTTAGGAACATATCGTATGGGACTTTTCTGATATTTTTATGCGATGTATAAGATATGTGCTCCCAAGGTATACCAAAGCTTTGTACAGGGAATATGGACCATTCCTTTCAAAAAGTACGTGATAAGAAGGAACATTGTGCTGTTCATATTTTCCCAAACTCTTCTTCTACCAGACGCGCATTTCTGTGAGTAGATCATTTGTACTGGACGCACACTATTGCAAAATTTTGGCCGACTTAGGCCGATTTCTATTATGAGATTTAACTGGTTTTAGATCAAAAAGGGATCTATTTTATTGCATTATGGCTCTATGCATCTATTTTATTGTATTATGGCTTACATATTAGTTACCATTTTATTTTATTGCATTATGGCTTAGATATTAGTTACCATGCATGGTAACATATATTATGGTCCGATGAAAGGGCTAGATTTAACTTATTTCTACTTCATGTATAGATTTTCTTCTTAGCTCTCACAATTGGAAGTTTGCTAGCATTTTCCAATTTAAACATCTCGTATACAAAACCTTATTTCCCTGATTGGTACACATAATATGGTAAGTGGCATTATGCCACCTTTATTGAACCCAGAGTAGGCCATATATGTGGGGCAGAGTTGCTGATCTGTATGCGAGAAGGCACCTCAGTGCACACTTTAACGTTTAAATTAGGAAGAACATGGCCATACTTGGAGCAGTAGTTCACACACTGCAGGTTCATGGTCTAGACACGAAGCAGACATTAACCAATAAATACAGCCCGTACACTCTCTGACAGAGAAGCCACAAGCTGGGACACCCATGTGCTCCCAAGGCGGATTCTTGGTACAACCACTTGACCACAAGCTCTCTCATGTTTACCATTACGTGTATAAAAGAGAAGGTCATTCATAGACGAATAAATGTGGTCGTAGAGTGCAGAAAAATGGTGTACTACTGCTAGTCTGCTCAGTACCTGAACATATGATTATGGCATGGCGTATATTGAAGGAACCAGGCGGGAAAACGGTCCGAGGCCGAGGCTAGACACCCAGGGTCCTTAGTCATAAACTACATGTATATATATCCTGACGTCAAACTAAGGAAAAACGCCAGTTCAGGGCGCATAACAGGAAATTGATTTATTGAGTTAGTTGGGTCAAAGCAGAAGATAACCAAGAAGAATGATCAAAATAACCTAACTGCCTATCCATTATATGAATAGATAAAATCACAATATAATAAAATACAAATAAGTGTTATGAACAAGAAGTTATTTCACAGAGTATTCTTTTGGTCTTCTCTATGTAAATTGTATTAACCGAAAAATCTAGTCAAACTGTGACAAATTGTCAGCTGAACAAGTTAATTCATAGCTTATCGGTATTAGTTTGTCGCGTGAAGGATATTGTAATTTTGGGCCAGATTATGATAACAAAAACTATAGTGACTGAAATCGGTTAAATTACCATTGAATGATTGACGGGACACCCATAATACGATTCTGATCACGAGAATGGTGGAGCTTAAAACATCACAGGTGGTAAATATTTTTGCTGGGAATGGTTTTAGATTTTGATAAATTGATTCTAGATCAACAGTGCGCTTGTGATGCATGCCATAGACGCTGATTGCTTGGGGAAATCACTTTATATTTGACTCAACGCGTTTATATAGATCATGAGCGTGAGCATGAACCTCAAGGCAGCTGAATTTTGAAGTTGAAATGGAGTTTTCTCATTGAGTACATATTGGCAAAACTCCACAGTACGATTTAGGGGCCTGAACCCTCTGTTGTTTGGTACAATGGCGAGATCTGACTGTTGCCAATATTCCAAACTGTAAGGGCTCTGAGCACACCTTTGTTTATTCCAAGATCCACGATTGCCTATATTCCAAGCTAAATCTCTGCGTTCTATAACTCTTGAATGTTGTAGATGGGGAAGTTACTTCACATTATGGTTTTGGTTGATTATTTCCTTTGAAATATGCTCAAGATAATTGTAGTTTGCAATATTGTAAACCGCAGAGATGTCAGTCCATTACAGGCAAAAAAGCTTTTACTAAGGGATTTATATACATCTAATATTAGGTAATTGCCTCGCTCTCATTCTGTGTTAAAATCCTGTGTTCGGAGGGGTTTAGCGGTCGATATAGGTACTTCATAGGGGGTCGTGTTATTGCTAACCCTTGACGAGGGTAGCAATGCAACCGTTTGATTATCCCCTCTTAATGCCATTCTTAAATGTCCACACAGGGTCCTAACTGGCAAGTCATCTCCCAAGTCTATGTAGAACAATGTACTTCTAACCCCGGCTTCTAACCTCCAAGGCTAGACAATGGCATCACATTCCTACTTTTGTATAATGGAGTGTGTAAAGTGTATAACGCCATTTTAGCATCGTTGATTTGCGCCCCACGTCTATGATTTTTTATGGTCAATAAATAATTAAACTACAAACTACATCTATCGGCAGACATCATACTTAACGACTATAATTCTAATGATTGTCTTCTGTTCTACTTTACAGAACTCTACAGCTAGTTACGAGGCAGCGTTGATCAGTGAGGCGCACGGCCTGATCACCGACATGCTGGCCGACTCCAACCTGCCTCCTCATGTGGTGGGCGGCCTCCGGGCGGTCAGCAACCTGCTCAAACCCACAGACACCCACGTGGCCGGCCACACCAAACCCAAGGTCAGCCCGCTCGTGTCTCTAGCAGAGAGCACCAACTATGGGTCCGACACCGAGGACCTACCCTACACAGGGGAACGCCCGTCCTCCCTACCCAAGGTATTTAAATCACATTGGACCTAGTTTTTTTTCTATTAAGATCAACAGCGAATCTTTTATGAAGTGCGCTTTTAAAATGCCCCCAAATGATGTTCAAATCGATAAATACAGATCAAGAGCTTTTAAGAGCCATTTCCCATGAATTGCAATGCTGTAAATGACACTGCTGTAAGGCCTATTATTACCGTATACTATTGTAGAGATACGCCCACTGATTTAGGTTCAAACCTCTTCCCGTTCCTTATGCAGAGACTTCGCCGCAGCTTACCACCCAGCCTTATCCGGCGGATGTCGACGTCGACGTGGACAACGACGACGTCGGCGACGGGGATGCCGACGTTGGAGGCCGAGCCATGCCGCACCCGCAGCTCGTCCTTCCGGCACTCCCGGGACAACACCCCCGGCTCATCTCCTGTCGGCAGCCGCAGCAACTCGCCCTCCCCCTCCTCCCCCACCACCATCTCCCTCACCATTCCCAAGTCCCGCTCATTCTCGTTGGCATCGCCTGGACTCACTGCCGGAAGTGCGCTGGGCACTACTTCCGGTAAGCGCGCGCTGCGGGAGCGGCGCAGTATGCACGTGGTGCCGTGCAGTGACTCTGCCGGCTTGTTGAGTCCGGTTAAAGGCGACCACGCCTTCACGCCCACCTCACCTGTGTCGGCGTGTTCCGCCGAGCAGGACGCAGGTCCCGCCTCCCCAGCCAAGGACCGCAGCAAGTTGCCGTCCTCCCCACGCAGCCCGGCCAAGGGGCCCTCAGTCTCCTCCTTGACGCGACGTCTCAACGTCACGTCAGACTATGATAGTAGTGACTCTCCCGGGAACAGTGATCACAGCGACAATGTGGCCGTCGACGATATCCGGTCGTCGGTCGTTTCCGGTTCCGGGCCGCGTAGTCCGGCCAGTCGTCGCAAGGTGACGCTGCCGGGCCTGTTGGCGACTTCGGAGAGTAGCGGGACGACGTCCCAGTTACAGGTGGGTACCATGTATACACGTCTCAGGCCGCTATTCCATTGGTATATTAATCTGAAGATCTCAGGCCGCTATTCCATTGGTCTATTAATCTACATATCTCAGGCCGCTATTCCATCGGTCTATTAATCTCAGGCCGCTATTCCATTGGTCTATTAATCTACATATCTCAGGCCGCTATTCCATCGGTCTATTAATCTCAGGCCGTTATTCCATTGGTCTATTAATCTGAAGATCTCAGGCCGCTATTCCATTGGTCTATTAATCTGCAGATCTCAGGCCGCTATTCCATCGGTATATTAATCTGCAGATTTCAGGCCGCTTGTTGGATGTTGGCTAACGTTATTAATCTAAAAGCAGAGGCGGAACCAGGTTGGGCGGGGTAGGCGGAGGGTTTCAGGAGGTCCAACGACCCTCCCCCCCCCCCCCCCCTGTGCCCACATCACTCTTTGGTCCTTATTGGTATAGAAATATAATTTTTATTCTAACTTATTATGTTGCTGTTTTAAGTGATATGTATTGCCATTTGATTTGTCGGGCTTCCTGGCTGGTAGAAGTAGAAAATACAGATCACTGCGATAATTACAAGTGAAGCTTGTTCTGAACACTGATCTCCAATGTCATTGCTTGCAGACCCAGCCAGAAATAGCAGAACAAGGGTCGTCTTCAGAAACCACAGAGTCAATAAGCACGGGCTCCAACAATACAATAGACTCAGTCACATCATTGACAATCTCAGAGCAACACAGTCAAATACCCACGGTCAGTCTTCAAGCTCAGGACTCTGTAGACAACCGGACAGACTTACTAAATGAATGTGACCAAAGTGACGAGAAAGATAGTGAAAATATGCTCGCGTTGCCATATGGACTAGAGCTAATGCGTGATAATGAGTTGCTAAATACGAACTTACTAAACGAGTGGGATTACCCTATCTTCGACATAGCGGATCAGTATTCAGACACAGTACTGAGCCAGGTAGGTGTCTCTGCCATTATAGTCGTGTATGTGTCTGATTGTATATAAACGTAAACATGCATAGATCTATCAAATGTAGCAGGCACTGGAGAGCGGGAACGGGCACCACCACGGCATCTGAACGTGACAGAAACGAATTCCAATGCACTGCACGAAATGTTAGATTTAAGCAACCATAAGCAAAAGTTTATGTTGATATCCGACCAGCTTCAAGCAACTTTGATATTAAAAATAGTCATTTTTCTTAAAGTTGCTGGAGGAAAGTGATTAATCATCTTAAATTAACGTTTTGCTTAAAGTTGCTTAAACACAATGATTCATGCAGTGATTGCACGGCTACCGCTGAAGGGTTATTGTCATATACTTTATTATTAAACAGGGCCATTGAACAGTAACAACTGGTATTCCACAAGTGTATCATCATGTTATGTAACGTTTAGACAGGGATAGTGACATACCACTGTTCTGTTCTGGGACAACGTTGTATTTAATGTGCAATTATGAGCGATAAGTGCCAGTGGTTAAAAGGAGGACGAATATGAAACTATTAATCTAAAATTAGTTTATGATAGAATTCAGTATACATGTATGTCATACACTTTACTTCAGAGAAAACTCCTCTATGTTGTTATTATCACCAAAGGTCGTGTTTCATTTTATTTTGATGTACATGTAAAGGTTCTCGACAAACGTTACTCATATTGGAATACTTATATCTATTCGTCGTTCACAATTTTGTTTCTGATCATTTATCACAGGTTTCGTACAAGATATTTTTGGAAACTGGACTCTTCGAAACATTCCGAATCCCCATACCTGAATTCCTAAACTATTTTCATGCTCTTGAGCTTGGCTACCGAGAAAAACCATGTAAGTAGGCCTACATGTATTGTAATGCATTTTAGTCCACTTAAAAGAGTTGTTTCTCATCACCCGACAGTGGAAAATATCACGAGAGCGTTTGTTTTACTGGGGATACAGTATTACAGGGAAATTAAGACTTTTTGCGAATGATTTTTACACTTTAGCAGATAAGAGTTTATTAATCCGCATAGTTATATTGCAAGTTATTCCTAGCTCACTGACAGTATTAGCTTTATTGGCTCACGATTTTCATAACGCACGCGGTGATGAGAAACCAAATTAGTTTTTTTTGAGTGGCCTTACTAGTATCTTGTTTATTTTGGACGTTGAGTATTTTTTTCGTAGTGTTTTAGTAATCCAACAGGCCTATCACTATCAAGTATGAGAAATGTGGTATAAATAATAGTTACTGTTTGCATATTACATTCTATCAGAAACGTTGGTACTCGTTTACTACACATGGATTCACTGTGAATCATTTCCCACTAAGTCAATAAACCTATTTGGGGAAATAAAGATAAATGATTAATACTCTTTACTCCAGATCATAACCGGGTACATGCCACCGACGTCCTCCATGGTGTCTACTACATGACAACACAGCCCATACCAGGCTTTGAGCAGGTCAACCCTAACGAGTCGGAGCTGCTCTGTAAACAAACAGGCTCCTCCAGTGAGTCAGGTAAGGTTCAGGTAGACTTAAGGCTAGCCAACAGATTTTCGGATTTGACAGTTACAGGTACTCAAACATTGCAACTTCCTTGGCAGGGTAAGTCAGGGTCGCTGTATGGCTGACATAATAAATAGATAATAACATAAAAAGAGAGTGGGTAAGACCGTGCAGTAAGTGATAAATTCTATATAGGAAATGCAAGATAACGCGATAGAGTGATACAGGGAGAGATAGAAAGGCGACGCTGGAGCTCCTTCATGAGTGATAAACAACCATACCGGTTGATTAGATAGAATTGCCCTTGATGTATTGAAGTCTTGTAGGATGTGGCGTCCTTTAAGACACAAACAGCCCAAAAAGGCTAAAGCTATTTTCTCACAATTAGAGCCCTCATGTTTGGCACGCTCGAAATGTCAGTCATTATAATAGAATGGCCACACCGCCTGGAGCCACTTTTTGCTTGGATTCCAGACAAGATCTCAGGTACTAATGACCTTTTTTCTTCACCTCCTGGGATTAAATTATGTTCTTGGGGGAAATGGTAATGGGTTCTGTTTTTGAAAAGAGAATTGGTAACAGTGCCTGCACAATTATCTGGCTCCTTGTGTGGCTCTCGAGGTAACCTTTGATAAAAACACCGAAGCAGTGCTAATTATTGTCATTATTCAAATAGATTGATGCATACCTGATCAAAGGTTATGTTGATTCTCTTCACTGTAGTTCAATGCTCAAGAGGTGGCATTAATTAATGATACAGGGCTAGTTTCTTTATTGAGTTTCAGAGGAGAGGCCATCATTTTATGATTTCCTAAATACTACATATTTAGAAGCATTATGCAAGCCAAGAGTAATTATAACCATCCAATGCATGCAACACATGGCTTTAAAGCTTGACCGTCATTGTTGAAGTGAGGCCAAAAGCACTTTTGGATATAGTTCAGTTTTGATTCACAAGAGGGCTCTTAAGGGCTGGGGGTTCAGCTCTTGCAGGCATAAGATAGGGTGAATATGTTGTTGCTGGACAATGCTCATGGTCCCCTGTCCAAACACTGCTGCCCTCTGGTGGAACTGGAATTTTGTCTATGTAAGAAAAATGCTGAACTTATTCCCTGACGGCCCAGCTTTAAGCCATGCATGTATGGCACATATTGCTGGTCGTGTGATGGGTTATTAAAGTGGCATAATCACCGAGCATATCCCACTCACAATTCTAGTACTGTTCTAGTCTACTATGTGGTTAAGTGTGAGTGGTGAGATTGCCCTTTTGAAGTAGAGGGTAACAGTATATCATAAGTTCCTCATGGATATGTGAATCTTAAATGTGGGGTGGCTTTATTATAGGGAGTTTGAACTCTATGGAATATATCGAAAGTTATATTATAGGTGCTATGCCCAAAAACTCTCATTATGACGATACTAATATTTGATCAATAGTCAGAGCACCCAACTAGCAGGTTGTGGCGGTTACGTACAAAACAATTGCATCGTCCCACATGTTTCCATATGCTAATAAAATGTATGACAAGGTAACTCCAACGCCTCGGGGATACACTTTATGCACCTACATTTCTAAATACTTAATTAACTTTCTTCAGGGGAGTGAAATGCACTGTCGATACGATAATGTGATTATAGGTTGCAAAGCAATCGTACTAGGGGTTGTGTCCGAACATAGAGGAAGTTATGCTTTATATGCATGCTTATTGTTTGTCACAGACTCTGAACTGAGTGAAAAGGCTGTGATGCACCGACCCAGCTTTACAGCAGAGGAGACATATGGCATCATGGGCGGCAACTTCCCAGCTCTGGAGCTGATGGCAATGTACACAGCAGCTGCCATGCACGACTACGACCACCCAGGCCGTACCAACGCCTTCCTCGTCACCACTCACTCCTCCCTGGTAAGTGCAACATTACATAGCTCTATATCCCTCGTCACCACTCACTCCTCCCTGGTAGGTATTACGTTACTTACTGTTATAACACTCGTCACCAATCACTCCTCCCTGGTAAGTGCAACATTACATAGCTCTATATCCCTCGTCACCACTCACTCCTCCCTGGTAAGTGAAACATTACATAGCTGTATATCCCTCGTCACCACTCACTCCTCCCTGGTAGGTATTACGTTACTTACTGTTATAACACTCGTCACCAATCACTCCTCCCTGGTAAGTGCAACATTACATAGCTCTATATCCCTCGTCACCACTCACTCCTCCCTGGTAAGTGAAACATTACATAGCTGTATATCCCTCGTCACCACTCACTCCTCCCTGGTAGGTATTACATTACATACTGTTATAACCCTCGGGACCAATCGCTCCTCCCTGGTAGGTATTACATTACATACTGTTATAACCCTCGTCACCAATCGCTCCTCCCTGGTAGGTATTACATTACATACTGTTATAACCCTCGTCACCAATCGCTCCTCCCTGGTAGGTATTACATTACATACTGTTATAACCCTCGTCACCAATCGCTCCTCCCTGGTAGGTATTACATTACATACTGTTATAACCCTCGTCACCAATCGCTCCTCCCTGGTAGGTATTACATTACATACTGTTATAACCCTCGTCACCAATCGCTCCTCTCTGGTAGGTATTACATTACATACTGTTATAACCCTCGTCACCAATCGCTCCTCTCTGGTAGGTATTACATTACATACTGTTATAACCCTCGTCACCAATCGCTCCTCCCTGGTAGGTATTACATTACATACTGTTATAACCCTCGTCACCAATCGCTCCTCCCTGGTAGGTATTACATCACTTGTATACTGTTATAACCCTCGTCACCACTCCTCTGCGGGCACAAAATTCAGTTCAATGTTGAATCAACATGGAATCAACATTGAATCAACATTGACCACCAATTCAAACATTTGGTCACAGCTTTTAATCTTAAAATGGGATTTACATTCCGTTTTCAGCATAGAAATCTTTGTGGGGCCTGTAATCATTAATTTCTTGAAAAATTCAATTTAGAATGAAAATTATGTTTCCATGGCAACCAGCCAAGTGCAAAAACACCAATTTAGGCCCAAAAACGTTCTTTTTGAATTCCAAATATGGAAGGTTTTCACTTAAGTTGGAATTTTCTAAAATGGCTTATTGTATTCTCCATCAAAAAGTAGTATAGAACAATTTTCATGATATTTTGAACATTGTTAGCTATATGGAGCCCCCTGGTGGCCAAAGTTGGAACTAAAAATCCCCTGCGGAGGTCCCTTTTCCCTTGTTGATCCACATTTATCAATGTTGATTGAATGTTCTGTGCCCACTGGGTCACTCCTGGCTGGTAAGTGCAACATTACATACTGTTGTAGTGGGTCGCCGCTGTACTATTTCTATGGAACCAGTTTGAGTTATATTTGGTATATGTGTTGTCGTGTATCCAGGCCGCACTCCTGTCTACTGCCGAGTATAAGGTTATATAAGCCCACACCTGAGGATTGGTGGAGCGCGGCCTGGTTATGTGCATTGAGCCGTGACCGCCACGTGTCACCCGACATATCTCGGGTACAGTGTCGGCTCGGATGCACCGGCGCGTGGTTACCCGGAGTTCCTCGGGAACTCAAGTGTTTACGAGTAAGGAAGAGAATTACATAACGACCAGTACATAAGACCTGGGGTTCTGCTAATCGAGGACCCAGTCTTGCTGCGCACTTCGGCCAGCTCGACTGCTCCACAACAGAGCTTCCCCGAACTCTGTTGTACCTTTTAGGCCTAGTCCTGTCGCTGCTTCCACCTTGGTCACCCTGCGTCTTTCTCTGTTCCACCCTCTGGGGGAACTAGAGGAGATAGACGCATTGGTGTACAACTCCGGGTACAGAACTCCCTCTGTGGAGTCTGATCCAAGTGGAGTTAACCAAGATGGAAGAGAGCCTTGGAACTCGGGAATTATGTACTAGACCGTGAGCGTATACCTCCTGTATGTTCATATGACCACTGGTGTTCAGAAGCCTATTCGATTATTGCACCTGATTATTGCATATGATTACGAGCCGTATGTCAGAATGAATAAAGTGTAATTTCTGAACAACCTATTTTCGAATCTGGAGTTTTTCATAGCCGATGTCTATCTTAGAATAGCCAACAGCTACACTGGTGCCGTGACCACTTTGGGTAAGTATTGATTTACATTTATTTTTTTCATTTTTCTTTCTGAAATTGAGAGGTAAGCTCTTATATGTTTGAACCAGAATTGGTAGGTTTCAAGGATAGTTATTACAGGTTGCTTTTGTGTGGTGAAGATATGTCAGATACAGAGGTACCTCCCCCGTCGGTTACTAACCAAGGGGAGGGTATGCGTCCTAGACTGCGGTCTAGGGTTAGGTTTAATGCTAGGCAGAAGGTACATACTTTCAATCAGAGTAGGGAAATTGGACATGGAGGAGAGGAGGAGGCCCACGAGGTGAGATCTGAGGATTCACAAGGGGATCCTCCAGCAAAACGTCCAGCTCTAGAACCAGATAGGGGTATGGAGGGACCTGTCCAGGTGGGGGACACCTCACGGGAGGATGTGACGCTTGGACAGGTGACCATGGAAGATGCTGGAGAAGATAGTGACTCTAGTATACCTAGTCTGGAGGGTACAGTAGATATACCAGTGAGATGGGAACGTAGACCAGTACCCACTGTAGAAGCAGTGGGAGGGACTAGAGTGGTAGTCCCAGTTAGTCAGGAAGGAGTTGAGGTTGTCAAAAGAGACGACCTAGTGGAAACTCCTGAGGAAGGGGAAGAGACAGCTGAGGTAATCTCCAGGGGAGATGGGATCTCCAGAGGAGATAAGCTGTTTCCGGATCCTTTTAGGTTGACAATACCTGGTCTGGAGGTTCCGCCTTATGAACCCAGGGAAAGGTTGAGCCTGGAGGACATAAGGACGCTCCGATTGAGAAATGAGCATGAGCATATGAAGGAAGGGATAAGGCTAGAGGAAGAATCCCTCAGGAAGTTGAAGGAAGAAAGGGAAGCTTTTGAAAAGAGTTTTTTGGCGAAAAGGTCAGGAAACATTGGGGAACATGCAGCTCAGATAAAACATCTGGAACAAATTTCTGTCAATGTGGGTCTACTTGAAGGTACTGAAGTCAGACTGAAGTCTGAAACAGAAAAGCTAGTGGTGCGGAATAAAGAAATTAGTTCCGAGATTCTAGCAAGACAGTTACAAGTAGCAGAGTATGATGAGTTATTGAAGAAACAGGATAGTAAGCTGGGAGAGTTAGAGGCGCTAGCTCAACAAGCTGAAAATCACATGGTGAACAAGCTAGAACCAAAAGGGACGAAGGAAATTGGGGACCCAGTGGGAAAGGCGCAAGAGGTGTCTAGAGATGAGACCTTTGTGACTGCCGACGAGCCCTCAGTAGTTGTAGTCAATACGGTGGAGGAGGTAGTGAAACCACCTGTCACTGAGGATCTAGATAGTTCCATGGTAATACATACAGCAGATATGTTATCCAGTGTGAGTGGACACTCATCCATGCATGGCAGTAAGTTTGACAAGAATGAGGAGTTCATGTTGGAGCTTTGTGGTAGAGTTGAAAAACTGTTTCAGGAAAAGTTAGATTGCTTTCTTGAAGAAACAGAGTCGGTGAGCGTGGAGAATGACACTAAGGGAGGAAAAGGAGACGTTCCGGTAGCACAGGCTACAGGGAATAAGCCTCCTGTGGGACCAGTTAACACTGCTCCAGCTCCAGGTGCTCATTCTACTCCAGCTCCAGGGACAAGGCAAGTTCCTACAGTTCCGGTAAATGTGTCTACGGTAGGTAGACCAGGTTTGCCCGGTGGAGCATACATGAATGCTCGGCCGCCAGGTCAAGGGAATCTGGCCGGGCCTAACACCTCCTACGGGGGATGGGGCAATGTGGGACCGGATAACTGTTATGGGAACGCGAGGCCTATGTTCAATATACCACCTCCCCCATTACCTGGCAGTCATGTAACTCCAGGAAGCATGTATACACCAAGGACCGGAGGTACTAATCAGAGTGGGACACCCTATCAACATAGGGGAAATATGTCAATGGAAGATGAGGCAGTGTTCCAGAACAATCCAGCAATTAGAAGATTGGGGATTGATGCGGTACCGAATGACGTGGGGAACTTTAAGGCAGTGGACTATGCTTTGAGTCAGGCTGATATACCGTTGAGAACGGGAATGACACCTGTGAAGAAGCAGGCTATCAAGATGAAGCAGTATGATGGCTCGGTTCCATGGAGGAAATGGTTCACACGATTTTCAGCAGATATGAGACATAATGGCTGGGAAGGCGATGAGTGCCTTGCAGCTTTGTCATGGTGTCTGCGGGATGGTCCTGGTGATCCCGCCCTAACAAGCTTTGAATTAAGCGGGGGAAGAACGTACAAGGGATTAGTGGAAACAGCTTCTTGGGCTTTGGGTTCCACATCCGGTGCGGATCCCGCATCTGAGCTGGAAGCAAGAGTTCAGAAGCCCGGTGAGGGGCACAGACAGTTTGGAATGGCTCTCAGAGTGCTAGCAGCAGAAGCATTTGCATCTATGAGTCCAAGTGATCCATGGCTGGTAAGGAAGTTGTCCAGCCTGTATATAGATGGACTTAAGGACGAGAGATTGTCAAGCGAGATTGCTTCACAGTGGAAGACCACTATGTCACTAGCAGATATCTTCGAGCTTACAGAAGATGCTCTGAGAAAGAGGAAGCTGTTGAAAACTGTAGAGGCAGCCCCTGTAGCAGTAATAGAGATGCCCGTAGAGGAGGTTGAACTGGCTACAGAGGGTGTGCAAGAGGTGGCAGCTATAGATCCTAAATGGAAGGGACGTCGTTCTTTTTATGTAAGACGAAAGGCTCCAGGATCAGACGCTCAAGCGCCAGAGGAGGGTGCATTGAAAACCGTGGTCGCGGTAAGGGGAAACCCAACAAAGACACGAAATGCTACAATTGTGGGAAGAAGGGTCACTTTGCAAGGACATGTTGGTCCAAGGATACCAGGAATGTATCATCGGTCGAGAAACAAAAAGACGGACCCTCTTCTGACCAAAGCCCACTACCGAGGGAAAACTAACAGGGGTTGTTGTCGATGACAAGATAACAACCCCGCCTGTGATTGTCAAAGGTACTATCAGGGGAGAATCAAAAGATTCCATTTCATGGGAACCGCTGGGGTTAGCCGCACCTGAGTCTGATCCGCCAGGTGGAGATGGGCCCCAGGGAACGGACGAGAAGGGTGTTGAAGATTTAGCTCATCTGGACACCGTCCGTAGAATTGAGTTGGCGGAAGAAGTAGAAAGGTTTTGTGCTTCGCGACTCAGACCCGATGATCCTATAGTTAAGTTTCTCAACTCGAGGGGATATGACTTGGGCGGTGAAACTGGAATCCAGAGATTTGCCTTACAACCTTCTCCTTTACAAGGGAAGAGATGGTACTTGCCTGTGCAGATTCAGGGCTGCTTGGGGGAATTTCTGATTGATACTGGAGCTAGTCACTCCATGGTGGGTCACCATTTTTTTCAAGAAGCTCGCAGGTCTGTCGACTAACCCTGTGGGGTCTGGGTCGGTCAGAAGTGCTGATGGATCTCATATGCGGACACATGGCAGACAGGTGATACCCTTCTGGGTGAATCAACATTCATTTGTTGTTTCAACAACTGTGGCTGAATTGACGGATGAGGGAATCTTGGGAGTAGATTTTTGTTCTCTGTATGGAGCGGTATTGGATAGTGTGACAGGGGAACTCACTCTTCGATATCCACAAGAGATGAAAGTCCAGTGTGTGCTCCGCCGGATTTCAGGCGTCTCGTCTGTCTCTCAGACAGTGCGAATTCCTCCCCGCCATGTATGCAATGTAGTTGTATACTGCCGGGAGATGGAATTTGACCGCATGGGTGTGGTGGAACCGAATCAGCAGCATTTGAGTAAGCTGGGGTTGGTTTCCACCAGTGCCTTAGTGCAGAGTTCACGACGAACAGTAGTACCAGTCAGTAATATGACTTTTCAGGATGTGTACCTGGAAAAAGGGACGACCTTTGGGGACGTAACATATGCTGACGTGGTAGGAAGAGCTGACTCACCAGAAGTAGAGTTAGCAGTAAAGAGAGCAGTGGAAATAGGAGCTTTGGATCCATCCGCTATGCCAGTGGTATTGCAAGACACTGGGGAGCAGGATAGGAAGGAAGGATATGGATTACCACTGCATCTTTTACCATTAGTAACAGATAGCCACTTGGAGACGGAAGAGGACAAAGAGAGTCTGGCTCAGCTATTGTGCGAGAATGCAGACTTGTTCTCTGCTCCAGGGGAGCAATTGGGTAGAACTGACCGAGTAACTCATCGGATAGACACCGGTTCTAGCCAACCATTGCGCTTGCCATACCGGCGCCTCCCTTTGTCTAAGAAACAGGCATTGGAGGACGAGGTAGACAAGATGTTAGGGGAAGGGATAATAAGGCCCTCAGATAGTCCGTGGGCTAGTCCGGTGGTAATGGTTACCAAAAAGGATGGCACCTGTCGATTCTGTATAGATTACAGGAGACTAAATGGGATTACGAGGAAGAATGCCTACCCCTTGCCACGCATTGACGAAAGTCTGGATTCCTTGGGAGGCAATCACTGGTTTAGTACCTTAGATCTCCAGTCAGGGTACTGGCAGATTGGGATGCACCCAGAGGATAAGGAAAAGACAGCGTTCACAACCCACAGGGGGTTGTTTGAGTTCAATGTAATGCCATTTGGCTTATGCAATGCTCCGGCTACTTTCGAGAATATGATGGAGACAATGCTAAGGGGATTGTTGTGGAAAAACTGTCTAGTTTATCTAGACGACATCATAGTTTTCGGAAAAACTCGGGAGGAGTGTCTATCAAATTTGACCAAGGTGATGGATCGACTGAGATCCTACAACCTTAGACTGAAAGCTAAGAAATGCAAGTTCTTCAGGCAATCAGTGGAATATCTGGGCCAAATAGTCAGTGGCACAGGTATTTCGGCGGATCCAGGGAAATTAGAGGCAGTAGCTAGTTGGGCAACGCCAAAGGACCAGAAAGAAGTGAGGTCATTTTTGGGCTTTTGCTCATACTACCGCGATTTCATTCCCGGATTTGCTGAGGTGTCGGCTCCTTTACAGGCGCTAGTAGTAGGAAAAAGGAAAGGAATGTTGAAGCTACCACCGTTTATTTGGACGGAATCAGCTGGACAGGCTTTTCAGAAGCTGAAGGAGTTATTCACGGTAACTCCTGTGCTGAGCTATCCTACTGAGGGTGATCAGTTCATCCTAGACACCGACGCTAGCAACGATAGCATAGGCGCTGTCTTATCCCAAGTGCAAGAGGGTAGGGAGGTGCCCTTGGCATTTGCTAGCAACAGCTTGAGTAAAACTCAACGCAATTATTGCACCACCAAGAGAGAGTTGTTGGCCATAGTAGTATACACAAAGAAATTCCGCCATTATTTGTATGGTGGGAATTTTATTCTACGAACAGACCATTCATCCTTGAGATGGCTCCTTAATTTCAAGGAGGCAGATGGGATGATGGGTAGATGGATCTCCGCGTTGTCTGAATTAGGGATAGAGAATACCCAGATTCAGCATCGGAGCGGAGTGAAGCACGTAAATGCGGATTGTTTGTCTAGGAGACCAATCCGAAGATGTGCAAGAATAGACTGTGAAGACTGTGGCATACATAATGCGTTGGTGGCTCCAATAGTGAATTTTGATCCAGCCTGGGAAGAGAACTTGGTGTTTTGGTCGGCGGAGTCCGTACTTGAAGCTCAGCAGGAAGACGAAGGTATCAATATGATACGGAATCTGATCCTGGAGAGAGCTGCTCGTCCCGTCAGACCTGCTCTGTCGTTAGAATGTGTGGAAGTAAGGAACTTAGTGGGCCAATGGTCGCAGTTGGTAGTGCGAGACGGCCTATTGTGTAGATGGAAAACTCTTGAAGGCAAAGCCAGGAGGAGGCTGCAGATAGTCTTGCCAGCTTCTCTGAGATGGGAAGTATTCGAGTTTTTCCATGGTCATCAGAGTTCCGCTCATTTTGGCAGGAAACGGACTTTGGACAAACTAGCGAGGAGATATTACTGGCCTGGGATGTCTAAGGACGTAATACGTTGGTTGAGTGAATGCCCGACGTGTTGCCTGGTGAAGCCGGGCCCTGGGAAGGGTAAAACATCTCTCAGACAAGAACTGTTCGGAGTCAGATTTGCGAGGATAGCCATTGATATAATCACTGGCTTCCAGACAACTCCAAACTCCAACGTGTGCATGATGGTGGTACAAGACTACTATACAAAGTACGTGAAGGTGATCCCAATGAAGGATCACACGGCATTAACTTGCGCACAAGCTTTGGTTGAGGAGTGGGTACTAACATTTGGCGCACCTCTCATGTTACATTCAGACCAGGGTAGGGAGTTTGAATCGCGTCTCTTTCAGGGGATGCTGGAAGAATTGGCCATCGTTAAGACACGCACTAATCCGTACCGACCGCAGTCGGATGGGATGGTTGAGAGATTCAACCGCACGTTGATTCAGGGGCTGACCACGCTGGTTAATTCTAATCAGGATGACTGGGACACGTTTTCCCAGTATGTGGCTCATGCATACAACGGTACAGTGCATGCTTCAACTGGCTGCACTCCTAACAGCCTGGTATTTGGATCTGAGATCATAATGCCTGCAGATTTGGTCTTTGGCAGTGTACTGCGGAGGAAGGATGTCCCATGCCGAGTGGCATTTGCGGAGTCTCTGCGCAGAGAATTGCGGGAAGGCTATGCATTGGTGAGAGGCCACTTGAAGAAAGCGGCCATCCATCAGAAAGTAGGGTATGATACAGGCTTGAGAGAAAGGAAGTATGTAGTTGGACAAAAGGTGGTGAGATTGAAACCACCTGTACATGGAAAAATCTCGAGAGGTTGGGATGGGCCGTTTGAGGTAACAAAAGTAATATCGGATGTTACTGTGTTGTTGAAGAATGTGAAAGGTAAGATAGTTGCAGGCCATGTAGATCGCCTGAAGCCTTGGCTAGGTCGCCGGCCCGGCGATGAGAATGAGCCTTTGGCAGAAGTGCCAATGCCCCAACCCAGGTGGGTGCGTAAGACACAGGTTCCGGCACCCCCGCCTACAAAGAAGACTAGAAAAGCAACGCCAGCTAAAAAAGTCGATGGTAGGAAGAAGAAGAAGAAGTTGGTTACTGAAAAGGAAACTAGAAAGATTCCTCCAGTAATAGGGAAGAAGAAACCCCAAGGACCCATACGTAGAAGTGCTCGTATAGCGGGTCGAGGTGCTGTTACGTAAAAGCGGCGGGGCTGGGTTGGTTTGTTATGGTTACCCGGAAGAGTTCGGGTCTCCAAGGACTTACCCGGTAAACCCCGGAAAAGTTGCGTAACTGGTGCTGATTGTCAAAAACACAACGAGAAATACCGGATTTTATTCTTTAGTCTTTGTGACGGGAATAATGGTGAAATTGACCAGTAGATGGCATTGGGGTACCCAACGTTCTGCTTTACTAAAGTTAGTTTTGAATGTTTACATGCTATGGTCTGTGAGTTGGTTTCCCATTTAGTACTTGTCGTGATGGTTTCGGATTAAAATCCAATCAAACCTAGTCAGTAATTTTTCTAAGGATAATATGAGGATCCTACTAAGAAATATTATGTGAAAAGGACGGGTGTAGAACTCGCTCTAACAACATGAGAATGGGACTCATACGTCTTCCGGATTTGTTCGGACAACCAAAGAAATTTACTTTGACACGTATTTTTTTATAATGTCTGTTTAAAGAGCGTTCTGAAAAGTTCATAAGCTATAATTAATACAGCCTTGACGAACTAAAGAACTGCTATTGCTTGAAATGATGTGTAAAATACAATCCGAGATAACCCGGCGAAGATTGCAACTACTACGCAGTTTACTTCGCTACCCGGTTTTCTTCGGATAATACCGGATAACTTCTTCGGGAAGGGCTATCCGGTACCCGTGATCCTTTGCGCTTGGATGCGCACGCATGCTGGTTTGGCGCGGAAAGCGTCAGTCCTGCACATACCGTTGGAGAGGGTGGATGCGAAGGCACCTCTCTCCGCGTATGTAATCAGCGGTTAGAACATCTACATGTGAGGGAGAGAGGAGACACTAAAGTGAGGTAGTACAGGAGGACACTTTTGTAACAATTTTCCTGATTCTACTACTCATTTAAGCTCATTTTAAGAGTGGGCTCCTCTGGGCCGCCCTCTGTGTAGTTATCATGGCGGATAACTATCCGTCGGGAGACTCCCATAGAAGGAGTCACTCGACGGAAGTTACCCCTCTGTCGCAGGAACAGAGAGAGTTGTTAGCTTTGGGGGACCTGGAGTCAACAGCTCCGGTCGATTGTAATCTTCCAAAACAATTTCGGGAAGGGGATTTACCTAGATTCGTGTATCAACCACCGACTAAGATGAAGAATAGGGGTGTGAAACGCCGAAATCACAGTAATATCTCCGAGATAAGGAAAACTGAACAGGTTAAAACCACACAGTATCTCCTAGCACGGGGAGAACATGTAAAGAAACTGGTAGATATGGGTTTATCAGTGGCGCAGGCTAGGGGGTTCGTGTCAGGGCCGGGGTTAAAAGGACTCGAGGCCGGGGGATTCCCCTTGTTCCAGGTTGGGAATATTGCGTCACCACCTTCTTCGGGAGTGACCCGGACTGACCCGAATATGCCCGGGATACCGGTGCACTCGGTCAGTCACGCTCCGGTGGGTGCTCCGTGGGGTTCTATGTCGTATGACCGTGCGGATGGTTTTCATCCGGTGCATGGTGACTTTGTACCCGATTGGAATGCCCCTAAACAGTCAACTCCGGAACGTATTCCAGCCATGGCAGTAATGCATTTGGCAGCTAAATTTGAGAAATTTAAGCCGGATGCAGTAATTCCTGGGAGTAAGATATGCAGGGGGGCATACATCCAAGAATTAGATAAATTCAACGAGAAGAAATGTACTAAGCTATTCAGACCTCCTTCCGATAATTCTAAGTCCAAACCCTATACTGGGGCGGTTACTGGGGAGATAGGGAGCCGAGCTAGGCTACCATCCTACGAAGATACAGAGAGGGATATGGAGTTCTGGTTAGAGCATGCTAGTTCAGGGGCACATCAAGCTTACAAGTTCTGGGATGAGGTTATAAAGCAAAGTATGGGGACATACAGGGCTGCCGACCTCTCCAACGAGGATAGAGACCGGTTGAAATGGGCCTGGATGACATTTGTCCCACCAGGTATGCCTACTTATAAATCTGGTAGAGGTTGGAGAGTAGGTTCGGGGCAGTGCCCATTCAATGAGTGTATGGATAGAAATCCAATGGCCGAGTATTTGGACCTGTACCAGTTCGCACGACATCTAGTGGAGTTCCACGGGCACTCCAAAATGATGTGGCAGTGCCGGTCCAAGTCTAATCGCTCAGTCAAATGTATGAAAGATGGTGAACCTTTCAGCACATCTAGAAAGGGTTGTATGGTAAGACATTTGGTAGATGTACACCATATGAAGGCTGAAACTGCCATGTCCAATCTAGATATTCTCGAGAATAGCCCGGAGGCCTTAGGACTCACGGACAGAGAAAAGTGTGTGAGGGTACCACAGGGGTTGGCATACACCTTGGTGTTCAACCATAACCCGAGAAGGTTGTGGCTGAATCGAAAGGCGTGGCCATACTACATTCAGGACTTTCCAGAGAAAGCCTCTGATTATCATAGTAAGATGGAGTTGGCCACTCCTCCCAAAGGTAAAATGTTGTCTGAAGGTAAAACTGTGGACCAGGGAGTGTATACTCCGGTCTCGGTTACCTTAGGAGAGATGCGGACCACAGGTTCAGAGGAGTCCTCAGCTTCTGCTGGGTTAGACTCATCACCTGACGGCCGATCCACCCCAACCAAAAGACGTGCTCCAGGGTCTTCCTGTGGGTTTAGTAGGAACACTACTGAATCCAACAAGGAGGGCTCTGGCGGATCATTACCGAGGGTTGCTGTTAGCCCAAGGCTAGCCATAGAGGAGAAAATGGTAAATGACCTGTTGGCTTCTCCTGTAGAGGAGGAGGATGACTGTGTATTTGTGGGACAGGAGGTAATACCTCCTACCACAATCTCTGAAGCTAGAGGGAACCCGGGAGTATCAAGGAAGATATTAAAGACAGAAAATACTTCTACTGGTAGTCAAGGGTATGTAACAGGGAAGATAGAGTCAGTAAGTGGGAAAGAGGATTCCAAATCTAAGATGATCTATAGAACGATTGATTTCCAATCTGAGGGAGACGATTGGGTGGACCAGAAATTCACCCCACCCACAGGCAGGGTTCAATCAAGTAAAATAGAGATGAGGAAGGAACAGGAGATTGGTCGTAGACTATCCTCCGTTCCATCACCATCTACCTGTATGGGGGGTCTCTCATTGAACTCTCCATCATCTGGAGTGGGTGAGGAAGATATCTCTTTGGAGTCGGTCCCTCTGCCTAAGCTGACTGGTGATATTGATCACCCTGAGAATATTAGTATCAGGAATCTTCTGAAAGAACAGTATGTCACTGGACTGAAAAGTTCATTTGACACACTGGATCTCGCTTGTCAACTAGCTCTGCAAGGGGCTAGGGCTCAAGCTGAGCAATTGGTAAAAGAAAGTCGTTTGGCCGAATTAGAGAAAGTGGAGACTGCGAAAGCAGAACTCCTATCTAAGATGTCCAAAATGACTGAGGAGAATGAAGCCCTCAAACGACAGTTGGGACAACGAGATGACATGGTAGCAACCTCTAGCAGAATTGTAGACGATTTGAGATTGAATGTTGAAAAATCTCGTATGGAAAGTCAATTTTTAATTGATGATCTCAAAGTCAAGTTGGATCGCAGTAAGGATATGGTCAGTTCTGCTGAACATAGGCTAACTGCTGCCAGGACCGAAATTAGTCTAAAAACCAAAGTTATTCGGAAGTTAGAACACGAAATTGGTGGTCTAACAGAGGAATTTTCTAGCTTTAAAAAGGAAGCTCAGCAGAACGATGACTTCTATGAAGAGTTGGCTGAGTTTTTCAAAGATTGCTATGAGATACCATTGTCAAGTTGGTACGACGAGAGTGTGTACAGGGTTGAACGGGGTTCTGCCCCTCTTCCCTTAGGATTTGACGGTGATGCATACGCACAAAGGTTGAGAGCTGACTCCAGGGCTAGTGATATCCCTCGGAGTCCTCCACCTCCACCTGCAGGGGACGAGATGCACCTGGCTGACTGCAGTTACGTGGCTGCCACCTCCATGGCCTGTGGGTCATCGGAGTTGGTTCCTGTGACAGCTGTTCCCGTGACGTCTGTTGCTGTGACGACTGTTCCGGTGTCACCTGTCCCTGTGACGTCTGTTGCTGTGACGTCTGTTCCTGTGTCACCTGTCTCGGTGACACCTGTTGCTGTGACGTCCACCTCTGTGTCGTCTGATGCTAAGACGATGCAGTATACTACAATGGGGGTGGACACAACCGTGTCTTCCCTGGAGACTATGGATACTCCAGCCGGGGTGTCCACTCTAGCGAGGATGGTGGTGAATGAACTGCAGACAGAGTCACCTAACTCGACACCTGTCTCAACACCAATACTCGACACCACCTCTTGTCAGTCACCTTACCAGATAACGGAGGGTGAGACTAGAGAGGCGGTTCAGATACTGATGGAGCTGACCGATGCAATTACAGAGGCTGACCTACGTCTGTCTATCCGTGATGCCGAGGCGCTTATGGCTCCTGAAAACGAACTTGAACAATCCATGATGGTGGATCCTCCAGTGGACCTACCTGTGACGACTGGTTCTGTGTCAGGGAACCATCGTCCATCTACCCTGGACATTCCTATATCCATGGCGAGTGTACCTATGAGTACTCAAGTGCATTTTCCTAACCCTGACGCTTTGCAGCTAGGGTCTGGGATGGACATATCCATTGAGATGAGTGACAACCGATCTAGTGAATGCATGTCGCCAGTGTCCAGAAATGAAGAACTTTTGCTGAGTGGCGAGTCATAAAAACATTCCCAGTTGCAGCATATATGGAACCTCTACCATGTGTCGTCATCAAGGTTGAACTTTTGCAGTAGTGGAGTTATTAGTGCACCACGGACCGTATGATGCTTTAAAATACCATAGACTATGGGTCACAAGATGACTATATATATATATATTTATAAAAGACTGAGATGACAAGAACAGTGGATCATTAACACCTATTTATGAAAAGACTTTGATATGATCTAGGTTTGCAGTTGTCGTCATATAAGAAGAAACTGTTAAAACCATCACCAAAGAGTGTTCTATTTTGCCATAAGACAGTATTTGTAAAACGGGTTCTGTTTGATTTGATGACATGTGCTATAGGTATGATTATTGTATGCCGATTGTGATACTCTGAATTAACCGTCCAATGAGTAAAGGTATAAGGGACTGGATCCTGATGATACCTGCTGAGGTGAAAGGTTACTTGACTGCATTCGTACTATGTGTAGATCTGTGGTAATAACATATCAATGAACCTGAAAAACGTGAAATTTATTCAGGTACTGAGAGTGGAAATTGCGTAAGTTGTTATGGAGATCCGTAGGTTCTCGTTGATTACTTTCAGAAGGAAGGTATCAAGTGAGGAGCCGGATCATGCTATTTTTCAGCTTACTGCGTTTTTGATCTTTGAACTGAATGTGGAGATTAATTCTCCCTGAAACGTTGAAATATGTTACCATGACACTTGATCTGATTGCTTTTAGCATTTCTATATGGAGAATGTCTCTTGTGTTATTGTGTAGAGTACATCAAAAAGGACACCTTTGTGACCATGGTTTGCATAGGGTTTTGGAGTCCTTGGTTGGATTGAAACTGCATTTACCGGATCTACGCTATATGTTCATTTATTCCAAAAATATTGATCTTTCAAACCTTACTCTGGCACGTAAAGCGAGTGAGTCTATTCAAATAGACGGGTTGGATCAAGGTTTACTATAGAGTCGACACTTGCCACCTTTTTGTTTCCAATATGTCTCGTACTAAAAATTGGTAACTTTTAAGGAGAAGTGCTCATATTGATCTGTATGTATACGATACCTGTTGTAACAAATCGTTTTCGATAAGACATGGTTAGTATACGATAAATATGTCTTAAAGGTTTTATATATTTTTTTATGATATATAGTCAAGTTTGTTTTATAGGGCTTGACTGGCTGTGTGGAGTTTATCCTCTTAGTCCCATAAATCATGACTGTTATTGAAGGATGATACTCAATTATTGTGTAACTGGATCCTGATGGTTGATATGATTGACGTTAATATCAAAAAGGATGAATACATATCTATGATACCCAAGAAATATATATTATAGGCTCACTCTCACCAGATCGATGCAACTTTTATTTGGCCGTACATGATCGGCGGACGTACATGATCGGCGGACGTACATGATCGGTGACGTACATGATCGGTGACGTACATGATCGATGACGTACATGATCAGGGATTATTGACTGCCCTGACCAGGATAAACCATAGATAAACCTTACCAAGGTGTTCATATAATGTCTGTATTGGTATTTAAAATGGTTTAAATGTGTAAATGATTCTAGTAAGAGTATTTTACATGACATTTCAATGCCGATCATGTACGTCATGTGACGTACATGATCGGTGACGTACATGATCGGTGATTATTGACTGCCCTACTCTTTCTGACCATAATAAAACATTTATAAACCTTACCAAGGTGTACATATAATGTCTGTCTTGGTATTTCAAATGGTTTAAATGTGTAGATGAGTCTAGTAAGAGTATTTTACATGACATTTCAATACCGATCATGTACGTCATGTGACGTACATGATCAGCCATTATTTATTGACTGCTTTAATTACCTTTTCTGACCATATTTAAAACATAAATCAATCATAGTGAGGTGTACATATGATGTAGGTCTAAATATGTGTAATCATAGACAAGTCAAGCAGTGGGTAAATAGGAAATTTTACATGACATTCCAAGCCGATCATGTACGTCACATGACGTACATGATCGGTTACACATTGAGCCCCCCCCCTCCGGCCCCTATAAATATTTTGGGAGTTTTTTTTTTCTAATTAACTCCCCAAAGATACATTACAGCCTGTAGGTATGGTTGGGAGAGTTAAACATCGTAGTGCAGGGGGTAAAAGATGGATTTTGCACTCTGCCGATCATGTACGTCCACCGATCATGTACGTCCACCGATCATGTACGTCCACTTTTTCACTTGCACTGATTTGGTGAGAGTGAGCCATTAGTGGTTCTGATAGAAAGAGTTACGCTTGTCTCCACTATGTATGTGTTTGGAGACAATATATTTGTTTTTTGGGTTGTTTGGAGATAAAATTTGTCATTGTATCAAGGTAGTATAATAATACTGCACTTTGTGCCGCTATTTAGACGCTGTGATATTGTCTGAAGGGGGGTAGTGTAGTGGGTCGCCGCTGTACTATTTCTATGGAACCAGTTTGAGTTATATTTGGTATATGTGTTGTCGTGTATCCAGGCCGCACTCCTGTCTACTGCCGAGTATAAGGTTATATAAGCCCACACCTGAGGATTGGTGGAGCGCGGCCTGGTTATGTGCATTGAGCCGTGACCGCCACGTGTCACCCGACATATCTCGGGTACAGTGTCGGCTCGGATGCACCGGCGCGTGGTTACCCGGAGTTCCTCGGGAACTCAAGTGTTTACGAGTAAGGAAGAGAATTACATAACGACCAGTACATAAGACCTGGGGTTCTGCTAATCGAGGACCCAGTCTTCCTGCGCACTTCGGCCAGCTCGACTGCTCCACAACAGAGCTTCCCCAAACTCTGTTGTACCTTTTAGGCCTAGTCCTGTCGCTGCTTCCACCTTGGTCACCCTGCGTCTTTCTCTGTTCCACCCTCTGGGGGAACTAGAGGAGATAGACGCATTGGTGTACAACTCCGGGTACAGAACTCCCTCTGTGGAGTCTGATCCAAGTGGAGTTAACCAAGATGGAAGAGAGCCTTGGAACTCGGGAATTATGTACTAGACCGTGAGCGTATACCTCCTGTATGTTCATATGACCACTGGTGTTCAGAAGCCTATTCGATTATTGCTATCCGTCTGTATGATTACGAGCCGTATGTCAGAATGAATAAAGTGTAATTTCTGAACAACCTATTTTCGAATCTGGAGTTTTTCATAGCCGATGTCTATCTTAGAATAGCCAACAGCTACACTGTTATAGCCCTCGTCACCACTCACTCCTCCCTGGTAGGTACAACATTACATAGCTGTATATCCTTTGTTGCCACTTACTCCTCCCTGGTAGGTACAGCATTACATTCATACAATATGTATACATTGTATGCCTTGTTTATGTCACTTCTCCTCGCCGTAGGTACGGCATTATTATATAGATGCTAGATTTGTTTATTCATCTCAATAATGATACCCTGTATTCTGTAAAAACCAATGTATTGAATCAATATGCTACAATATTGGAAAAGGTTACAGGTATTATGTGTGAATGTATAGAAAACAAGTGAATGTAGACTCCGAAAAACACAT
Source organism: Harmothoe impar (assembly GCA_947462335.1). Classification (NCBI taxonomy): domain Eukaryota; kingdom Metazoa; phylum Annelida; class Polychaeta; order Phyllodocida; family Polynoidae; genus Harmothoe; species Harmothoe impar. The sequence continues at coordinate 33,744,350 of OX381708.1, forward strand.
GGAGCATGATTTAGTACCGGTTGACGTATTGGGATATTAAGGTCGCGGTGGGGCTCCTCCGGGCTGATTTGTTTATTTTTCTTGATGACTGGTCCCCAAAAATAAATTGAATGTCTGTCAAGATCCTGACAGCCTAATGAATAGCAAAATTGGTAGTGTTTGCTTTTCATGTTTTTAGGACTCTCAGTAAGATTGAAAACAAACAGATTGGAAATTGGAGCCTTTACCTAAAGCAGTCAGGAGTGCAAGTCCCCGATCTTACTCCCACCCAGTGGGCAAAATATTCAGTCCAATGTTGAATTAACATTGTATCAACATTGAATCAACATTGACAACCATTTATCAATGTTGATTCAATGTTCTGTGCCTACTGGGCAGGTCTCAACCTGCAGGTTCTTCATTTCTTGTAACAAGACAAGCAAGCGGAGGTTTCACGGGGGGGGGGGGATAAAATGAATTACCATTTTGGTCTTCTTGGTTTTTGCTTTTATTCCAGTGTCAGCCAAGGGGTGTTAATAACTGCCACGCGATATGGTTAGTCTATAGTTCCTTGTTTAAAACGACTGGGTGCGGATACCTATAACTAAGTTGAACTAACAAACATCACTGATGTAACAAATGCGATCCAAGGCTTCACACTCAAATGAGTGAATCATAAAAGAAAATAGTTAAGAAATATGTGCCAAGAAATGTGAAGCCACTAGGTCCCTGGACAGGTGAAGTCGTATCCGGGATGATACCTGCTGACGTCACAGGCGTTCCTCTGCTTGTAATAGCCCTATTTTCTTAATTTCAGTTTTTTTGCCATTTTATCTCAAAACTTGCTCCACAACATTGGAAGATGTCCAATTCGATTATGGAATGCTAACTAGACCATAACGGCCACATTAAGTGAGTGTTTGACACAAATAAACTCCATGGCAAACGTAAATCACATGTTTAGTGTCCATGTCGACAACCATTACTAGTACCCCAGTTACCTTTCTATCCCCCTCCCTCCTCCCCCCGCCGCCACCAGCACACACACAGTCTGTTTTGTTGTCGATGCTACATTGGGGGTACTCTCGTTCCCAAATCCTTCCGAAGGAAGGCTCTGGGGGCAGCCAAATGACCTTGAACTTTGGATTTTGCTGGATCTGGGCAACCCCTGCTGGTAGGCTGGAACCAGCGAACAGGAACAGGAAATGGAACCAGAATGTATGATGGTAGTTTTTCGGTAGATTTACCATCAGCCTTTCATCAACATTTGGCAGTTACCAGAGCCTTCCTTCGGAAGGATTTGGGAACGAGAGTACATTGGGGGTACAAGGGGTCCCGCCCCCTGAAGTTGTAAAATCGCCGAGATTAGGGGCCCAGGTCACAAAGTCACCTTTTAGACCATTTTTACTATAGCCAAAGTTGTCCAAAGGTCCCAAGGTCGCTAAAATTAGTTAGGTAGCCTGGAAAGCAGCCCAGGTGGTCAGGTCGCTTTTTACCCCTCTGGAGCCACATATATGACTATGGGATATATTGTGTGCACTGGTAGGACTGTAGAGGTGATCTGGTGACGACACACTATACATACTGAAAGCCTACATGTGTGTTTATGTCAGAACCTTACGGTAAGAACCATTGACAGGGGTGAAAGGTGATAGGTACAGCGGTGAGCTAAACTTCTACACCGTCCTCACTACTTCTGACCAACTATCATACGTTATTAATATTGTAGTACTTTTTCAAAGGCATATTTAACTGACATGTGGACTTACTTGCATCTAGTCATTCTAAATTCATATGTGGCTTCGTTTGTAGAAACCACAATGTATTGGCTCTTACATCAAAATGCACAGCATGTAGGGCCTAAATCGCCACAGCGTGTGTTCTATAAGAAACATATCCGAGACAATGTAACGGGTTTGTTAGTCTAGAAATATGATATGGAGCTGCTTTGGTTGATCAGAAACACCTGCTATAATATATGCTCTTATTTCCCATTGTGTTAGTCTATTGGCTTGTCTACATAATAACCCATAGAAGTTAATGCCATTATGTATGAGGACCGAGCAGTGTGAAAAAGGCCTGTATTTCTTATAGCCTGGTTTAACTTCCGTCTTTTGGCCCCAAGGAAGGTGCTCTTTGCTATGTCAACAAACCCACCTAGTGCTTGATTGGATATATCTCTGTTTGTTTTGGTACTCTCGCACTGCCACTAAAGACATATCTTGGAAACTTAGTCACATTAAGAAATAACATGATATTTAGATATGCATTGTTCTTGTTTTCAGGCTGTGCTGTACAATGACCGGTCGGTGCTCGAGTCGCACCACGCAGCATCTGCCTGGGAGCTGCTCCTGTCCAGTCCGGCATACAACTGGATCAAACACCTGGAGAAGGGCGAGTTCAAGAGGTTCAGATACCTGGTCATTGAAGCCATACTAGCCACTGACCTCAAGAGGCACTTTGAGATGGTGGCAGAGTTCAACGCTAAGGTGAGACAAAGAGCAGCTCGTTATTCTGTAGTTCTATTGGAAAATAGCTTATTATATAATCCTGTAGGAGAGTGGTGTATTATGTAATCGTGTAGGGGAGCGGCTCATTATGACTGTGGTCCTGTAGGAGAGCAGCACATTATGTAATCCTGTAGGGGAGTGGCTCATAATGTAATCCTGTAGGGGAGCGGCTCATTATGATTGTAGTCCTGTAGGAGAGCAGCTCATTATGTAGTCCTGTAGGAGAGTGGTGTATTATGTAATCATATAGGGTGAGGCTTATTATGATTGTAGTCTTGTAGGAGACCAGCTCATTATAATTATAGTCCTATATGTGAGCGGCTTATTATGTAATCCTGTAGGGGAGCGGCTTATTATGATTGTAGTCCTGTAGGAGAGTAGCTCATTATCTAGTCCTGTAGGGGAGTGGCATATTATCTAGTCCTGTAGGGGAGCGGCTTATTATGAGTGGGGTCCTGTAGGAGAGCAGCTCATTATGTAGTCCTGTAGGGGAGCGGCTTATTATGTAATCCTGTAGGGGAGCGGTGTATTATGTCGTCCTGTAGGGGAGCGGTGTATTATGTCGTCCTGTAGGGGAGCGGTGTATTAAGTCGTCCTGTAGGAGAGTGGCTTATTATGTAGTCTCGTATCACCCTGTAGGAGAACGGCTTGGAGTAGCTCAGTGGCCGGTGGGGGCAAGACATATCGAGGAGTAAAACAAGAAATGTTATGGATTGTTGTGCACCGCTTTCTGATTATTCCTGAAGCTATATGGGATGCCTAGATACATGGGGATATGGTATATGTAATAATGCATTCTTTATAATGAGAATTGAAATCGAAGTGCCATGATTCTCTATCATGCAAAGTCATGTATGCACCTCACAATACAGCTTCATTGCCCGTCAGGTTAATGATGACGATGCGCCGGGGATAGACTGGACAAACGAAACAGATCGGCTACATTGTTCTAGCATGGTCATCAAACTGGCTGACATCAATGGGCCAACCAAACGCAAGGACCTCCACGTGGACTGGACAAGCCGGATCACGGAGGAGTTCTATGAGCAGGTAAGGGTTTGCTGTTATACATCCTTTAGCATCCCCTCATTCACCTGACCCAGGGGAGATGAAGATGCTCACTATTATATAAGATAATTTGAACACACATTGAACACAACAATAATAATAATGATAACAATAATAACAATAATAATAATAATAATAATAATAATAATAATAATAATAATAATAATAATAATAATAATAATAATAATAATAATAATAATAATAATAATAACAACGCTATTTTGACGTAGAATGATGATGATGATGATAATAATGATAATAATAACAGGTTGTAGTAACATATGACTTTATCGGTGTGTGTGTGTTCCACCACCACAGGGGGATGAGGAGGCACGGATGGGGCTGCCCATCTCCCCCTACATGGACAGGGAGAACCCTCAGCTGGCCAAGCTGCAGGAGTCGTTTATCAACCACCTGGTGGCACCCCTACTCAACTGTCTGGGGGCGGCCGGCATGCTGCCTGGCACCTGGGAGGAGGACGACGACGATGCAGAGGGTGAGCCCCATACTAGTATCTGTGCATGCCTGCATCTATCTAGGATCCTCATGTGCTAAGCACCGGTTGTCGTTAATGAAGGCTGATATGTATATTTGCACTATGCATAATTTTAGCAGCTTGTAGTGCATTTTCCAATTCTGCCCTCTGCAAATAGCCTACAATTTACGCCTGGAAACTGTAGCCCTATAATTATGATGGTACATACATGAGAGGCAAATGCGTTGTGTATTGTGTGGTAGAGGTACCACTTTGGAATAGCCTAAACTGTTTACACAGAATTGATTTTGTAATTTTGTGTTACTGATAAGCTAGACTAGTTGTTTAGTGTCCCTTATAACGTCCAGGATTAAGTGGCACTGTGCATTCATTACGTCTCCTGCCAACCATGATTATCACCTATATTACTCTAATTATCGCTTTTGGGATTCCCCTTCAAGAGCACTTTGTGCATACCCAAACATCTGATCATTAGTAGGCTTGACTCCCATCGCAGCCAAAACAGTACACCTTGCTTTCATTGCTGACAATGAGGCTTTAAATATTAAATACCACCAAAGGCTTTGCACTCTATAAGCTCCAATTGCCTACTTTGACCTTAATTACCCCCTGGAGCACCTGCTTAATTACTTAATGAGCTACCTGATGTCACCAGTTGATGTGGTGCCTCCCCCAGCAATGATAGAGAGAATGGCCTGGCAACCTGACTTGTCTCTCATTCCAGACGATGATTCCGACAAGGATGAAAGTTCGACATATAAAGACACAGAGGATGAGGAAACAGATGGTGATGGTGGTAAGTAGACTGTAGGTCGACACAATGACAGATGAAACCTCCCAGCATGTGACATAGTAACTGCTATCTCTGTAATACTTACTCCACAGGCTGCCTTCCTATGCATGCTTAAATGCGGCTGCACAAACTATGCATATAACCCATGCAACCTACTGGCCTGTTAAGCTTTAATTTTAAGTTATGCCCTTATTTTTTGGTTTTGATTCTGAAATAACTACTGATATTACCATGACAAACAATAATTAGATCAAAAGTGAAATGTATAGTGAACAGAGCCATACCATAGTTTCCACTATGTATAGTAAAATCGATTGGTGGATCTCTACATAAAGCACACACCAAGAAGCATCTTACATGGAAAATATTTTCTTTTTTGCCATCTTTAAAAAGAATATTGCCATTTTTGCATTATTCATGGCATATTTTGCAGCCTCATACAAATTAAGCATTTCTTTTTTCTTTTTTTTTAAATCTTTTTGCCCATCAGGGAAGTCTCCTGTGTCCAATAAGCGGCGTAGTAAAAAGCGGATCCACTGCTGGCTGACCAAGAACCTGGAGGACAACCACGCCATGTGGGTGATGGTCATTAAGCGGGAGACGGCGGCCAAGGAGCGGGAGGCGGCCGGCAATGGACTACCTCCTCCACGGTCTCCCCTGGACAATGAGGGTCAGGTGACACATCTAGAGCCCATACAGCTCCCGGTAAGTGGCTTGTAGGCAATCAGTGTTGCTGTCCCATGGGAAGGGCGCCATCCCGGGGGGGGGCCACTCCCTCAGCATCACTGACCATGTGTGAACATGATTCCAAGGGAAAGGGTCTGTTTTTGGGTCCTAGGCACGGACCCCCGAGGGTCCTTGATAAGGGGTGCTTTTTAAGCAAATTTGGGGAGAAAGGGGTACATTTTCAGACCTTCATGGCTTTTTAAAAGGTATTTTTTACTTTATTTTCCTTGGTCACCCTTGATTCAGATATTTTCTCAGTGTCACCCCGTGATTAGGGTATATTTTTCAGGATCATTTGAGAAAAAGGGTCCGTTTTTCTGGTAAGTTTACCTTGAAAAGGGTATGCTTTTTAAAAATGTCGCCCCTTGATAAGGGTACCAAATTTAGGGTGATGTTCGCACATAGTGACTATAGAAAAGATAGGGAGTGGCCCCCCCGGGGGCGCCATTCAGCCTAGAATAGCTTCTCAGGATGTCCTTGTCGTTTGGGGTGAACAGGCAGAATGAATGGTTCTAGTAGGTTACTTTTGATTAAGGGAACATTCATTTGAGTAGGCCAAAGAGTCAAAGGTATTAATTGTAATGAACTGCAGACAGGCAGTTTGGGGCACATGTTAAGATGGTAATATTGGACGATAAAACACTGCAAAGAGTAATGACACAACATAGCAAGGTACATTGTCGTTGGATCATAGCAACTCCTCAAAGCCTGAATCATATTTCAGTTAACCCCAAAATGTGAAATTGGTTGGAAGCGATTCTTAGACTAGATCCACCACAGTAATGTTCATCTTAGGAGACGTATCTAATCCTACAACTTAATCACAAAGTCCTTTCTGTTATGATTATTGAATATCCATATTGCAATGATAGAATTTCTAGTATTATATTCTGTGGTTTCTGCCATTACAGCCGCGATCTATGAGTGTGGGTGAGAAAGAGATGGAGTCAATAAAGGAGGAGGATACTCCCCCGAATAGTGCCAACAGCCTGAAGGAAGATGACCACAGACGGGCATCTCTTCCCGTCCTCCGGCAGACTGAGCACCATTCAGTAACCTTCGCCCAACCAACAGTCATCGAACCAGACACCCGCGTCACCAGACCGATAAGCAAGGACCAACCACTGGTGTCATGTTTATCACCCTCATCGAAGAAACACGATATCCCTTCTTCACAACAGTCACAACCCACACACCAAGAATCCTCTGAGAGCAGTCTCCAACCAAAGACACTGCTCGATGAGAGAGACTTAGAAACAGACTCAATAGACTCAGCTAGTCGTATCCCAAGTGGTCAAGGATCTTTAAGTCAACCGATGCCATCAGAGCTAAGAAGAACAAGCACCCAATGAGGATGTACCTTATGGGAGGGGGTGACCCTAGTGTCTGATCTCTTCAAAGTGGACACAGGCCCTCCTTCCCTGGCCACCAGGTCAATGTGCTTGTTATATTATCCTGTTGTTAGATACCCACGTTGTACAGTGTCAATAGAAAATACGTTATTTATACATGTATGGGGGGGGGGGGGGGGGTATCACAAAGAAAAAGAAAAACCTGCAGAATGACGGATAACAGTAACATATACTATAGGCGCCCTATGGGGAAGCCCGTTTGTTGGGGAGGGGAATCTAAGGATTGTGAGAATGGAGGGAGTGCTGCGTAGCTTCTGCAAGCACCATATTAAGTGCATTAAGGGACATTGGTCTTAGATAGCCTGCATGTGTGGGATATGTCTCTACCTCTTATTGTACTAAATGGGCATTCTCACCACTCGCACTTACCACATAGCAGACTAGAACAGTACTAGAATTGTGCGTGGGAAACGCTCGGTGAGAATGCCACTTTAACCCCATCTTGTCTCAGACGGCTTTATAGTGGACAGAAAGCATGCCATATTCAGTGCTTACCAGCTGCATTAAAACGGAAACCTTAATGTCTCTTCAATACACACAGGGGGTTGCCCTGCAGAATATTTTCCATAGTTGATTGATAGAACTAGGTGAGGCGAGCCTCTGGAGAGGGAACACATGGACATAGATTAATACATTATATATCAGGTAGTGAAGCGGAAAAGTGGCATATCAAAAGATATTTATCACCGTGGCAATATCATTACGGTTCATTCTATGTACACGGCCGAAAGGAAATAAAGTGATTACGAATGCTTAAAAGATATTTTTGTAAGGCTCTCCAGTGACATCTCTCTGGCCTTGTATTGGGAGACTTTGCCTTTCCACCCCACATACTATATAGTAAATATGGCTGTTGTCACGGTTCTCACTGCCAACAAACTACATTCTGGTAAATATACATGCAGGTACATACCAATAGGTGAATACTACAGCTGCGCGTTGGTCAGGTATCGTGTAGGGGGGGGGGGGGTGATAGTGTCAAAGCCTAGTGTTCTTTCAACAATAAGTTTTACTCTTCCATTATTATCACTGTAGGCGTTGATATTCTGTGCTATTTTAATCTGCTATATTTAAACATCAGGGGACTGATACCCTCACCGTTGCTACCACAACAGGTTGGGAATTAATATAGAAACTGGTAGCAGCCGATTTGTTTACAACATCGAATGAAGTTGAGTCGCTCAATAGTTCTATAGTGTTGTTTAAAAAGTAACAGGCTCTGATATGTTACATAGGTCTACTGTCAATACATGTTAGTCTCCATGGTTAATCCCCTAAAGCCCAGTTTAATGGTTAATTGTCATTTATTCAGCACCACATCATTTACACATTCATAATGAGTGCTTGGAATCTCTTTGATGTTTATTAAATCAACTCCAATGTCATGTAATATAACTTGATTTAGCTACGATACGTTTCTCCTTGGTGTTTCCATCAGTGTTGGGAATTACGTGTAATGTGGAAAATACTACAAAGACAGTGTATGCTTCCCTCAATGGTGGCGTTACATAGTTCATGGTTTTTGTTTAGAGGTATATCAATATAAACGTACATAGTGAAGCGTATACCTGATGTTAACGCAGTGGATATCAGCTATATTCTGTCTGAAGTATAACTGTTGTGCTCTAAGGGTTTTTGTATGAATTGCCATGTGCTCATGTAGCTCATGGTCCCTCTGGTCAGGTTTGAAATGGAAGCTGACAAAAGGTCTCTTTACTGTATACAAACTAGACTTAATATCATCAATGCAAGCTTATCTAGTGGCTGGTCGGGGAAGTTATGTTGAAAGAAATGGATCCAACGGATGATTCTTGGACTTTGTCGGATTGCTTATACAGTGTGATATAAACCCCACCAACTGTCTCCTATAGAGGGAGGGAGATAGATATTCTGGGCGATTAAGTATTGCGGCTAACCTATTATGAATGAAGCTCCTGGGGTATGTTACAGAATAATGAAAATTAATTATTCTGGCAATCCACGGTTGGGCCAAACTGTTACAGGTATTGACGAGGTGAGGATGGCCCTGATGTACCAAATTAATAAGGCTCACAATCTCTATGGATGATATCTTATAGTATCTGGTGTGGATTTCTAGATTTAAGGCCAACATGGTGGAGTACCTTTTTAAAATATATCAATAATACATTCAAACTGTCAGTTTACAGGGATTGCCTGTTATCAAACACGTTCTTGTAGTGACTACTTCTAGTTCACATGGACCTTGTTGCCAGTGTATTGCTGTTTTAGGAGTAAGGCACTGTTTGTTGATGTTTAGAGCAGTGTTTCCTAGTGCTTCCCTTTATTTACTGAATACATCGATGTCCATGCCATGTTCAGACATTTTGAGAACCACAGCAACAACATTTAAGCATCATAATAGCCATAACTAATACCATCGGTGTTAAGTTTGTTTTTGCCAATGTCTTGCTCGTGAAATGTAGTTTGCATTGTGTTTATTCTGTATTTCTCTGTTTGCTACAATCGATAGCTAAGATGGGCCTTTCAGAATCAAATGATCATTTCCAACATTTAATAATACTCAAAGTGTGTACAGGAATTGGCCCACAGTACGTTTATTTCGCTTTTCACCATAACTCATATGATAAACTACATCCTTCTTTTAATATACCCACCCCGAAAATGCTATACTTCATATGTCTCTGTTTTGGCTACATGGGGAAGTAGATTTTGGAGGTTGATATAGGTATAAAGACGACGTATTCACATTAGGAAAAGCCCGTTTCTTCTATTATATGGATGTAGTACAATTAGAAGATGTAGACCTATCCATTGGTATTTCATTTCCATGTTATCGTGTTGTAGACTTTCTTTTCGCTCTATGTGAGTTTTATTTCTTGTATGACTTACTGAAATGAGTTTGTTCTCATGTTCCTATCCAATCAAGTGTTTGAGTTGTATATTATGACCAAAGGCATTTATTCGTTTACTTATAAATGCATTTTCTTTACACATTAATTATGTGAAGCATAACATTTGGCATTTTCTTTTTATTGAATATTGATTTGCCAACCAATAACGATCACTATCTTGCCATTATGCATTAGCAGATATCTCTGATTAACCCCCCCCCCCCCCCCCCCCCCACCGCCCCCAAACACACGAGTTAAATTCCTTTTAGCTTAGCCTATGCATGGAAAGTGAGCAAGGCGGCATAGTGAGACAAACGCCCTTATGTCTTAGGGAATAGGGTTATGCATCTTTTATGAAAGTAATAGAAGCTATTATATTTTAGGCAAAAATATATTTCCGAATGGTTATACAACGAAGCCTTTTGTTCTTATCGAGATACATTGACACAATATCTCATTTAGATATATATATTATATCCAATCACATTAATCACATCAAATATGTTGTTTGTGAACTTCCAAATTTATGTGCGGAAAATACATGTTTCTGTTTCACTGTGCAACACCTACCCTAGCTTTCCGATTTAAATCAAGTTCTGGGAAAGCATGTTCCTTATATAGTTGAAACGATCAATCAGGAGTGAGTTAACCATAACACATTATTCCGATGGTAATTCTTGGCATTGAACTAAACACTTAACAACCATAATCTTCTGTCCATATCCTCACAGGTTGATGTCATAGTACGGCAGCTATTATATTTTGTTATTATTGTGCACCAACGTGTTTAAAGCTTTGTCTATTATTGCATACCGTGTGTATTAACACGACAGTACCTATAGTGAATATCACTCCTCTAGTGGCTATCTCTAATGCTGTCAATCTGCGTAGGGTCGAGTGATTTTTCGTTCAACTTTCATGTGTCACCATTTTCAGTTACCGAACTACATAACTACGAGGAGGATCAGAATACAATGTATACTGATCAACTTACCTTTTATCTTCTACTGTTATAAATTGAACCGTATAGGAAGGGGTGATTTGGTTAAAGGATGGGGCAATATGCATACAAATTGGGCGCTCAATCATCTAGCATAAATAACTCAAGTAATAAAGTGATACAGAATAGTGCAGATATTTTTACACAAATTACAGGGAAGATATTAAAATGATCACTTGAAGCAGAATCTGTGACCTTATTAAAGGAATGTATAGTTAGCTGGGAACTACAAATGGCATTGTGGACTATTGTTAACTTACATAGATCGATATTAAAACGAAAAGTGGTAGAGACTTACTAGATATTGTACTGGTGATGGTTTCCAAGGTTGTGTGGTCTTTCTTGTCTTGTTAGAATACACTATACTTGCATAGTGAGTTAGGCTGTATCGACTGACAGTTAAATATGATTACATATTCAGTAGTCACCATTCCCACCTACACAGATGTCACCCATACCATTAAGGAGTATAATTAAGTTGATCAATGTATAGTATTCTTCAGTATTATTATAGGACCCTTTTAGCTGTATAATAATAATGTTTATTACTATTATTCAAATGGAGTTTATTTCCCTTAGCCCCTAGGTTGTCAATATGTATTAGGACCAGTCTTATCGTGTCCTTGATTCAGGTGTGTATATTTGCATAAGCAACAAAAATAAGTACACTGACACATAATTATGTTATGCTGTGCAGGAATACTGGCTAACTGTACATAATTATATAGTATATTGATAAAGGCAATGGCTATAATGATGATATAAATTATTTCTCTACCATTAGGTTTTTACATGTGATTATAGCTATAAAAATGTCAGAATCAATGGGATACCTGCCAATGTGATGGATATTAAAGACTTGGTACACACAGCATTGTTGGGGCTTTGGAACTATTTTTTGCAGCTGTTGACACATTTTGCCAAAGCTTCAGTGTTGACATGTGCTGTGTATGTTGAACAGGCTCTACCGCCAAAGCGCTTGGACAATTGCACCTCGTGACAGAGCCCATTGCAGATTGTATGTGATGATGGCACACTTTGTGTGTGATAGAGAATTGATATCAATAAACGTGGATATCTAAACTATACGTTGTCTTCATTTATCACCTGTGCACCGATATTGGCTTACCAACACTAATGCCAACATTACTCTTCCAATGATAGCCCAGTGATGGTTCAACATTTTCACAACGAGAAAAGTTCTAAAAACTAAAGTACCTCCCTCCTAAAAGTGACTGCTGCCCTCCTTCGCTTAAGGTGTTTCGATCTCTTGGTGCAAAAGTAGCTAGATTCTCGTCAGGATTTTGCCATAAGACCATAATAGCATACACTTTCCAAAGAAGCTGAGAAAATAGGAGGGTCCCGAGCTGTTTTCTGAGATATTCAAGGCTTAAGCTAATGTCTCATGTGATAGGGGCATACAGTGTTTTGTCACATATCTACACCAAATATCATTGAAAAGTAGCTAAATGTCTATATATAACTCTCTCAGAATATAGGCTTTAATGTTCACTATCTAGAAAACCCATTTTGAACATATTATCCCAGGAATATTTCTAAGGTTTTTGTCCATTAGAAAAAAAAAGTTGAAAAGAAATAGAAATATACTGAGGGCTAGTTATGTATGACTTCTAAATGAGGGCTACCACCGCAGACTCCATAGCACAGTGGTAGAATGCATGCCTTCATAGTGAAAGGTTGATGGTTCTCGCCCCAGTCAGGCGTGCAACTATATTGGCCATTATGAGACAAAGGTCCCCTGGTGCTCTGTGCTCAAACTAGAGATTGTATGGGCGCAGAAAACGGCGCGGAAGACGAAAATGGCATCAGATCGACCCACCTTAAGCCAGTGCCTACCTTAAGTCTTTCCCATGCTATAGTCCCCCGCCCCTTGCTCCCTACCTCCATTCAGTCTTCCCCTCCCTCCTTCCCTCTCCTCTCTCTCCTTCCGATATGTCTTCCCCTCCTTATTTTCTTTCTCCAACAAGTTATTCCGTCACTCCGTCGAGTCTCTCCGCCCCATCTTTTAAGTCCTTCCCTCACCCTCGGTATTTCCTTTCCTTCACTATAAACCTCCCTCAGATGTCTAATCCCTCAACTCCCTTCATCTGTAACTCTTGTCCCTCCTTAAGTTCTTCGCTCCCTCAAGTTTTAACAAGTGGGAGGAGGGAGACATTTCTGGCCTTTCTGGAGTTATTAGAAATTTAAAATCCACAAATTCTGTAAGAAAAATGGATTATTGACTTATATATTATGGGTGTGCACCCAACAGCACAATTCTGATTAATACCTCGATGTAACTGGACATAAACTCAGGAATAAAGATAAACGTTACCAAAAAAATACGCTAACTCAATGGATCCCTGCTCAAGCGCCTCGCTACCTCCATACAAAGTACAAACTGCCCTCATCCTACAAAATATATAGACTTGTAGGAAAAGGGCCGGAGAAAAGGGCAGGCCATTATCCTGCAAAATGGCCCTTACCCTACTACACATGTGTCAGGCCCTACTGCTACCACATTGCCCTTACTGAAACAGTTAACCCCCATAATTTTCAGGTGGCGCTATGGCACCAAATTGGGCAGCCCATCCCAAAAACGGTCTGTGCCCATCATGGGCAGCCTGCTTGGGGCCACACCATTGTCCAGTGCCCTAAACCGACGGGTGCCCGTTAGTTAGCCCACGCTGGGCCACATCAGCAAAACAATTTGCTTGCTACTAGTGTATAGTTAACAACTCACTTTTTTCAAGGGAGGTGATGGTGATCAAATTTATGAGGTGAGTGAAAGTAGAAAACAGGCCCCTACACTTTTGCCCACACTTTTGCCGAGGCGATGGTTCTTTTACATCCCGCACTTCAGAGGCATAGTGTGAGATCCTACAAGGAAATAGGTACAAATAGCTGACAGCCCTTCTCCTACAAAACCCGGAGTAAACTCAGACCGTCCCCTCCTCCTTCAAGTTCCTCTGATTATGAATAAGCTGACAATAAATCACCTTTCTACTTCCATAAATATAACCTTACGCTAAGTTCCCCATATTGGATCTTTCTGCCCTGGAGTCTACTAACCTGACTGATCGTCCCAACGTGTCCAAAGTATTTTTAATAAACACCATTTGGAAGGAAACCTCGTGTTGGCCATTGTTATGACTGTATCATTATGTGATGTGATCTGCCCAAAAAAATGCCGGTCCGTTCCCAGTACAATCCCATGCATGTAGCTGATATAATGCAACATTTAACAGCATTAGCTCTTCGGTAAAGGCCTATCGTGCTGCCACCTCGTGTGCAAACAGTGGTAATGCTGCTCGATCACTTCATACCAATACAGGATTCTGCTAAAATTGTGGGTGTGGTATTGAGAAGGAGACCTAAACATGTATCCCTTTAATAGCATATAGTCCAATGGGGAGGGGGTGAAAAGGACCCCCTTTTTGATAAGTGACCACTCCCCATAATTTGGACAGTGCATTATGAATGAAAGGGATTTTACTGGGTGCACCATATCTGACCTGGAAACTGCGACACTGGAAGAATCTGGTATCAAAATGTTCATACAAAATATAGCATCCTTTTGAAAATGCATCAAGTAGGTTTGTATGTACAATGTATAACGCCCCATTACGTGGATGGATTTTCAATATAGTTCTACATGGCTTCTTTATCCATACGAGGCTGTGGTAATTATACTTATTTCTTGGACCATACCTTCCAATACCCCCTTTATAACCTAGACCATCATACTCCTAACACAAGGAGAGGGAATGAAAATAAATTTTCGGTTTTGTTTATTCTATACTAGTTTATTGTACACACATTCCGTTCATAGTACATTCTGTGGCCGCGTACACATGATGATGACCTATGCATGTAGGTAGAATGCGCACAGATCTTACAACGGTCCTTCCTCATAACATAACATTTATTTTATAATCAAGGTCAGCGCGTGACAAGTTTCCTTAGAGGATATAGATACAATTGCATTAATCATAAGATCTTCAAAACCCAGACATTTTCCTACAATAAATTATTCTATACTTGAATTGAAAGAAACGTGCTTCTGGGCGGATTCCAATAAATCCTTCAATACATCCTGCTATTTTTTTTCTAGACATTCTAAAACTAAGTCGTACAATAAGGATTCAAATGACAATTGTTATACTTCTTTGGATGTTGGAAAGATAGAATGTATGAAAACATTCGGTATACAGTGAACAAGGCAGTGTCGAGTGCTAACTATACAGCTGCCCACTTCATAAATTAATATAGTGCAATGTAGATATACATGTGTGCAACACGCATAGGATAAATATATGCCATGGCATTGTAGAAATTTATCAAAGCTGATTATCCCAAAAAGCTCTTCCCTTTTTTTATATTTTTCCATTTCGATGAGATGAATTGATCCTTTCTGCTTGATCAGCTACATGTACTCAACACTCCACACACTACTGACGAAAACCGACTCACATACCCTAAAACATCCTGTCTCACCAAAATATGGCATGGTCTGTATGTTGACCTACTATACTAATTTCTCTACTTCAATGAATTTGTTAACGATCATTCTATGATTGACTCAAAAGCACACGAGATAAAAGTATGTCCTGGATAAAAGTATCTATTAAGAACCGATGGGTCTGAAGGGATGATACAATGAGTATTATGAGAAATACAAACTGTCGTGTTCATGGGCTGTTAGCGATGGACGGGAAGATCTCGCCCTGATAATAAATCGATAATACACAAGTACACGAAAATACTGTAGATACATCAAACTATATGGTACTCATTACAGTTTACCTGTTTGCACTACTCTGTCGATATACAAAAAAAAACACGCCCATGATTAACCATTTTCTAACAGCTTTGTGATTCTTTTTTTTCTCCATTAAAGACATATTTACAAAAGATTGCTGATAAAGCTAGCATAAACTTAAGAATAAATAAGAGGTTGGATATGCACAGTAGTACCATGGAAAGACAGGTGCTTAAATACAGTTTTCTTGTTGAGATTATAGTTCATTTCATAGCTAAAATTGATAACAATAACCTAGGCTGAGCATATATCATATACATATATCATACACACATTCTTTCTTAGCGACTGCATGTAGTACTGAACAAGCAGAGCCACTATCTGCACTAAATCTGATTTAAGTACCTTTACATATCTAATACTATATTTCCACGTTTAACAATTCCCCTTGGGAATTGACAAAAATCATATGAAGTTTTATGGTTTTGCCATTGTTGAAACTTAAAATGCATGTTGTTTTTAAGGATACACTGAACAAGCTTCGATCGGTGATGATTTCGCAAATGACTCTTGAAATGGTTTATGCTACTCATTCATGGTAGTACATGTGGCACTTCATGTACGATACTGTTTGATTATTGGTGTAGTCAGCATTAACACATGATTACAAAGGCCACCTGGACGTTTTCCTACATTAAAAGTTATTGATTACCAGACTTGGGGTATTCTATTCAAATTGGGTCATAATTTGACGCCTTAGAAGGGTATTATATGACACATTGCTCGAGCTGTTTTTCTTTGTGTAGATAAACTACATATTCAAGACTGGTATGGATATGTGATGCAATACCCCAATTTACAGAAAGTGGCTTATATACCCGAAGCATACAAATGTCCTAAGATGCAGATGCCAGCAACTACATGTACAAAATGGCAGAATACAGCAGCGTATGGAGACCTGCTATGGAGCCAAGCCGCAAATACTGATACTCAACAAAGATGACTCGACACACTATAACTCACTCACACACACATACGTTTAAGGATGACACAGGATGGTAGATAGGTGGGCTGACATTGTGCTACAAGACCCTGTGAAGTTGCATGTAGATGTGTATAGACCCTATATACAATGACCGCATTTGTGAAAACGCTGTATGAAAAAATACAATTTTTTTTTATGACACGTGCACTTTGGCCAGAACTACTGGAATCGTCCTTCTATATCATTTTCACTGGGTGCTTTACTCATAATGCATACAGACCAAATTAATAATGTTTATATGATATACACAATTATGTATATATAGTATAATATACACATACATTTAGGTACACATTAAAGTATATACACAGGTTCTCGTTCTCACCAAGACCTGACGCACAAAAGGCTGAGCGGTTATGCGTCTGTTCCAGCCGACCGTTGAACTATCAGGAAGCTGCTTCTATATAACTGACGGGTGACTGGCTGCTGATGCTGCCCTACAGAGTTTGTATCTATTTACTGTTTAATGTTCATTAACAAGCCCTTTCACACTGGGCTCCCTTAATGTTCATTAACAAGCCCTTTCACACTGGGCTCCCTTAATGTTCATTAACAAGCCCTTTCACACTGGGCTCCCAGGCTCATCTTCACGATCTTCCTCCTCCAGCTTCTCCTGCGGCTCCTTTTCTTTCTCCTCTTCAGCTTCTTTGTCAACTTCCATGTCGTCCTCCTTTTCTTCTTCTGCTACTTTATCATCTGTCACTTCTTTTTCGGCTTCAGTTCCCTTGTCCTCTTCTTTTTTAATTTCGTCCTCTTTTTCTGTTTCTTCATCTTTGCCATTTTCTTGCACCTTTTCAGTTGCATCATTCGTTTCAGTTTGATCATCTTTTTCGGCTTCACCAGCCTTTTGAGTTTCATCTTCAGTGGCATCATCTGCTTCGGCTTTTACTTCCTCTTTTACCTCATCTTTAACCTCGTCTTTCACCTCCTCTTCTTTCTTCTCTTTCATGTCTTCCTCTTTCTCTTCTTTGACCTTTTCTTCTTCCTTCTCCTTTTCTTCCTCCTTCTCTCGTTCTTTTTCTTTTTCCTTCTCCTTCTCTCTCTCCTTTTCTCTTTCTCGCTCTCTTTCTCTCTCTTTTCCACGCTCTCGTTCTCTTTCCTTCTCCCTCTCTTTCTGCACACTTTCTTTTTTCGCTAGGCTTCGTTCCTTTTCCTTGAGTTTACTGGCCTGCTTCGACACCGATGTGACCTGCTTCATGAGATCTCGGTTCTTGATCTGTAATGTAATCACCCCAATTACTATGTTGTTTCGAAACATTTGGGCATATCTATTCTCAGAAGCTTATAAACGAAATCCCAGTATATCATAGTCATCTACATATATGTCTAAAATGATATACAAATGAGTTTTTCTATGAATACAATTTTAGCTCAGATTGGTTTCGGACTTAAAAAATATTTCCAATGCATTCCAATGCATGCCTTTTCTTTTTTTAATGTCGAAACATGATGTTACTTAGGGAACTACTGCATTTAAACATGTTACTGGAAATGACTTAATTCATAGGCAAGCCTAATGCCTGATCATATTCAGTATAAATAAAAGAATTTCAATCAATCAATAGCGCTCGGAGAAAGATTGATTGTGTGATATACATCACATGTGACCCAGGGCTATGATTGATAACCCATTAAGAAAGTCCCACTACCCAAGTCCCACTACCCAAGTCCCACTACCAAAGTCCCAGTACCCAAGTCCCAGTACCCAAGTCCCAGTACCCAAGTCCCAGTACCCAAGTCCCAATACCCAAGTCCCAATACCCAAGTCCCAACACCCAAGTCCCAATACCCAAGTCCCAATACCAAAGTCCCAATACCAAAGTCCCAATACTCAAGTCCCAGTGCTTGGGCAGACACAGACCATACAAAGGACAAAGGGCTTCATCACTGCACCCCGGCCTGGTCATGCAGGTGAGTGTCCTTGTGCACCACTATTGGACTTCCTCTTAGTGTTAAAAGCGTCTCATTTTTTGATCTCACCTCCTCTTAACCATTGTAGGTATAGGAAGTCTGTGTGAACGTGACTCTTTTAAAGGTTGGATTCAAGGTCACCCTGCTATTCTTTAGCATTAGTTCACAGAGAGGTGCATTTTGATATCAAATTGACGCTTTTTCTCCCATCTTTTTCAGTAGGAAATCTTTTTTTTTTCAAATCTTTGGATGAAGGGTTAGACAGGCATAGGTTGTAAGTTAGTTGCAGTGCTATTCTTTATTCAAAATATGCAACAGGAAATATATGCAGTTGCATCAAAGTTTGACTGCAAATCCACTAATTTTCGTCAGAACCGTCTCCCTAAAACCCAGGTATCCCTGGGTCAACTAGCCTGGCATGTTGAGGGGCTTACCTGCAGTGTGTCTATCTGCGCTGTGTACTTGTTGGTCAGGTTGGTCAACTTGTTACGCAGCTCCTTCTCCTGCTCATAGTGACTCGCCTTCAGCTCCGTGATCTGAAAACATGCATAGGTTATTATGGTCGCTGTATCAGTGTATGTAGAGATGTAAATTGGGTATTGGAATAATTCCCGAATGGGTACTAGAGTACCTTGAAAATCATTTCTTTATCTTAAAGTATGCATATAAAAAAGGCGGGGGGGGGGGTTGAAACTCCCATTATGTACGGAAACCCCTGGAATTTACATCTCTGTATATTGCATGTTTTTTCTCTCATAAAACGATTTACAGGAATGTTTGACACAAAGTCGACTTGACATTTATTTCATTTAATGTAGGTCTCAGTAAACCAGCCAGATTCTTTGTTATGGTGAGAGGATTATTCAGAGTTAGAACTAAAGGGAATGAATGGAGATGAATTCTTACCTTCTTTTCACGGTCTAAGATCTGTGTGTCTTTCTGTTGAAGTTGTTTCTTAAGTGCTTCCACCTCTTCCTTCAACTGCGTGATTGCGATCATGTTGTCTGTACTTGACAGGTCCATGAACGAGTTGTCGCTGTAACAGAAAAGTTAAAAGCTATGGAATTCAAGAAAATTCCTACATGATACACGAATATTTAAAGGTCAAAATCAGGAAAACATGGGCATAATTAACGATGAAATATCGTCTTTTGGCCTTTTCCAGTTCCTCTAACGACATATCCCTACCATTTATATACAATAACATTGACAACAAGGACATCATAACACAAGTCTGTATGGCATGTAATCCTAGAATATGGAGATGACTCCTCTTGTACTTTTCATACCATGTTGATTACCCCTACAAATGTTCAAACCCAACCCCCCTCATCACTCCAGATCCTAATGTGATAATTACTGATCGGTCGCACCATTTATTGTACTATGTATGAAATATTTGTAATAATGCGGTGATAGCCATACCATTGA
Organism: Harmothoe impar; assembly: GCA_947462335.1. NCBI lineage: Eukaryota > Metazoa > Annelida > Polychaeta > Phyllodocida > Polynoidae > Harmothoe > Harmothoe impar. Next base: position 33,764,356 of record OX381708.1, read on the forward strand.
ATTGTATAGGTAACAGACATTCTAGTAAACACAGGGGCCCTAGCGGAAGGAATGCAACGCGCATATGCTAGGTTTAATGCATTTATTATCTTTTGATTGTAATTGTATTATTTTCCCGAAATAAAACACTTTAAAAAAAGACTCATCTCCACTCTCTGACACAATATAAACTCGTAGTACTCTTCCTGATACAATTCCATTTGTTGGATCATAAACCACTATTGGTAGAGTTACAGACTTGATCAAAAGATAGTGCTTTCCTTACCTGGCCAACTTAGAAGGAGTTAGTGCCATTCCGTTAGAGGGTGCCTTGTCAAGACGCGGCTTCTTTGCTGCACTCGCGCCCTCTGCCTCTTTCTTGTCCTTGGACCTGAAATGATGGTTATTTACTACCGACGTTCTTTACAAAATTGACATCTGCTTTATCATTGTTTTGACCTATATGAGTTATGTGTATTTATTAACATACCTACATTCATTCACATATTTATAGAAGAACCTTTCTATATTTATAGTATATGCCATGCTACTTCATGTCTGCAAAATATCAATAGTATTAACAATAACTGATCATCCTGGCTCTTCCAGAGCATCACCGTTTCATTTTTGATTACCACTAATGGGTAAACTATTTGATCATTTTCCTCTACTGTTCTTTGATAAATCACAAAAATGGCATTTCATCTCACAGCTTACATGTTATAGCTATATCATAACCGGCAAGAGGTGAGTAAAAACTTACCGTTCTTTATCTCCTTTGTGCTCTGCTTTATGATCTTTGTGTGCTTTGGCATCCTTGCTCCCACCCTCTGCTTTACTTTTGTGATGTGTGTGTGACCGGTGGCCTTCTTTCGATTTACTAGCATGCTCCTTGCTCTGATTTCGCGAACTGCTATGTCGATGGTTGCTCTGGTGATCCCTTTTCTTGTGGTGGCCATCTTTGTTGGCACCGCCTGACGATTGTCCAGACGAGCTGATATTGTTGTTATTGTTGCTTGATGATAACGGTGTGTTCTGTAAACTCCCATCGCCTCGCTTTTTTGTTTTCGCTAAAACTCTGCGGTACGCCATTGTACAGAGCCAACACAGCAATTTGCCATCCACCTGAAGTCCAGATTTACCATCTTAAGTTTAGGCCCTGTTTTGTCATGTATTAAAGTCAGTCAGCTAGGCGGTGTTATTCATTTACTTTCATACAATGAGATTATGTGGTCTTCCTAATTTGATATCTGTATTAGATGAGATATCCAGGGTGAGAAAAAGGTTAACTTATCTAATATCTACCATAAATTCTTGCGTATGGGAGGTGCACCATGGGTTGGAAAATTGCTACTTTAGTATTGTACTATAATAATACTAGTAAAAACCCTCATATAAACCGCACCTACACTTTGGGACAATCCTTTAAGCCGCGCTGGGGTTCTGACCCTCATAAAAGCGGCGGCCTCTACCCAAGAATTTATGGTAGTACATGAACAGTGAGTTAGCCATGCCTTCAACTTAAATTGATAGTAGCCTACCTTTCTCCGAGCTTCTTCACTCCGATCGAACGCACACTGTTGTTTGCACTGCTCACATGTTTGCGGCAACCCCCATTTCTTCTCTGAGTTGGCACACCGTTGACATTTGTTTCCAATAAAGGCTGCTATGATGCTACAGTAATCGCATGCTGTTGGCTGTAAATAAATTAGATCAGGAATATATAAATAAATATCCATTGAATCCTGCATTATTTCTGTGTTTAAGATGGCCTTCTCTCATAGCTAGCATTTAACGTAGGAGGCAAGGCAGGGGTGTGAAATGAAAAAAATGGTTTCCTCTGAAGATGCTGCGTGAAGTAACGATGTGACTCCAAACCCTTTCAAATTACATACTTTAACATTACTAGGGAGGGTTGGGGGCATGCCCATCCAAGAAAATTTTGAAAATCTAGAAGCAGAATGGGGAAATTTCATGTATTTTGGTGTTCTGGTTTGACAACACTTTTAAGTCCCCTCCCCCCTACATAAAGGGAAATAAAATTCTCATTGGATCTGGACAAATCTCAGGAACTGTCCCTGTGAAGATATAAACCGCGGATTTTCGTGTTTCCGCAGAGATTTCACACCCCTGCCAGGACAGTGATTTGCATGATATTGGAATAATATCTCACCTTTCCAAACGCTTTCACGTTTGCAGCACACTTCTTACATATACTGCTTGTGCTTCCTTTCCTGGAAATAATGGGAACAACATACTCATTATCTATTTGCTTTGTTACTGTACGGTACGTTACTTTAATTTCAAATGTATATATATCGTTAAATATCTATACCTCACAGATACTATTGAGATATTTTAGAACTAGGTAACAACAACAAATGCATACATTTAGTGTGCAGAATAGAAGAAACTTGATCACAATGAAAGTACATGTACTCTTAGACTAAAAGGCAGACTCAGACGGGGCCGGTCAGATCGACCAACTCAAGACAATGAAATTAAGAGTAAGAGAGTATTCTACTCACTCTCCTTGTTGAAATTCCACTCTGCAGTATGTACATTTTACAACAGGAAAGTTGTTTCGACACTCCTGAAAGTAGATGAAAGAATATGAGCAATAAACAAAGCTGAAGAAGACTTTGCCTGCATCAAGTACATTGTCATTGAGTGACTCAGTGATTGGCTTACTGCCTTGCTGGATTAAGATTATGTTGGAATGTCAGCTTCATTAGTTCATGGAGTTACCCCGGGGCAGTTACTGTAGAAATATGATAAATTGTGGCATATCTATGAATCCAGAGTATGGAGTATGATTTAAGAGACAATTTCAGATATATTCTCCACTTCTATCAGCCTGAGTTACACAGTGAGTATTGCCTACTATTGGGGGCTGCAACAAATTGAACAATGCAAATTGCAATGCCAATGCCAATACACAAAAAATACTGAAAGTTGAAACTGCTATTCTTCTTGGGATTTGCCCTGGCATGGGGCAGCCTGGGACTGGGAGTAAGAGAACATGTTCCGTTAAACCTTGGCTACTTAGTAAGGTCAAGACAACAATATGTACAGTGGCACTCTTTACGAGGACAATTGAGACAGTACCGGGGCACTGATCTCATCTCAGTGAACACTAGTGTCAGTGACAACAGAACCCGTTGTGTGGGAAAACGAAAATCCTAACTCACTTTACACAGCTGTTCTCCAGAAGAAAGATCTTCGAATGGATGTCTACCATGGCATCTAGTACACGCAAAAAGTGCCGCCATCTCATTTAATCATAAATAGTAATCTAAGTATGTCAATTCAGGGAATTTTCTTTAAATTTCAACTGTTTGTAGCTTTCGGAAGTAGCTTCATATGCAAATAACCGGAAGTACCGTTTGCGCAAAATCGAAACCTGACCGACTTTCGGGAAATATTATTCTATTTTAGTGTTGTTTATTGTATTAGTTTCAGGTGGTTTGAATAAAATCTGATTACATATCTATCTGTGTGGATGATATTCTAAAATAAACCGTTTTATACATTGACGAAAGGCGCCGAGTTCAAACTTGTTCGCTGACGAAAGAGCCCGGATGAGGCAGTGTTGACATGTTTAGATTTCTGCATTTTCGTCCACTTTCACCGACTTGAGGGCTTCCACATCAATATTCAAGTATCGAAGAGTCATCAGGAATAAGGGGTTAGGACCATGGATAAAAGATTTAGATCGGTACGTGTGATTTAATTCAGTTTGATGTGTGTATTGGGAATGTGCAGTAAATGTTTTGGCGGCGATGGGTGTCCTCGATTGTCAAGCGCCAAGACGTGCAGACGTGCACCAGCAAGTCACTGGCACTCAGGGAATCCGCTGCAGTGTCACTGTCAATATCAGTGTCATAAACAATCATAGCAATGACACTCAATAAGAGCTAGAAATTTAGGAACGGGAGTGTATTGTCTATTAGATATTGAGTATTGAATATTATCATTTAGTGTATTGAAGACGTGGTAAGAGTAAGACACTAAGGGAGTGTTCATTATTTATGGCAGGGGGGGGGTGAGCGTTTGACAAATCGAATACGTCAAAAATAATTGGCCCCCCCCCTCGGAATAGGTTGAAAAAAAAAGGCCCCCCCCCCCCCTCGGAATAGGTTGAAAAAAAAGCGCCCCCCCCCTCACCCTGGATCGTTTTCAACTTTATTACAAAAACGATGTTGGTGTCTACTAATTGTATGCATTTAATCCTGGGCACTTTTTTACCTACAATTTACTACCTTGCAACAAATACATCCATTTGTAAGGTGTTTTAGTGTAAACGTCTCATGATACTCGCTGGTGAGTGATAATAGTCAAACCTCAGACACTTGACTTACATACCGTTGAGTTTAAGGACCCCAGTGCTTATAAATTGGAAGCTCCCTTACCCTCAGTGCTTACATAAGGCCGGCACTTTTTTGAAGACTGACAAAACGGTGGGCTATTCTGAGTGTCAAAAGTGATGCAGTGAGATATTTGCTGGGAGTTTGAAGAAAATTTTAGAAAATATTGACGTAATTTGGTAAAATATAACACAGGCTGTTACAAAAATTCGCGACATTTCAATGTACTAATTTCGCGACATTTTAGGAATACCCCTAAAAAAAAAGGCCCCCCCTAGGAATAGGGTAAAAAAAAAGGCCCCCCCCTTTGAATACCCCTAAAAAAAATTGCCCCCCCCCCTCAAATGCTCACCCCCCCCTGCCATAAATAATGAACACTCCCTAAGTTAGTATACTGATCTTTTTTTTTTTTTTTTATTCAATCAAATCATTAGTTCAAATGCTCCTCCAATTGAATTTTATTACCAGCTCACTAAAAATGTAACTAGCTTGTCTGAACGAATAGCGTAGTAATATACTGTCTGTTAGGTGGATATAACGATGCCAGTGTTTTCGCTGCCAACAGGGTCAGACTCTAACTTGAACATGAAAAATATATATGAGTATTTACATATATGAAGCATGATGTAACAGGGCATCTGCAGTGCAAGCCACAGTGCCAGAGGCTACAGGGTACTCCTAGGAGTAATGTGTCAATCACTATTAGCCTTGCTCGTGATGCACAGTACTGAGGCCCTTAGGGTCCATTTCAGCAACTATAGAATTTTGTCACTAGAGACTAGAGACGTCGGTGAGGTACTGGGGGGAGGTGTAGTGGGCAGGAATAGGCGAGAGCAGATCAAACAATTTTAAGCTTCCCTGTAAGGATGGCTTTCCTTGTACCTTTCAGATTTGTTCCAAGGAATTTTTTATCTGTATTTTGAACTTAAATTTATCAGTGATTTGCTGTAGATGGGTGGGTAGTGCGTTCCAATTCTTAGCTCCTCTGTACATTGGACTCCTCTTGTAGAATTCCTGGCGTCTTCTGCGAATTGGAAATGTGGGCCTGTACTCGCTCCTGGTTCTGGGTTCCCTCCCTATAGGGGGAATTTAAGTGCCCTTTTCAAGAACATGGTCGAGAGTAACTCCCTTCTTCTCACCGCAGGTGTGGCGACTTCACATAATAAGTGGAGTTTCTTGATGGGCATGTCTACTGGGTTTTTAATTCTGAGGCAACATCTAAGAATTCTGTTTTGAACCCTATCTATACGGTCCCTTGTATTCTGGTTGCAGGAGTCTATGAGGAAGGAACAATAGTCCGACTTGGGTAATATTATCTGTTTAAAAATTGTTATAGCAACTTCTGTGGGTATCTTGTACCTTAGTTTGGCCAGATTGTAACATAGAAAATTCAGCTTCTTCAGAACATCTCTAGCGTGTGGTTCCATTGAGAGAGATCTATCCAGAATCACTCCGAGGTAATTATAATTCTCCACTAGTTGTAGTGGGGTTCCTCCTAGAGATGGGGTTTCCTTTGGACATTTATTGAAACTGTTTTCAGAGCAGAACCATGCAAACTTAGTTTTAGCTCTGTTTATTGTGAGGCCCCTTTTATAATAATACTGTATAGAGTACTGGGGGGTATTTTCGGCCACTTAAGCTTTAATCTCAAATCTGCTACTACACATGGAAATATTAATTTAAAGCAATCTCAATGATAAGTGAAGTGAGTTAAGGTATTATCAACATATTTGGAGAGGTGACACCAACATATCAATTTTATTGGCATCGTGGTAAGTTTTTGCAGGTTTTGGGGGGTATTTTCGGCCAGGGGAGGGTATTTTCGGCCAGGTGGAGGATATTTCTGTGTCAATTAAAAGTGGAGTCATATGCAAAATAGGTACATTTATTTAATTTGTCTCCAACAATTAGATTTTGGGTAGCAGGGTAATGACTGTATAGCTATTGTTAATGGCTGGAAAGTCGATAAGTAGGGAACGGACTTGATAGGTGAAATTTTTAACCAATCTCCCAGTAACATAGAAGAGGGACGAGGAAACCACACCACTGTATGTCCAGTTTGTCTTGTAGGTGGTTTCACCGTTAACACTAAGTTCATAGAATATTTAGTTAGCTAATATTGTGTGTGCACATAACCTTAAAAACTGACAGAGGAACATTGAACTGCAGGGTTAAATACACACATAGCCCAACTGGGATGACGCAGGGAGATCGGGACCAGAGCTATAAGCTCTGGACTGAAAAATTGTCCCAGGATAAAATAAAATCTGATTCAAAAAAAACAAAAAACTAATTGAAAAATGTGAATAGGCTTCAACCCGACCTTTCAGGGCCTGCCCTACATATGGATGATAGTGGTAGGTTCATATGTGTTAGCCCACCAAGAAATGTAGATCTAAGTCTCAAAATCTATTCAAAACTGATATACCAAACAGGAAACTACATATTTTCTATACAAAATGCTCCATAAATAATTATCAGGTTAAATGTGCGTATTCAATGTGTTTGCCAATTGAGAAAAGCTCTTACTCATTTTAATGCTATCAGGTTTTCTCAAGCCATGGCGAACAAATATTGAGTTTTCTCTAAAAACAAGTAAATTTATACCTGATCTGTGGAGTTTCGGTTCCTTTTTGTGTTCAGGAAAGAAGAACAAGGCTTTAGGCTGTTTGTTTGAGATAACTATATAATGTTCCTTCCAAAATTTTATTGGGTAGAATCAAAATAATGCCATAATGACCGAAAATACCCCCTGGCCGAAAATACCAGGCTGTACTCTAGTAAGTAAAGGGAGTGGCAGTTTGGTTCGTATATATTTAATATATATTTAATTATATTATAACCAGCAGGTTATACGCGGGAATTTACGGTAGTCCCTCCGCCCCTCCCAGTGGTAATTTTTTAAAGACCTTCTTCAATTTCTTGGGGGTGGGGCAAATAAATCGTATCTGTTTGCAGCTGGGGGGGGGGGGTCGAGCGGAGGGTAGGCAAAAAATAATGTCCACCACCACCCCACAGTTGATGTTAAAGCTGGGCCGTCAGGGAATAAGTTCAGTATTTTCCATACATAGACTAAAATAACAGTTCCACCAGAGCCTGGCAGAGGGCAGCAGTGTTTGGACGGGGACCATGAGCATTGTCCAGCTACAACATACATATTCACCCTATCTTGTGCCTGCTGAGCTCCCAGCCCTTAAAGCTTGACCATCATGGATCACTTTCACTTTTGGATATAGTTCAGTTTTCATTCACAAGAGGGCTCCTAACAGTCAGGCGTCAAGCCGACGAGGGACTAGCCACTCTCGTACCCCTACTAAGCCTCCCGATCCTCTCACATCCCTCCGGATACAGACGAAACTCAGTCTAAAGAGGGACCGGCGATCCTCACCCAGCGGCCACTATTTGATCAGTTTACAAGAGGATAAAGTTTATCCACTCTCAATCTGGAAGACGCTAGACTGCTAAGGGCTTGGAGCTCAGCTCTTACAGGCACAAGATAGAGTGAATATGTTGTAGCTGGACAATGCTCATGGTCCCCAGTCCAAACACTGCTGCCCTCTGGTGGAACTATTATTTTAGTCCATGTATGGAAAATGCTGAGCTTATTCCCTGACGGCCCAGCTTTAAGAGCCCTCTTGTGAATGAAAACTGAACTACCGGTATATCCAAAAGTGATTTTGGCCTCACTTCCACCATGACGGTCAAGCTTTAAAAGAACACTCCCTTAGGGGCCAGTAGTTTTTCATGTTTTTGAAATACACTGTTTTGGAAAAAAAAAAATAACACGTAAACCGAGGTCAGTAAGAAAATATGACACAGATGGGGGGCGGGCTGGGGGGCTGGGGAGAAGGGATGAAACACAGGGGAAAGGAGGCAGAGATGACAAAACCATCATGAAAGAGCCCCCCCCCCCCCCCACACACACACCCTTTGACCAGTATCTTGTGCTCCTGTAACACTGCCTAAGGTCCCCTGGGATAGGAAGCTGACCTGAACAGCACGCGCTCTGTCTGACTCAAGAGACTATTGGTGCCAGGGTAGTAGGCATCAATTATTAAGACCAGAGTGCTTCACTGACCTCGCTGTTTCCGTCATTGATTTTTCTGTGGACTATTTATAATATAGGAGGGATGTGCAGGGTACATCCCACAGCCGTGTTGTGTACTCACTCAATTATCCACCATGTGAGGCTTGGTGGTCAGACGTGTATAAAAGGCCAATTACTAATGAAGGATCATTCAGCAACCGAGAGGAGATAATCTGTGTGCTGATCCTTTTCGAGAAGTAGATCTATGGATTACCCCGGGTATTACTCATGTGCTACTCCACCTGAAGTTGCTACACACTGGCTACTGCAATACTGGACTCCTTAGACTTAGTGTAAATGATATTGTTATCGCAAAGATACAATACAATTATACATACCATGGTGTATTAGAGGGGCTCAGTTCTGATGCTCCTGTATTAAAAGTAAGATCAAAGAAAGGCAAAACCAAGAAGCAGTGATGGGATATAGGACGCTGAGTGTATTATTAATCTGAATTAACCTAAACCGTCGCAGAAAAAAGAAGCTTGGTCCAGGCTATCACTCTCTTGGCACACTGTATGCTGTGATGTGCAGATCTGGCATTGAACATCAGCTGCAGCACCCAGACTCATCCTCCTACTCCCCACCACCAGCCTCCACCTCCGCCCAATGCTGTGGCTCCAGAGGGGTCAAAAGCGACCTGGCGACCTGGGCCGTTTTGGAGGCGACTTTCGACCTAATGCAATAATAAAAGTGACCTGGCGACTTTTGGACAAAATTGACACTACTTAAAGGGGTCCAAAAAAGCGACTTTGTGACCTGGGCCCCTTAATCTCGGCGACTTTCCGACCTCAGGGGGGGGGGACCCCTCTGCACCCCCAATGCTGAGCTGGGGGCCGCTGCTGCTGCTGTGTAACAGTGAGGTGTGGAGGCGGCAACCCTGGCTGCCCGCTATGACACTCTTTGAGAAGGTCTACTGGAGAGTGCCCCCCGAGATCCGCCTCAAATATGACCGCATGGTTCTGGACGGAGATCACCCCGCGGAGGATGCACAAGCCGCAGGTCCACGTGGAAGTCAGAACCAAGAGGTGGGTTGTCAAGCTAGAACTTGTCAAGCTAGAACAAGCTAGAATGCAAGTTCAGCTGCTCATTCACCTAAGCACATCACTATAGAATTAGTGATTATTTTTTTTGATTTTTTTTTTTGGAGGCCTTCATAAAAAGCAGAATATTCTGCCTGGCCCCATTTATTGACCACAATGATTGTCTGTACAGACCTTAGGTAGTTGTGGGACTGTCATATAATCACTCACTTGCTGTTACCCTCACTTGATGCTACACCGATGGACGTCCACGTTCAGTACTTTGCTGGCCAAAGTGAGCCGTTCACGACACACATGTATGAGCTGCTCACCCGGCACGGCTTACAGAGAACCTCACCTCACCCCCTCACATCCAAGAGACAATTTGTAAGCTACCTTGGACATGTTTCCTCACTCCATTTAAGAATTTATCTACCCAAATGTTACTGTATGAGGTATACACACTGCAGGGGTGTGAAACCTCCGCGGAAACTCGGAAATCCGAGGTTTTTATCTTCTCCACGACAGTTTCTGAGATTCGTCCAGATCCAATGAGAAATTTATTTTCCTTTATGTAAGGAGGGAGGGAATTAGAAATATCATCAGACCAGGACTCCCAAATACATGAAATTGCACCATTTGGCCTCTAGATCTTACAAATTCTTATAGGGGGCATACTCCCAAACCCCCCTCGTAATGTTGAAGTTGTCATTTTCAAGGGTTTGATCATAGATTGATAGAATCCAAAAGAATTCACTCGGCTCAGCTGGAATGTACTATTGTCATTAAATGCAATTTCTAAAATCATTAAGACCCAGGCGTTTAGGAAGAAGAGGATAGGGTAATAATAAAGTGAATTTTACTTGGCCAAGACAGTTCTGAAGGCTTTGTAATTACATGTACTGAGCCTCAATTCAGCAACATGTTGTATTGGGTTAGTCTAGTTATTTGTTGTGGGTGGGGAGTAGCACGACCCCTAGTGTATTGATCAAGTCCCACGACAAGGGCTGCTGTCAATATTTGACATTAGTCATTGGCCACTTGGCATGCCTACTACTATTGATTTACCTCCCCCCCCCCCCCCCACGTTAAATTTGTTTACTATGTTATTTATCTACATACAATTTAATATTTTATATAAAACAATGGCGGCCAGCTCGACTTATTGATCTTTACGAATACACTGACCCTTGCCAAGTATGACCATGAAGTTCTAGATTGACAATCGGAAATGGTAGTTTCTGAAATGTAAAGCTCTCCCTCTCTCGTCCATTCCCTCTTTCCACAACCCAATACCACACATGTCTGGCTGGTCCCAAGACGTTACCATGGTGATCGACAATCTCTGCGCCACATTACAGACGTGACAAGTCTGCTAAATTGGCGAGAGCCTGATGTTAGTGGTCGTGTGATTTCTGTAAACGGTATTATTAAAGATACAATGTACAATTTCTGGGTTTAAGTTAACCCCAGTTAGTTCACGCATTGTTTAGATAACAAATACAGCTAATTTACAGAAGTAGCACCGACTCAGTTAACCCTATCTGTAGATCTGTATAAATATATGTTTTACGAACGCCTCCATTGATTGCTATATTACATAGGCCCGCGATATGCGGATCACAGTGGCTGATCGGTCCGGGCATGTCCCTTGTTCACAGAGGAAGGGCCTGGAGAGTGGTGGAGTGTGTGTGTGTGTGTGGGTGGGGGGGGGGGGGTAGTAGCTGCTTTAAACAGTTACTGTCACGGTCAGCTCCCCGCCCACTGCTAACCCTAATGTGTTTAGGGGTGGTGCAGGCTGGACGTACTCCTGTGTGTTACTGCTACAGGTGGGCAGCAGTCATAATACCCACCCCACTAGCACCTCTCTAATAGTGGTATTAACCAGTCTAGGTGCAGCAGGCAGCCAACCCTGGAGGAGGCCCAGGTATCCTACCTCAACTTAAGGCACCCAGGAGCAGAGGCACCAATTGTTGGCATGTTCCCCTCGGATTTTATGGAATTTCGTGATCTGGTAAGGTCAGTTTTTACACCCTCTGCTCGGAGAGCCCATGTGACACAAATTGGATTGCTTGGGGTTATTAGATATGACTTCACTGGAGCAAACTCTAAAGGAAATTGGCAAAATACCGGGACTAACCACGGAGAGGGGGGTATTTGCTATTCATCCAGACTGGCTTAATACCTGTAAGGTTGACTGAACCATTATACGTTTCAAATGGTCCATTCCTATACCTCTATAGAAGAACGTGTATAGATGCATATTCTGAGGGATGAAGACCCCAGATGTAAGGCTAAACAAATATGTGCTTTATTGAAGTAGTTTGTTCTTCAATGTGTCTTTTCAGACTGAAATACTTTGGATAAACAAGTCGGAGTAGACTAGTCCTACTTGAGTCTAGTATAAGCATGCACTGTAATTTATTTAACCTTGTAAAAGGCCTGCAAGTAAAATATATGCATTTCTCATCTTATATAATTCAACAGGTTCCCATTGAAGTTAGGTTATATGTAAATTTGTCCTCCAGGGATTATACAAACAAGTCAGATTTGAAATGGTCATACTGTGTTTCTCGAGCATATTTCTTACATGTCTTTGATTTAGTTTCTCAGTTATTATCCTATTATTGCCCATTAATGCCCACTAGGGTAGTATACACTCATAATCTATAATCACATATCATGCCAACTTTAACATCAAGTTATGAGTGGAATAGAAACAAAGTAAGCAGTCTGCATGTCGAGTCCCTACTTACCAGCTGCTTATAACATTACCATAGTCAAATATGCTCAGCTACTTACTGGACTTTAATAGCTTATGGACTTACAGCTGCATGCAATAATGCATACACTTACAGGTCTATAATACCACCACGCCGATTTGCATGTGTTGCGCCTTACATCACGTTTTATGGCAGTCAATTAAATAGGTAATTGTCCTATAAAAGACTACCGGTAGGCATATTCAACATCCTACTGTACTATGTTTACATGTGTCCAGTTGAATGGTGTCTGTTATTTATTGGCCTAGGACTGTCTACTACTGATAGGCCGAAATCCGTTAAAAGTATAAAAATAAAACAGTTGGTCGGGGTAGGCTCTGTAATATGGGTCTCAAAGAGTGAATAAAAATTTTTTTGATAATACAGTATGAGATGTTGAGCGCAATGTGTGCGACATCAGTACAAATCTAAAGTTAACTATAATTGAGCTTTTTCAGCTATTTTTACATATCTACATCAAAGAGATAATAAAAACGAAGGATCTATCGGTATGATATGTTCAATACAGCTACAGTAAAATTCCGCTGTTACGAATTCGGTTATAACGAATTTTCGGATATAACAAACAAATTGCTGTGCCCAAATCACTTTTTTGCTTGCCCAAAGCACTTCGTTATAACCGAGTTTTACTGTAATTTATCTGTATAAACTACATATAACGTGTATGTTATGAAGCAGTAAGGATTAACGTCCTCAGTTAATCTGTGCTACTTATCTATAGTAGATGTCAGTTCGTGTAGTATAGTAGATGATTAGTTCAGTGCAGACTTGACACCTTACTGAGAACCAATGTAGGTGGGTTGATATCAGTGTTGTGGTAGGGAGTTGGCCTCATACATGTAAGGTCTGCGGTTCAAGCCTTGTCTGACCACAGTCTCTGTAAAAATGTACACTACTGCCCAGCTAATAAAGGACATGGAGTAGTAGGGTGCAGAAAGTTTTTTTAATGGGATCAGTCAGGCGAATGGAGGCCGAGGATGGACATTCTTGGGCAGTACCCCAAAACAGCTTAGAAACCCATGTTTTACGAATCAAGTTTTAAAAAAATCAAAAGGTGCATGAAACACAGCAGTAGCAAGTAGTTCACAGCCAGCTGAAGGCGTAGTGGTCACCAAGTAAATAGTCACTTTGATCTCCTCACTAACCGATATAATGATTTTGCTAAGATTAGATTGAATATTGTGTTCAAATTTAAAGATTTGTTTTTTCTGGTGACTATAAAGCCCTTTGCTATAACACATGTTTTGTGGCCCTTCAGCCGCCCCGGGCGGGGACCTTCTCCCGGCTGCGGACGGGCGGGGACCAGGGGAACACGACTGGACTGTCAGCCCTGGAGGATGTGGACCCCCTACACAGTGTGTCCACCTACCACGACTACCCGTCTACACAACCCTTCATCAACGACCCCTACCGCCGTCCTGCTGACAAACCCGTCCACGCCTACCCAGAGAGCAATAGACAAGGTAGGTGTCGTCCTTCCACCAAGTTCCTAGATTGAAAACTGATTGACCCAGGGGCACTACTGTGCCTCAGGTTCTGCAGAAAAATTAAGACATTTTTCACATCACTTTAACCATCAATAAGTCTGTCAATAAAAATAGCAGAATCACAATAGTTGCATTCACCTGAAGCTGTGACAAATGCCTATTGATGGATGCTCTAATGTTGATCAAAATCTTTTTCAAATGCCTGAAAAGGGCACATGAAAAAGTGTCACTTTTAGAGGTTTTTTGGCCATTTTTCTTCAGCACTGCAGGTATAGGAGAAACCTCCATCAACTGCCCTCCCTCAGAGTGTCAGGCCCATTGGTTTTAATGTTGAGCAGCAAGGGAACGCTTTTCTGAGACACTATATGAGACGCTCTGTGACTACCTCCCTTTGAGTTTTTGGTGGGTTTTTTTACAAAATCCTTTTTTTTCATTTTTTCTTTTCTCCCCCATACCCTCGCTGTCCCCTGTCCCTTCTCCCCCGTCCCCTGTCCCCCCGCCCCGTCCCCTGTCCCTCCTCCCCCTGTCCCCTGTCCCCTGTCCCTCCCCCCCCCTTCCCCTGTCCCTTCTCCCCCTGTCCCCTCTCCCTCCTCCCCCCGTCCCCTGTCCCTCCTTCCCCCCCCCCTCCTCCCCTGTCCCTCCCTCCCCCTCTCCCCTGGGTCACACGTGATCCCAATCGCCTATACCATTCATTTAAACATTCCATAAGGAGTAGCTGCAGTCAATTTGTTAGAGGCTACTGGGAAAACCCCTTGGACGTCAGTTTCTGACCTCGGGCGCACTGCATGCTATGTACCTACGCACTGCCCAAATGATTACCAGGAATTTCTGGTATATCTATTAGCCAATCACAAGCAGTAATTAATACACGCTTATATATTATGTAGTTTATGGGGGGAAAAAGTAGTAGTTATTATAGTTGTATGTGATTGTATTATAGTTGTATGTGATTGTATTACAGCGGTGATGTCAGCACTGAGGGGTCTGCAGGACAAGATCCGTCGGCTGGAGTTGGAGCGGTCTACAGCGGAGGATAACCTCAAGATGCTAGCCACGGAGACGACGCGTTACCACGACATCCTCCAGCAGGGCCCGGATCCCAGCTACACGCCCCCACACACCACCGTCTCCCAGAACACGCAGGGTAATAGTAACCCCGCCCCTGAGACCCCACATGCCCAGCCCACCGACCCCACAGACAACACAGGTTACTGCCCCCATTTTACACAGCACTAGATCTGCCCTTCTGCTATTAGCTACTACCTGTAGTCTTGCCGTAAGTAGGTGATAAGTAAGGCGTGCTAGCGGCTAGCGAGGAGTCCGCTCACTAACGACATTGGTTAAGGTGTTCTACAGGAGAGTCTAGTGTCCTCAGGTTGTAGATCATCACAACACTCAGTATGGTGATGATAAGCTTGTTTGAGACCCCAACAAGTAGCAAACTATTAGTTGATGCGACCCTTGTTTGAGACCCCAACAAGTAGCAAACTATTAGTTGATGCGACCCTTGTTTGAGACCCCAACAAGTAGCAAACTATTAGTTGATGCGACTCTAATTGAGACTTTGGTTTGGTAGAAAGTACATGCGTAATGGATTAGGAAAGATTCTTATTGGTTTGGCATGATAAGCAGTTTTACTGTAATGCCTACAAATAATGCCTTGCTGTTTCAAACACCTCCATTTTAGAAGTGTTTCATAGATGATAAGTATTTTATGCATGACATTGAGTCTGATATACATGGAGTAAGTTAAGTTATTCACTAAAAAATAAGTTGTCCTTTGGTACAATATATTTTGTGTTGTTTCAAATAGTTAAGGTTTCATATAGAGAAAAGATTACATCGCCCCATATCCCATCAAAGCAGTGTTCAGGAACATGTCATATCCCATAACAAGGCCACACCAAATTAAATAGTTGGCTACGGATTATGCACACCTCGTTGCAAAGAATTTAGAAATTTAAAACTTTTTAAAAATGATCTCTTCTTTCCCCTATATCAACGGAAATATTGTCACAGGAAGGGTAAAAATTTGAAAGAACACACGCTGAATTCTAATTCTTTGGCTTAGACTCCATAGACAAAAAAATAAAGAAACAACACTTCACAAAATCATTAGATCAACTTTTTCATTTGGTGTGGCCTAAGATAAGCTGTATGCTGAATAAAGTGTTATTGCATGCTCTAGACTTGTAAGATTCAGAATGTCATATTTTTATCTGTAGCGTGATCAATACAGATATGGCTCTAAAATACTTAACTGAAAGAAATCAAATCGACATATTTTTCATTCATCAATAGCAACAATAAACATGGTGATATATAGACCAGTAGTGATCAAGTTATTCCTCTTCTTTTGCTAACCCAAATTACCTCATCACTAATAGAAATCAATATTAATCCTTTTGACTTTCCCACACCAGAGCTGGAGTCACACCTGCAGGCGGCAGAGAACCGGAGTAACCTACTGGAGAAGCAGCTGGAGTACATGCGGCGCATGGTGCACGCCGCAGAAGCCGACCGCTCTGAGGCCGTCAGCCGCTCACAGATGCTCGAGGCACAGCGAGCCAAGGACGCAAAGTTTGACTTCTCTGATTCAAGACGAAAAGAGAAGCTGTCTGATTTAGAGCGCGAGCACGTGAAGCTCACGGCTTCACAGAATCTCGCAGAGGTAATGCAGCTTTTTTGTCTACCGTAACACCTCGCATATAAGCCGCACCCCGACCGTAGGGCGATCCTATAAGCCGCACCAGAGATCTGATTATGGTGACTTGTGTACTGTATTATAATAGCAAAAACGCATGTATAAGCCGCACCGGCAACCCGACTCTGTGCCGATCCTATAAGCCGCACCGCTGATCTGATTCGCGTACTAGCCACAGCCTATACGCAAGGTTTTACGGTACCTTCTCGTTTTATGTGCATCTTTGTGACATGGGTCCGATATGCAACTACGGGGGAGGGGGGGTGGAATTAAGGGATGCCTGTTAGAGTCTCTACTTTCGTACGAATTCCCATATTCTTCTTCGCGACAGAAAACATTCTGCTGACACAGGAGAGAGGTAGCACTTCCGGTTCCGGCCAGATATTGGCGCGAATTCGGGAAGGAAAGATCGTCAGCGCCCATAGCAGCAACTCTCACACATATTTGGAGGAATCTAACAGGTAAGATACTTTCTATATGATTTATTTTACACATATTTGCACAGTTGAGAAATATCTAACCTTTGATATTGAAAATTTTCCTTCAGATTGCCGAAAATGTGACCGAAAATGTGACCGAAAATCCGCCGGTGGGCGAAAATTGAGGATTTTCGGAAATTGGGATGAATGGTCATCCAGATAATGTGCAATTTCTCAAATGTGCAATTATAGTTCAGTTTTCAAAATAATATGGATTTTGTCATCCAGTTATAGTGAAAAATTGGAGTTTAGATTGTGTAGAGCTTAGTTGCTGCTAGGGGCTGGCATGATTCAGCAAGACCAGTCATCCATCTTGGATTTCAGACTGAGTCACTGATTTATGTTGGCTTTTTATTTGTTATGTTGGCTCATAGTGCAGTACTGCTGCCTCATTTGTTGAGGAATGTTTCAATAGCGAGACGAGCTTTCATAAGGAATAAAATTGTGATGGGATAAACTCATATCTGCAGAGATAGAAATTTATCCTGTTATACACTGTAGATCTCTGTTTTATTAGTGAATACACTTTTAAAATAAAGAACCAGGAAGGACTTACCACTGTCTTATGCATGGTCAAAGACAGAATAATATCAACTACTACCTGTCATAACAGCTTGGCAGACTCTAGATATTGGTTGAAGTCAAGACACTTAAAGCTTTGCTTGCTACTTTGTAGTTGACACCTCAGTTATTCTCTTATAACTCAGTTATAGAAGAATGACATTTGAGGTTGTTCTCCACTCATACAGACTTGAGTGAGGTGAACTGTCAAGTCAGTGTCAGGTGTGTCTTGTTGTACTTTGTACATGTTTGGACCAGTCCTTACCAAGACATATACCTTATGCCCAAAATTTCTTTGAGGCATTAAATAACTCAGTTGTGTTGATACAGATCCACACTGAGTGCTTGTGTTGAATACACAAGTTTACCCATACCTTATGCCGAAAAATTCCTTGAGTTAGGCATTTAAGAAGTTTGTGTTGTTGTGAAATGAAAACACAAAGAGACTTAACTGGTCCACCTTTTATAGGGTCTCATTTATGTGCTTAGGGTTTGTGACTGGTAACACAAAATACCTATACCTTATGCCGAAAATTTCTTTGGCCTTGTGTTTTAATCCCCACCTTAAAACACTATTAGCACACATGTCTCTTTGATTTGAACATCAAGATGACTTAACTCATGTGGAGGTACCTTGGGTTTGGACTAGTTTCCAAAAAGACCCACACCTTATGCCCAAAAATTCCTTGGGTTTCACGTCAGGGACGTTGCGGCTGTCAATCACGTCATAGATGTTGTCGCTGTCAATCACGTCATAGACGTTGCTGCTGTCAATCACGTCATAGATGTTGTAGCTGTCAATCACGGCATAAACGTTGCTGCTGTCAATCACGGCGTAGACGTTGCTGCTGTCAATCACGGCGTAGACGTTGCAGCTGATCCTCATGTAGGAGACGCTGGCGTCGCAGACGTGGCCGCTGGCGCTAGCGTCCCAGACGTGGCCACTGGCGCTCGCGTCCCAGACGTGGCCGCTGGCGCTCTCGTTCCAGATGTGGCCGCTGGCGCTCGCGTCCCAGACGTGGCCGCTGGCGCTCGCATCCCTGAGGTAGGCGATGTTGCTCGCATCCCAGACGTAGGCGATGTTGATCA
This sequence comes from Harmothoe impar, assembly GCA_947462335.1. Taxonomy (NCBI): domain Eukaryota; kingdom Metazoa; phylum Annelida; class Polychaeta; order Phyllodocida; family Polynoidae; genus Harmothoe; species Harmothoe impar. The sequence continues at coordinate 33,782,914 of OX381708.1, forward strand.
CATTAATGGTCTCACGTTAATGATGATCACATTGATGGCGGTCTTGTTGATGCCAATCATGCCCTAGACCTAGCCGCTGACGCTTGATACTAGCTGGCGCACATTCAGTCTATATTAGGGATGTCGCAGACATAGCCGCTGTCGCTCAAGAGAGTTGTAGCCGCTGGTGCGCACGTTGTAGACGTTGCAGCTGTCAATCACGTTGTAGACGTTGCAGTTGTCAATCACGTTGTAGAACTTGCAGCTGCCAATCACGTTGAAGACGTTGCAGCTGTCAATAAGGTCATAGACGTTGCAGCTGTCTTTCACGTCGTAGATGTTGCAGCTGTCAATCACGTCGTAGACGTTGCAGATGTCAATCACGTTGTAAACGTTGCAGCTGTCAATCACGTTGTAGATGTTGCAGCTGTCAATCACGTTGTAGATGTTGCAGCTGGCTCTCACATCGTAGACGTTGCAGCGGTTAATCACGTCGTAGATGCTGCAGCTGTCCAACACGTCGTAGACGTTGAAGCTGTCACTCACGTTGTAGACGTTGCAGCTGTCAATCACATTGTAGGCTTTGCAGCAGTCAATCACGTTGTAGGCGTTGCAGCAGTCAATCAAGTTGTAGACTTTGCAGCTGTCAATCACGTCGTAGACGTTGCAGCTGTCAATCATGTAGTAGACATAGCAGCTCGCATCCCAGACGTGGCCGCTGGCGCTCTCGTTCCAGACGTGGCCGCTGGCGCTCGCGTCCCAGAAGCAGGCGATGTTGCTCGCATACCAGATGTGGCAGCTGTTGCTCACATTAATGGTCTCACGTTAATGATGCTCACATTGATGGCGTTATTGTTGATGCCAATCATGCCCTAGATCTAGCCACTGACGCTTGATACTAGCTGGCGCACATCCAGTATATGTTAGGGATGTCGCAGACATAGCTGCTGGCGCTCATGTTGGAGGCATAGATGCTGGCCTCGATATCAGCTGGCGCACATTAAGACTATGTTCTTCTAGGACTTCGCAGATGTAGCTGCTGGCGCTCACGTCTGAGGCGTAGCCGCTGGAGCTCACATAAAATACATAGCCGCTGGCGCTCAAGAGAGTTGTAGCCGCTGGTGCGCACGTTGTAGACGTTGCAGCTGTCAATCACGTTGTAGACGTTGCAGCTGCCAATCACGCTGTAGACGTTGCAGCTGCCAATCACGCTGTAGACGTTGCAGCTGTCAATAAGGTCATAGACGTTGCAGCTGTCTTTCAAGGCGTAGACGTTGCAGCTGTCAATCACGTCGTAGACGTTGCAGCTGTCTTTCAAGTCGTAGACGTTGCAGCTGTCAATCACGTCGTAGACGTTGCAGCTGTCTCTCAAGTCATAGACGTTGCAGCTGTCAATCACGTCGTAGACGTTGCAGCTGTAAATTATGTTGTAGAATTTGCAGCTGTCAATCACGTCGTAGACGTTACAGCTGTCAATCATGTCGTAGACATAGCAGCTGTCAATCACGTCATAGACGATTGCATGTCAAATCGTCGTAGACGTTGCAGCTGTCAATCACGTCGTAGATGTTGCCGCTGACAATCACGTCGTAGAAGGTGCAGCTGTCAATCACGTCTTAGACGTTGCAGCTGACAATCAGGCCGTAGACGTTGCAGCTGGCCATCAGGTTGTAGACGTTGCAGCTGACAATCAGGTCGTAGACGTTGCAGCTGGCAATCAGGTCGTAGACGTTGCAGCTGCCCATCACGACGTAGATGTTACAGTTGACAATATACTCTTAAGTATCCAATTGTCTAAGCCCTCATCCACGTCACAGACGCAGCCGCTGTCCGCTTTTGTATTTGGTTTGGACTAGTTTCCGAAAAGACCCACAATTTTGGATCACTTAAGAGTTGTGGATACTTGAGTGCACTTTACCTGGTTAGGGTTTTGTACCTCTTTGTTTTGGGGTATCATTCAGGTGCAGCTGTCAATCATGTTGTAGACGTTGCCGCTGTCATTCATGAAGTAGACGTTTGCACCTGTCAAGCAAGTCGCAGATGTTGCAGGTGTCAATTACATTGTAGACATTGCAGCTGTCAATCACGTCATAGACGTTGCAGCTGCCAATCATGTTGTAGACTTTACCGCTATCACTCACGATAAAGACATTTGCAGCTGTCAAGCAAGTTGCAGCTGTCAATTATGTTGTAGATGATATAGGTGTCACTCAGGTAGTAGCTATTGCAACTGCCAATCATGTTGTAGACGTTGCAGCTGTAAGTCGCACATGTTGCAGATGTCAATCACGTGGTAAATGTAGCAGCTGTGAATCACATTTGTTGATGATGCAGCTCTCTCTCATGTTGTAAACGCTACAGCTGTAAATTACGTGGCAGACATTGAAGCTGTCAATCATGTTGTAGATATTGCAGACAACATTCTATGGCGTAGATATTACAGCTGTCAATCACGTCTTAGACGTTGCAGCTGTCAAACACGTAGACGTTGCAGCTGTCAAACATGTCGTACACGTTGCAGCGGTCAATCACGTCATACATGTTGCAGGTGTCAATCACATCGTACACGTTGCAGCTGCCAATCATGTTGTACACGTTGCAGCTGTCAATCACGTAGAAGATGTTGCAGATGTCAACCATGTCATAGACGTTGCAGATGTCAACCATGTCGTAGACATTGCATCTGTCAATAACGTCCTAGACGTTGCAGCTGTCAATCCGCCGGCAAACATGTGATGTCAATCAAGTAGTAGACGTTGCAGATGACATTTATATTGTAAACACGTCAGCTGTCAATCACGTCGTACACGTTGCAGCTGTCAATCACGTCTTAGACGTTGCAGCTGTCAATCACGTCATAGAAGTTGCAGCCGTCAACCAGGATGTTGCATCTGTCTATAACGATGTAGATGTTGCAGCTGTTAAACACGTCATAGACCTTGCAGCTGTCAAACATGCCGACACGTTGCAGCTGTCAACCACGTTGTACACGTTGCAGCTGTCAATCATGACATACATGTTGCAGCTGTCAACCACGACTTTGGAGGTTTGTCGTTTCCACCGCTTGCTTTCGGAAAAGGGCAGGGCTTTTGGCACTGTTAACGCTGCCAGATGTGCGTTGTCGGTTTTAGTGAAAAACCTTGACAACGGGAAGACCATGGGCACCCATTATTGGGTGTGCAGGGCCGTCCGCACCGCCTATAGAAGGAATCCTCCTTCTCCCAGATATAACAAGTTCTGGGATATTAGGCTGGTGTTCAGCATGTTCCAGCGTTGGGGTGCCAATGAAGGCTTGTCCACCCAGTTCTTGGGGTTCAAGCTAACGATGCTGATTCTGCTGGTGTCGGGCCAAAGAGGCCAGGTCATCCCAGCGCTTGATCTCCGCAATCTGACTTGGCTGGATTCGGGGTCTGCGCGTTTCGTTCTGAAGGGTCTGATGAAAACAGCGCGTACGAGGGAACCCCTCAAAGAACTGGTCCTGGAACCGTTCCACGAGGAGGAGACTCTGTGCGTCGTCTGTGCCCTGAAAAGTTACGTGTGGGTCACGGAGCCAGTCAGGTTGGACAAGGAAGGGCGAAGGAAACACTCGCTCTTCTTGTCCTTCTGCAAGCCATTTGGCGAGATTGGGCAGGACTCATCAAAGAGATGGGTCCTTGCGGTGCTTTCCGCAGCTGGGGTGGACACCAGGGTATACCGAGCTCACTCCACCAGGGGTGCCAGCACCTCTGCGGGAGGGAGACTCGGTGTATCGACTGCTGTTTTGCTTAGACATGGGTCTTGGAAAGGTGCCAAGACCATGGCTAAGCACTACAACAAGCCTATCGAGAACCCCAAGCCTCCCAAGACGCTAGCCAGGATCCTCCTGGAGGACTCTATCGAGTAGCTGGGAACAAAATTTTCAGAGCCTTTTTGGGGGAAAAGATACACCTCAAAAGGGGAGAATTTTGGCCCTTTTGCCGTAACGATAGTTTGTATGAACTCTATTGGCTGATCATAGTCATAAGCCTTACTAGAGGCAGCAGTATCTGTATGTGATAAAACTTTTTCTATGATGGACAATTACACTGCCACAGCTGTGGTGAACTGTATGGCAGTTATGCCTTCTTTGCTATATAGCAAAATGTCATGCAACCTAGTCAAAACCATATCACAAGGCAATAGAACATCACCTTTAGGTGAAATAAAGTATCTATTTTCTGTTATCCTATATGAGAAGTTACAGTCCTTTATGGGAGAGTAACATTATGGGAAATAAGCAGTGAATCTAGCTGAACTTTGAAGTCTCCTGTGTCAGCAGAATGTTTTCTGTCGCGAAGAAGAATATAAGATTAATCGAGTACTTACCATGTAATATAAGTATGAAGATTAATCGTTGTTCTTCGAGAGACAGATAAACATATCTGCTGAGTACACAGGCCCACCCATCCATCCCCAGGATGAAGAAGATTACTACTAGCGGTATAATCTCTCACCTACTCATGTGGGTGCTATTTAGACAAAGTAAAAAGAGCACTACTGTGTACTATTTCCAGATGTTTTATTTTCAGCAAAAGATTCACTGCATGTGGGCGCTAATCTGACCGGAACCGGAAGTGCTACCTCTCTCCTGTGTACTCAGCAGATATGTTTATCTGTCTCTCGAAGAACAACGATTAATCTTCATACTTATATTACATGGTAAGTACTCGATTAATCTTATATTAATTAATAACCCTTTTACTGACTCTAGAACTAAGTAGCCGCACTGAGGTACCCTACATAATACCATGACGTTGCACATTTCACTCTTCTGATCAACGCACCACATTTGTGGTTTGGTAACAGCCTCCGTGCTTGAACAATACAGCACTTGGTATATTTTCCCATTGTGATGTCATACACTGCATGAAATAAGCCTGTTTCACGTATTAAAAACACATCAAGTATGTCAGAATCCTGTTAATTGATACCAAGAATATTGATAAGACATCATCATGAAAATAGAGCTAAGAAGTTCAAGTGAAATGTGCAGAAGTTCATTGTCAACCCTTTCCCTATTTATCTCAGACTAAAATCCGTGACTTGGAAGAGAAGCTGAGGGAGGAGCGGCACCACCGGAAGTTGATGCAGGATAGAGCGGCACAGGTATGGCATGCACTATAAAAACATTCTGAACTTTATTTAAAGTCCCTGTAGTATAGAACTTGTTACATTGTTTTTAAAAAAAATTAAAATTTAAAGTGATCAAGGAGATCAACATCTCTTGTTGGTTTCTGCACATATCCTTTGTATTACATCATTTCAAGTATACATATTCTATTTTATTCTCACAGATGATCTCTACAGCAGAGGCTAATCGTATCTTATCAAAAACTGGAAATGCTCCAAAGAAAAACAAGAAAAAGGTGGTAACTCAGAAGGCACGCAGTAACCCGCCGGCTGGAACCAGTAATGGTTGGTCAGACCACTACAGGCTCAACCTGGCCGACATGCCCTTCGTGGCTGGAAAGGTGAGGTCTTCAAGTCTTTTACACGAGCTGTCCTTCATGTGCAAGTCAAAGCACTTCTTCTTTTTTTTTTTTTTTTTTCTTTTCTTTTGCAAGTCAAAGCACGCCAAATGAAGGATACATGCTATTTGATATTATAGATAGTATATCCAGTTAGTGTTGTAGTTCACAAAGACTTAATGTAATGAAAATATTTACGGAAGAAGGCATCTAATATGTAAACAATCCCCATAGTGATTGATACACCATTACGTGATCGTTGATACCAGCCTCTTTCTCTTGTATGCTGCAGTCCACGGGCCCGAGCCACTCGGTTCCAGCTAACGTGCAGAAGGTGCTGTCTATGATGAAGAGTCACAACAACGTGTTGTGTCCGTGCAGCCCGCGGGCGGGTGGAGAGGCACCCACCCGCGACTACAGCAGCAGCCGGGTGGCTAACGGTAACGACACGGCCGTCAACAACGGACACAATACAGCCGCAACTAACGGTCTCCTTCTCCAACCGACCCGCGCCTCCTCCGCACCCCGTAGCCGCCCCTCCTCACACACCGACCTGGCCAGTCTGCTGCTGCAGCTGCAGGACGAGTTTGGATACCTCAGCTAGTAAGTACATGTATTGTCAGTGTGATGCTTCATCTGTGCCTCTACATGGGTAAAAATCGGCACGTGCAACATGGCAACACGGGCCTTTTAGAAATCAACACGGGCGACACAGCGCTTTTAAAAATCGACGGACACACGCGATCTTATAAGGCGCCAGTCTATGCTATACACATAAAATTCGACGCAGAGACACGGCCCTTTATGCTAAAAATCGACACGGAGACATGGCCAAAATTGTGGGTACCCATGTAGAGGCACTCATCTCGTTTAGCCTACATATTTCAGAGAAAAGACATTTAGTTTGTTAAGGGAATCACTGCTTTTATAGTTTTAAGTAAGGATCATAGTAACAGAGACCGCTGTGCCTGTGCTCACCCAATAAGGGGATATATCGCAGGTGTATAGTCATTTTACGGGCAAATTGTTGCTCCTGAGACAGCCAATCAGAAGGCAGAAAGTCTTCGCTTGTGTGTATAATATGTGGTCTCAGTGAAATAATTTTGATTTAAGCCTTGTATGTTTTTAAATACAGAACACTACATTGTATTTTAATGACCAATTCATTTCATGTCTTCAGTGAGCACCAAGAGCTGAGTTCACAGATTCACGAGGCTACTGACCCTAGACTTCGTGATGACTTAGAACGGGAATTAGACCACATTGTGGCCAAGATGGAAACAAAAGGAGACCAAATAGCAATGCTTCGAAAGCACCAAGAAGTGGTAAGTCCATACTCATACTGCATCATGAAATAATTGAAACTTTAGAACTTTAAAATGAGAACTCATGGGGCGCATAACCTGATGCTAAAATTGATAACGCCAAAAACTCATTTTATAATATAAGAGCTTTTGTATAAATATGTACATTTTTTGACTGTCTCAACAACAAAAAGTTAAGATCGGCCTTGTTTAGCTAGGTAGGGTCCCAAATTAGGCCTTTAGATTAGGGACTTTCATCCCTGTTTCTGAGAGTAGCTCCTAATCTACGTTTCCGATAATATCATATCTCCTGTAGTGTACACAGCACTGATAGGTTCTGCTTCTTCCCCACAGCTCCATAAGAAAAAGAAGAAAGCCAAAGCAGCCAAAACACGACCAGTGTCTGCATCTACCAGAATGCCGTCCACGGGTGAGGTGGAGGTGCGGACAACCATCAAGACGAAGGGCGGTGCCCAGACAGCAGCCTCCTCCTACGCGCGACCTACAGCGTCCTCAGCCGGCAAGGCCAGCCTTAAGTTCCTCCAGGACCTCAAGAAGATCCAGTCTACGCTACGTAAGGATGACCTTAGCTGGGACTGCTGATAGGCAGCCACAGGGGCCAGGGGCTCTCTCTCCACATCTAGACAGGGGCCAGGGGCTCTGCCTCCACATCTAGACAGGGACCAGGGGCTCTGTCTCCACACCTAGACAGAGGGAGGGGCACTGTCTCCACATCTAGACAGGGGCCAGGGGCTCTGTCTCCACATCTAGACAGGGGCCGGGGCTCTGTCTCCACATCTAGACAGGGGCCAGGGGCTCTGTCTCCACATCTAGACAGGGGCCAGGAGCTCTGTCTCCACATCTAGACAGGGGCCGGGGGCTCTGTCTCCACATCTAGACAGGGGCCGGGGGCTCTGTCTCCACATCTAGACAGGGGCCAGGGGCTCTGTCTCCACATCTAGACAGGGGCCAGGGGCTCTGTCTCCACACCTAGACATGGAGAACTGACTTTGTTGGGTTTTACTTTGGCACTTTGTGTTGGTGTACAGTTGGCAGTTGGCAGCGAGTAGAAACACTCTTGAAGAATTGACAGAAATATCCTTCCAGACTTTGTAGACTGTTAGACAAACCACAACACTATATCAACCATCAAGCTCTATGATCAGAGAATCAGAACGCTGCCATTAACATGTGTTTGATTCCACTAAAGCAAGTGAACCCTCCAAGCTCAATTGGAGTATGTTACTAGGTCCATATTTGATGCATTGACGTTTTGTATCAAAGTCTGTACATGTGTAGTGTAAAACACAAATGTTATCCCTAGGCATAGAATTTAGAGTGCAAGTCAGATCTAAATACTGTTGCTAAGATTTTTCAGGCTGTGGTTATGTTGAAGCTCAAAGCTCCCAATGAACCCATGTAGAGGGTACAGTACAGCAAACTACGAAAGCACAGCATTAATAAACATCAAAATGTCAGGGCCTTAGTACAAGAGCTGTGCTGCAGTTGTGTATGGTCACAGAGGTATGAATGTACTATTAAGAAAGACAACATGCCATACTTGGTCTCGTAAGCAAACAGTATTTATGTTATGTGTACGTGAGGACATTATTGGCGTGAATATTATGCAATGTGCACCTTTAGTTTAATGTAAATCCGGCTGTGTATTGTACAACGACTACCACTGCATGATGGTGACCAGTCCATTTTATTCTATAGCCAAAAACAATCCAATTTTAAAAGCACAGCAGTGATGTAGTATGATTGAGGCGTCGATTATGACAATCTATTCAGTATCACAAACATTGTCATGTGTACGATATTCAATAATTTCTTTGTACTATATTTCACGATGTCCACAGAGGATAGACCCTTTTATGGGGTAATAAGAGTAAACTGAATATAGTTATTGCTATGAGATTGTTGTTCAAAGCAGCTAGCTTCACTGTGATATGTTGTTGGTGCATTTGAGATCTAAATGAGGCATGTTCGTTATCCACAGGGTAGAATGACAGAAGGGTGGGTCAATGTATATACAATGTACTTAAAGAGGGAAAATGACTGAAATATATACTTCTTTTCAAAAACCAGTACCAGAATTTTATATGTTTACGATAGGAATAGAACCTATTTTAGGATTTTACCAAAAGGAAAAGTATTGCTGAGCCTAGTTTTATTGATCAAAGCACAAGAAATACTTGCTATATAAGTTTGTCCCAATAAACTTACCCGGTATATGTATATAGACAGATCTACAGGCCCTGCAAAGAGAATTCCACTACCCAAAGCTCTGGGGCCTCTGGGAGTAAAAGTCCGTCCAATACCACCAAGGTGCAATTGCAATCCATGTCAGTCTCTAATACGTTGCTCGATATTTATTGATGCAACTGAAATCCATGGCAGTCTCTAAATCGTTGCTTAATATGTATTGATGCAGATGTTTAAAACTTGAAAATTAGTGATGTATGCTCACTTATCGTCTCATCTTATAGAATCGTCTCTTCAACTGACTGTCAAAATCACTACACGACTATTTTTATAGTAGCAGTAACCCTATATTATTGCAGCCGGGTATGGACGTCTGACCTGATGATTAGTCAACTCCTGAAATGTTGGCTATCTCTACTTAAACTACGATAACTCTATTTATTAGTTCATAGAGCGTCATGAGGTTTCACACGATAATGTTCACATATTGTATATTTTGAGACACATTTTACATAGTTTTGTGTTTTGGGAACAAAGATGAGCCATTGCCTTAAGTGTCGGTACTGTGCCCTGTCCATGTTGGTACGTCATCAGACGCCCAAACACAACGATGCTCAGGCCTTCTAATTTATTTTAATTGTATCTCTGTTTTTTGAGAGGGGGTATTAACACAAATTTCAAAATACAATTTAATTGTCCTCCAAATTATGTTACATCCTTTTTTTTATGTGCATCTGACATCATACCCTTATAAATTCTGAAAGTCAGTAACTATACCCGGTACGTTTTGTATGGGTATCTAACCCAATGTAAATTTGGTATTTTTATGTCTACATGTATATAAAAGTTGCCGCAGTGAACGTCCTGAAGTCGTAAATGCTTTTAGTTCTAACAGTGGACTTGTTTGGCATTGATTTGTCATAATTGTATATGAATTATTTATAGTTAATAATGTAATATGTTATGTTGTAAATATGTACATCGGTATGAATTATGTACAATTTTCTGTGTAAAACGTGAATGGAATAAAAAGCCTTGATATTAACGTGTCTTTCATTCTACATAATGATACAGTCATTACTGCTGTGTTCCCTTTTGATCTGAAGATTTCTTAAGAAACACCCATGGATGATGGATAAAGGTTTCCTTTTTTGCTATTATGTATAAATAGGGGCATACATGTAATGGGTGTAGTAATCCATATAAATACCGTATCCGACGTAACAAGCGCACACGCCCCACTTTTGGCCGATTTTTAGACTATATAACCAAAAATTTCTCAATTTTTACCACAATTAAACTCTTAACTACTAAAAGATGTCCATAATCATTTTTATGCGCACTGTGCGCTTATTACGTCGATTATGGTACATGTATTCTGCAGGATTAGATGGATTAGAAGGATCAGGGAGAAGTAACAGTCCGGGTAGAGAATATCGGAACAGAAACATTGCACGGCATTTTCTTTCATTTATCCTGAGAAAGCAATTGTTTTGAGTCCTCTCCAGCTATAGGTATATACCGTCATTATTAAATGTGAAGCTTCATACTGAATTTGAGATGTTACTAGACACTCCTATGTTGGCACGAACTGTATTAAGGATAATTCGGACAAACTGGTGATTCAAATCCAAAGCACTGGCGATTTATTCTCTTACCACTAGGTGCCCTTGCTGGACCAACTGGACCATGCTGGACCATCCTCCCAATACCTGAACTAGTCTAGTAGATGGCTGAGGGAAAGATATGCTGCGAGGGAGAGGTACTAGAATAGACAGAAACATATAGAGAGAAAGGGACCATGTTGTCGCTAGAAATAGGATATCAATAGGAAGCCACTCATTCTAGTTCAATAGGTCCTGATACCGTACACGTGTCAGGCGATGGCCTGTTTAAGCTGCTGCCAACAGGCATATTCAGCTTCGCCCACCTCCATGTAGGCTACATCCTCAGCCAAACACCCAAATGGGCCCCATATGGGTGTGTATCTGGGCACCCTGGGAAAGCCTATATCTGGGTATCTACTGGTAAATACCATGCTCAGCCTAGATTTCAACATGTCATGTTTCCACTGCAAATTCTTCAATTCATGCTCATTTCTGAAAATATTCAATTAATTTACAGTTTAAATTGACTTTATAATATTATGTGACCCGTTTTGACGAAGTGGGTCGGAAGTCGCAAATTTAAGAACCTAGATATGGGCATTTTAAGTAGCATAGTGTGGAAAAAATATAATTTTTTATGCCGAAGTGGTGGCGTAGCCACCTGGTGGTGCCGCCAGGCACCACCAGAACGAGGTATATGATGTTTGCACTTTACCAGAAGTCAGAACGGGCGCCGCCATCTTGGATTGTGCCGCCATCTTGGATTAAGGTGTCACAACACAAATTTATGCTATGTGATAACAATAATATAAATCAACCTTTGATACTTCCTGAGGTTGATTATAATCATACCTACCCCCCCTAATATGGACCCAAGGAATTCAATGGTTCTCTCCATTTGTTGCTAATACAGCTGGTTGCCTAGCAACCGCTATTCTAATTGTTTATCTGCCTAGCAACACACATTTCCATGGTCCTAAGGTTGATTATAATCATACCTACCCCCCCTAATATGGACCCAAGGAATTCAATGGTTCTATTGGTTTGTTGCTAATACAGCTGGTTGCCTAGCAACGGCTATTCTAATTGTTTATCTGCCTAGCAACACACTTTTCCATTGTCCTGAAGTTGATTATAATCATACCTACCCCCCCTAATATGGACCCAAGGAATTCAATGGTTCTCTCCATTTGTTGCTTATACAGCTGGTTGCCTAGCAACGGCTATTCTAATTGTTTACCTGCCTAGCAACACACATTTCCATGGTCCTAAGGTTGATTATAATCATACCTACCCCCCCTAATATGGACCCAAGGAATTCAATGGTTCTATTGGTTTGTTGCTAATACAGCTGGCTGCCTAGCAACGGCTATTCTAATTGTTTATCTGCCTAGCAACACACTTTTCCATTGTCCTGAAGTTGATTATAATCATACCTACCCCCCCTAATATGGACCCAAGGAATTCAATGGTTCTCTCCATTTGTTGCTAATACAGCTGGTTGCCTAGCAACGGCTATTCTAATTGTTTATCTGCCTAGCAACACACATTTCAATGGTCCTAAGGTTGATTATAATCATACCTACCCCCTCTAATATGGACCCAAGGAATTCAATGGTTCTCTCCATTTGTTGCTAATACAGCTGGTTGCCTAGCAACGGCTATTCTTATTGTTTATCTGCATAGCAACACACATTCCCATGGTCCTGAGGTTGATTATAATCATACCTGCCCCCCCTAATATGGACCCAAGGAATTCAATGGTTCTATTGGTTTGTTGCTAATACAGCTGGTTGCCTAGCAACAGCTATTCTAATTGTTTATCTGCCTAGCAACACACATTTCAATGGTCTTAAGGTTGATTATAATCATACCTACCCCCCCTAATATAGACCCAAGGAATTCAATGTTTTTTTGGTTTGTTGCTAATACAGCTGGCTGCCTAGCAACGGCTATTCTAATTGTTTATCTGCCTAGCAACACACATTTCCATGGTCCTAAGGTTGATTATTATCAAACCTACACCCCTAATATGGACCCAAGGTTTGATTGATTGATTGATTGATTGATTTGTTTAACGTCCCAGCGTACATAGACCCTAAGGGACTTCTCAGGTTTGATCGGACAATAGGTCCTTTCATTTCTCATCTTAAAGTTGCACATAAGTGTGTGGGTGCGTGTGCGCGTGCATGTGTTTGTGAGTCTGCTTGTAGCAGTGGAACACGGCTCGTAGCAGTGAGATACTGCTCGTGGCATCGGGCCCCGCTTTATTGTGCTGCCTCACACAGGTGGTGTGCCGCAGACTGTAGACACATCATCTGGCCAGTCACATTATCCTGACACCGGCGAACCAGTCGTAGTTCCATACCAATCGGGCCAGCAGATCAGGGCTGGCGAGTATGCAACTACTTTCCGTCTGGCTAGAGAAATCTTCTCCAGCCTGCCCTACCGAAACATAGGGGGGCCTGTTCCTCCCCTTTTACATCTTTTCGAACATCTTTGTTTCCCGCAGGAAGCACAGAAGTTCTTTCTTTCCAGTGCCAGTAAAGACGCTGTTCATGGACGACGTACCTTGGAGGTGGACCCAAGGAATTCAATTGTTCTATTAGTTTGTTGCTAATCCAGCTGGTTGACTAACATCTATTGTAATTGTTTCCTTCCTTACCCCCTAACATGGACCCAAGGAATTCATAGGAAATGCCATATTTGAAGTAATATCATCCTTTCCCCTGTTAACCCCTTCCCGGCCCTGCTTTTTTGGTGTCTTGAATGGGTTCCCTTCAAACATACCAACCATGTAGACATTATGTTTCTTCGAATGCAAGAATTGCGGTTGTTGCCGCGTATAAAAATGCCTGAGGCATTTTTTTACGCGGCAACAACCGCAATTCTTGTTAATTAATATCTAATCTAAATGTTAATTATCTCATTGAACCAGGGCACCTCTGTGCCAGGTTCTTATACGACAGGTATTTTTGCGATCTTTGGCAAAAAAATCCCTTGCCTTTTGTGTCTTATTTTGCTGTGAAAAATCTGCAAATAAAATATTTAAATGCTGCAGCATACAAGTGTTGATCAATGCCATCAAATATTGAAACAAAAAAAGCAAAAAAACAACAAAAAAAGCAATATAAAACGATAGGGTTTCAAGTAAACTACAGACCTTCATGAAGTGTCACTTTACATGAAATCCTCTTTGTTCTAATGTAAAAACGGGGTGAGACGCTTTTTGAGACGCTCTGAGGCCGCAATATTGCCTCTACCTTCGGTAACCTTCATGAAAATGAAGGTAAGGCAGTAGTTTACACAGAACACAAGGTAAAAAGACCAAAAATCATCAGGGCGGCCTGTTGACAAAAGCTGAAATTCTTTATTTCTGTACTGGTCAGCAGCTTCGCTGCAGGCGACACTAGGTCTGAACATTTGGTTCTTTGGGGAGTGCCGTCCCAGCTAGCATGGTTACGTTGGGCCAACGTTGGCAATGGTTGGCACCGTCGCAGGCAATAATTTAACGTTGTGCCAACGTTGAAATGCCAACATTGTACCAACGTTGGAAATTTATGCTATGCCAATGTTGCAATGTTGGGCAAATGTTTGCGCCTGACGTTAGTACAACGTCAACATAATGACAGTTGGCATAACATTGGCCCAACATTGGCCCAACGTTGGCATGCTGACGTTGGCTCAAATGGAATGCCCCCGGCCAAAACTACGTTGTGCCAACGTTGAAATGCCAACGTTGGCACAACGTTGGCATATTAATGTTGGGCCAACGTTGCATGTCCAACCTCCACTAGAGGGCATGGAAGGTTGTCAGAAGAGATTTTGTCCAGCAGATCCTTTATCTCTCATCATAAGTGGCCATTAATTGGGCCCCATGTGTGTTATATAGGTTTTAAAAGCCAGGGATATTCCATTCATATGGTATAACATATTTAATTACCAACTCTCCCAGTGACATAGCAAAATGCAGTAACATTGCCACGAGGACACCTTTTTTTAAGGTAATGGTATAGGTATATGAGGTCTAAAGGATGGGATGGCTGTCTATCACCTCTGGCCCCTTTAAGCTGATATAAAGGTGAAATTCAAAGACAGAAATGGTTGTTTCTAAACTGATTCTTGTCTTTAGCAGAATAAATCACAGTTTAGTGATCATTGATACTCTATATGAGCATCATACAAAGTTAGAATGGAAAACCTCTGACAAAAACTATGTTGTGTCAATATCTGCATCTGACGTTGGTACACTATCAACATATGACAGTTGGCATAACATTGGGCCAACGTTGGGCCAACGTTGGCATGCTGACGTTGGCTCAAACGGAATACCCCCGGCCAAAACTACGTTGTGCCAACGTTGGCATGCTGACGTCAGTCCAACCCTCAACTACGTTGAGCCAACGTTGGGCCAACGTCAGGATGCTAGCTGGGGTGAGAAGAACGTTGCAATAACAACTTCACTTTCTGGGCTAATTATGCCGACACGACCTCCATGGTCATGTTCCTGAACTTACCACTAGATGTCATCATTGAGAGTACAGGGGATTTGATATCCTATAGACATTTTCTTGTTTTTATTACAGTGAGGCATAAATTCACAATTACTACTTGTCTACACAATTTCATATGAATAGAGATACGAGCATTCTGATCTAGATACCTTTCCCATGGATGTGATAATTATACATAATCCCAGCGCTCCCTCATGTATCACTATCATACTTGCAGGAACTCTGACTGTGTCACCCAATGTGATCAGAGTTGTAGTTATTCAAAGAATGTATATTGCTTCTCCACCTTGAATAAAGGGAAAAGATGATATTAAATGCAGATAAATTAATCAACCCACTTGAATACGTGTTGATACCTACTCATAACAGATGGTCATCAACTACATAATGACTAGGCTTATAGCTTAAAGAAACGGCTGTGTCTGTCCCCCCAGCCTACACCCCCTAATGTGTGTTCCCCAACTAAAGGAGCCCACCTGGGCCCCATTTAGATCCTACCAGGGCCAACCCACTTCAAATCTGGGCAAGCCCATAGGGGTCCCACCTAGTAGCCCTGGTCAAAATGAAGTGGGCCCCATATGGCAGCCCATCTGTGACCCACCTGAGGCCTATTTGGGGTGTGTTGGCGGGTCTGTACCCCCCTCCCCATCTACCGTCAGCACTGCTCTATGGACACATTTGATTTTTCTGATTTCTAAAGGTAAAATATGTATTCTTGACCGCACCTTTAGCTAAGGGATAGTGTATTTCAGAAGCTTTTCCTGGGTGCCTCGTGGGTGAAAAAGTTAGTGATTACCCCAATTTATTTTATTCGGCAGGTTGTGAGTTTCGTTCTCCATTCAAATATACTATACATGTAATTCTGTATCTTGAAGTTTGAAACAGGGATCAGAGTACTATACTTGAGACTTTGACACTATGCATAATTTCCGGATATTAGCGTAGGCCTATGATATTATCTGAAATCTACAATATAAATAAACCCGATTGGCTTAATTCAAACGTTGTTTCCAGTTATGGTATGTGACTGCTTTAACAATATCAAACACAATACACTATAAATGGATTATACAAATATTTTAATGTCATAAAACAGAGATATGGACATCACTGACTAAGTGCATTACAAGCTTGCTGCAAGTTCAAGCTTCACATCCAGGCAGGAGATGACATCACCAGTGAATGAGTCTAACAGCTCCAACTTGATCTCGTACTTGCCCTGGAGAGAAAATCATAATAGGCTGTAAACGAATGTATGGGTAGCATGCTACTCCAATGGCTAATGTGGTATTCACATACTGTCACATTTATAGTCACACCAGAGGTCCTATGGGTTTAATATTTAGAGAGGTATACGAAAATAATGTGTGTAATACTAAGTGGTTAAATATACCTTCGAACCACATATCAGGAAGTGGTGACCTTTTCAAAATGGCTAATTTTGCGAACATTTCCTACAAGGAGATTCACAGGACCATTGTGATTCAAATACATGTAGCGCACTAATCATCAGAATGCTGGATTTTGAGATTATATTTATGTATTTGTCTGTCAAGCTTCATGAATGTTCAAAAAAATCTCAATAGCTTTTCTGAAAAGTCCTCATTTCTTGTTGCATTGGTTTTATAACATCGATACTCACGACTGCAAGTTCTTTGATCTCGTCAGGGAATGCTGGAAGGTCGATCTGCAGGTTGCGCACCTGCCTCTTGGCGGGCTTGAAGGGGCACTTGCACTGGGGCAGCTCAGGGGGGCATGCGCCAGGGAACTGCTCAGCTAGGATGGAGCAGGCGTCCTCTGTGGTGCTACAGAAAAAAAATACAGTGTCAGGAAACACTCAGCTCTATGTAAAAGAGTATCATATCGTCGACATCTAAGGTATAGCCCATCAGAAAGCAATACAGCACATAATTAGGCAAAAAAACACACTTTAAAAAACACTTTAGCTGGAAAGGTACCAAGAAATTGAATCGCAAGCTCCAGCGCTGCTCACCAACCACCACCATGTCGACTAGCGGAGCCTCAACTTGACTCTAAAATAGCCCCAAAAGATGACCAAAAGATGACCAAAAGATAGCAGTGTTTTTTAAAATTTGGATAGGAATGTCTAGGGTCGGTCCAGTTTTGCTATGTGGGGTCAGGTAACCTGAAACACACCCGCCTTAGACCCTTATTCTGTAGGTATGTAAATGCGATTTCGATATTCCCAAGTGCCTTATTAATTGAAAGGAAGACCATAAGAAGTTATCAAAGTATACTATACAATTAGGACACGTTAAAAATAACCAGGAATCATTTGTTAAATGCCAGAGGCTTTGCGTTGTTCTGGCCGCATGACTTCCCACCACTAAAACAATATACATGTGTACAATTGTAATCATTGATAAAGACATCATCATAAATTATATTCACCATGAGCCAACACCGTCGATGCAGGGAATGGTGATGGGAAAGCCGTCCAGATCCTTAACAAGGGTAACTCTGAAGTCAAAGTAATTCACTTCCTTCTTGACCTCAAGGTCAAAGCTGACATTGACCTTGCCTGGGAATGATGGAGGGTATGGCGTGACCACCCCATTTGAGATGACGATGGCAGAGTTGCCATTTGGGACTGTAATGCAATATTAAAATACATCATGTAGCATTTGGCCATAATCAATCATCA
This sequence comes from Harmothoe impar, assembly GCA_947462335.1. Classification (NCBI taxonomy): domain Eukaryota; kingdom Metazoa; phylum Annelida; class Polychaeta; order Phyllodocida; family Polynoidae; genus Harmothoe; species Harmothoe impar. The sequence goes on from OX381708.1 coordinate 33,800,677, forward strand.
CATGTGTGAAACAATTGTCCACCAACTGAATATCATGATGAGAATTATTAGAGAGTTGAATAAAACCTTTTAACAGTTAATGTATACATGAACTATAATATAATATAATGATGTATACATCTACGCCTCTGGATATCACATGGCTATTATATGTGTCATTATTTATTGATTAGTCGCCTAGGCCTGTCAAGTAATACTAAATATAAGTAGTTCCAAACTGTTAGATGACATTATCTAGCAGGTGAACATAAGAATACATTGTAGCACGAGATGCTAATGGCATGGACTAATATTGTGTGTGTGTGTGTGTGCACTGTAAAAAAATGTGTGTTGTGGGAACATGGATAAAGCGTAATGCACATATATATTTAACACAAGTTTACACACTTTTTATCTCAACACACTTTTAAGATTAATACACTTTTGACAAAAGTGTGTAGTGTGTTAAAAAAAAGGGTGTATAAAATAAGTATACAAAAACGTGTGTTACAAAAGTGTGTTAAGTTAACACACATTTTTTAGAGTGTGTGTGTGTGTGTGTACTCACGGCAGTCCTTGAGGACAGGCCCAGCAGCCAGACAGCTGACGATGGCAGCACTGAAGACGATGTAACCCAGCATGGTGTAGAGTTAATGATGTTGGTCCATCTGTCACAGCCCTATAAGTAGTGGCAGCACCCCCCTTATCTCTATGGGACACTGACTGCTGTCTTCATTAATCCTCTGGTCATTACAGGAGGTATAACTGTTGTTCTTCCGTCCACGTCATGATTACGTAATATGTGATGTACTGGGGAAAGGGACCTTAGTGTACTAACGGCCTTTTTTGCAGGTCGTGTCACATATTGTTATGATGATCAACCACCTTCATTGTCGGAGTGGCAGTACAATGAAAACTTTATGGGTGAGGAACTCATGGCGTTTTGTCATCACAGTGATTGTGTCCTGGGTGATGACTTACTTATAACTAGAGTCATCATATATACGTGATGACCCTGGGTCATCACTTGAGATAAGATTTCTATCAGAAATGAGACTTTAGGGTAGTCAGAATGCCTACTAGGGTAGTCAGAATTCTTACAACTTAGGGAGGATTCATTATTTGGAGTAAGCACCCAACCATGCTGTTGTTATTGATTTTTTTATTTGGCAAGTAAAAATGTTACATTATAACTTTTTCATTTACGAGCCAATGACATAGATAAATTTTAAGCTAGTTGTAGTAGATAAGTCAGTATACAAGTCCATATATGCAGTAAGCTCATTAGTCTCAATATAGTTTAGTGTCTGGGTCTGCCTCTTAGTGCAGGTTTAGGGTTTTATTCTCATCGATGGTCATTACTTTGTAACATAAACGGCATTGGCGTATCGGCCGCTTTTTTTTTACCTTCAATTCACTACCTTGCAATAAATATATACACTTCAGACTTACTTCAGACACTTGATCACCGTTTTTCGACTAACATATTGTTGTGTTTAAGGGCCCCGACCCTCAAAAATCTGGAAGCTGTATCACCCCCGATACTTACATATGAGGCCAGAGCGTTTTTGAAGACTGGCACTTTTAGCTTTAATGCATATTTAATGCTACTAAGGAATCAAAATGTAGGTTAAAGTGGAGATACAGTGAAATCTCGTTACAAGGAGGACTGATATAAGGAACTTCCTGTTATATTAAAGGAATATGTTTCCATTGCCAAAATTGCCCATTTTCTCCATGTTTACGACTTGTATTATTTTTCTATTTTTTGTTATGCCATCAAAACGGTTTATTGATATGATATTCAGCAGATACATTTTGGCCCGGGCATCCAAAGTAAAAAAGTCCAGTTTTCGCTGCAAGCAATCTATACTAATCTTGGGTATTTATTTACACGATGCAATATGATAATGATGAAGATGTACACTATTTATTTTATACAGGTAATGTACAGCGCGAAAATATCTACGTCTACAGTAGCCAGTATTCAGACAGGGGTCAGAGAGTACAGTCAGGTTTAGATTATGTTATCTTTTTTCTTCTTTCTTCTCCTTTTAAGTTTTTTTTCATGTTCGTGCCCAGGAATTCTTTTCAATTGTATCTTAAAATTAGGTTTCGTATCACAGATTTGAATATGAGGTGGGAGTTTGTTCCATTCCTGAGCTCCCCTCTAGAAGGGACTACGTTTATCAAATTCACTTTTAGGCCCCTTAATGTGAAAGTTGGGAGGTAGTCATTTCAGGTTCTCGGGTTTTCAGATTTTTTCAGTATTAGAGCGGTTGTAGAACTGTGAGATCAACATTTCTTTTCTTCTAAGAGGAGGAATATAAGGGAGGTTTCATGATCCTCATGTAATTTGATTACTGAGTTCCCCCTTTAATATCTGGCATTTCAAACAAACCCGGAGAAGCCTGTTTTGAATGCTCCCAATCTATCCTTGCCAGGTTTGATTGGTTGAGTCTAACAGAACGGAGCAGTGATCAAAAACATAAGGAACATTGCTTATAACGAGCCAATTTGCCTTGTCAAAAGGCCCTCCTCATAATGAGATGTTGCTGTAATAGCTCAATGGTATAACGGCACTAGCGCATTAGGCTATGGGGGCCGCCATCATGACTCAGAGCAATGCATTCTGGTTAGGCCCCCGACTCCAAAGCAGTGCATTATGGGTGCATTTCTTATCAGTCCCTTTGTTCCAGGTGTGAAAGGAGGGGATTAACCTGATAAGGAGATGGGGGTGTAGCCCCCCGACTACCTGAGGTACCAGGATATGCTAGTGCCGTATAGGTATTCAACAGCCGAGATGCTATATATACTGGTTGACTCTCACACCTTATCAAAGCAGGATTATTACACCTTTGGGATGGAGGGGGGAGGCACTGCATATAAACAGTCAGTAGTCGATGGGCCCATGTTGTATGAATTGAAGGTATAAACTTTTTGAGATACACACACACCCTCACATTGATACATCTATACAGCCGTTTTGTCTTTAGATACATATTCCCACCTCACATTCACTGAGCCGACCAATCAGGGACTGAACTATCCAGCAGATCATTCATATAGAAGTTGGTGAAGGCTGAATGTTTTTGCATACAAAATGGAGATCCAAAGTCTCAGGGTCCGACTATGATTGTAGGTGTAGCAGCTTCAGTTGTGGGCCTGGAGGATACAATCACGATTCTTTACCCCCTCCCGACGTTTCCACGAAAGGTGCAGCGAGGTGCAGCGAGGTGCAGCGAGGATACTGTGGCAAGCCATTTGTTCACCCTTGATATCAAAGTATAAAACTTCGATATCAGAGTTTAAAACTTCGATATCGAGAGTAATAAACTCTGATATCAGAGTAATAAACTCCGATATCAGAGTAATAAACTCTGATACCAGAGTTACAAACTCTGATACCATAGTTACAAACTCCGATATCGGGTGTGAATATATCCCTTGCCATATGCGTCCCGTTCCGGGGCCATACTCTTTCATTTTCACACTGTTTACCCCTATTAGTACCTTAATTCGAATTTAGGTAATCGAAGATGGCTGAAGGTGAATTAAGTCAATTTCTATTTCATTGTATTGTAGTGAATACAAAGCTATTTGAACCCTGTTCTTTGTACAATTATTATGTCCTATGAGATGAGTAGCATAGGTAATGGGTCTATGCCTATGCTTGGGTCTGGTACCTATCCTAGTTTTGTATGATACCTGTTCCAATATCTCAAGTGTCAAGGGTATCACTGTAATTCTCTCAATAGTATGTATTACTGTAATTCACTTCATCATGCTACTGTAATTCTGAAGGTGTATAGTATATGTTTTGTCAATTATTTGTAATAGTTTCTAATAGACTTAATAATTGACACAATTTGAAGTTCACTCAATCTTGGCTTCTATAAGCTACATGTCTAGCGACATGTTTTCTTCCTAAGTCACATGGGACATGAGCCTTTCTGAAAATTGACATGTGGCATGGAGACCCCTGTATAACCATTACGTCTGTCATGCATGCCTTACTTAAACTTTAAAGAGTAATTGATGAGTCGATGGAGCGGTAATGTAAATCCCAACTTGATATGTCTATGCTGATCTTGTGGATTCCACATTTTTTCACACACCATGTCTACTGTGTCTATGCCTGCCTGTAAATTTGATGATATATACTGTGGTATGATGATTTATAACTAGAGTGTCGAAGAGAGAATTAAGCATTGCAGAGATGAATTGTTTGCAACTGATTGGAATTGTATGCGATCAATCGTTGTAAGAGGAATGTACATGTATTTGCATATGCGTTGTAACCTGTGTTACTTTTAATAGCTGTAATCGAAAGACATTACTGGATAATGGATTTGTGCCAAATACAAATAATTCAAACTCAACTCATGTGTATCAACTACATATCATGGCTGACCATGCGAATGTGATGTGCATCAACTTTATACAATGTACCAAATGGGAGGGTGGTGTGGGAAAAAAGCGGCAAGATGCACTAGTTACCAGCGCATACTTTTGGGATGGATTTATACCTTTTCTGAGTGGAATTGGATCCTTATAGCATGTGAGTACTTGTGTATGAAGGTACGTAGGGCTAGAATCACAGTGATACTTTAGTGAGGTCTAGAATTACAGTGATACATGACCATGCGATTGTTGTTTTCCACCCTGATGGTGAATGGTTTGTACCAAGAGGGGGGAGAAGACGTGATGTTAATCATGGAAATAAGTTCTATTAATGTGGAAAGTGTACATGCTAGGCAGGAAATATAAATCCCAGGATTATGGTAATACCTGTGCCTCTATATGGGTCCCAACAGTATTCCACACTAGCTGGATGTCCACTGGACAGCGCCATATTGGACTGGTCCCAGTATGCACCCTCTCCTTTCCAGTCACTAGCTTCAGCAAATCATGTGGACCAGATCAGGGGGCTAAAGCTCTGCTTGGAGAGTGGAACTACTACATTCCCTGCATGCTAGGACACCTGCAATCTTTTACCTGTCCAATATAGGGTTGTGGTTAGGACAATGGACTCATGACTAGCAGTACCTAAGTTCAAATCCCCTCCAGGCTAGGTGTGGTGACCATTTTAACCCCATTGGTTGCAAAAGCTTGCACCAAAAGTTTTGGCAAAACGTTTTTGTAAATTTCTTTATGAACCTTTGCAAAAGTTTGGGTATAGTCTTTTGGTAACCACTTTTGGTAACCATCTATGTAACACTAAAAGCCACACCAAGGACCAAACCCGGGACCCTTAGATTGGGAGTTCCAGGCTCTCCTGGTTGAGCTATGTAGGCTGCTGGTAGGTCCAGGTACAATAGGTAAACTTTGTTATTGATTATCAATGCTAAATAATCGGGACCTTTAGCAAACCCGACGTAGCTCATTTAACCCAGACGTATCCTATGCTTTCAGCACTGCTACGTCTGCGTTAAATGAGCTTTTACGTGGTTGCTAAAGGTCCCTAATGGTAGGCCTACACTGTAATAGGGACCTTGAACAACCAATGGGGTCGAACCCAAGGTAATAAACTCAAAGGCATGTTCCCTAACAGATCAGGGGCAGACCCAAAATAAACAAGATTTATTTGTGAATGGTCTAGTCTACACTGTTAGCCTGGGTTCCACCCCATTGGTTGTTCAAGGTCCCTATCACAATGCACCATTATTTAGGGACCTTTAGCAAACCTGACGTAGCTCATTTAACGCAGACGTGTCCTATCCTTTCAGCACTGCTACATCTGCATTTAATAGGGACCTTTAGCAACCCACATGAAAGCTCATTAAACGCAGCCGTAGCATGCTGAAGACATAGGATACGTCTAATGAGCTTTTACGTGGTTGCTAAAGGTTCCTAATAGCATTGATCATTAATGAGGATAATCAATAACAAAGTTTATGTTTACCTATTGTACCTTGATCTACCAGCAGCCTACATAGCTCAACCAGGAGAGCCTGGAACTCCCAATCTAAGGGTCCCAGGTTCAGTCCTTGGTGTGGCTTTTAGTGTTACATAGATGGTTACCAAAAGTGGTTACCAAAAGACTATACCCAAACCTTTTGCAAAGGTTCATAAAATGTTTTACAAAAACATTTTGCCAAAACTTTTGGTGCAAGCTTTTGCAACCAATGGGGTTAAAATGGTCACCACACCTAGCCTGGAGGGGATTTGAACTTAGGTACTGCTAGTCATGAGTCCATTGTCCTAACCACAACCCTATATTGGACAGATAATAAAAGGTGTGTCCAGGTACAACCAATGCATAATACACATGTAGAGGCCTAGTGTAATCATTGCTCCAATCTCCCCCTGATGTTTGGCCCCCCCTGAGACCCACACTGCTAGTTCTAAGTGTCCCCAATTGTGGCAGCACTGGTATCCCGCTAGTGAGGAATTGGACGTGTCGCCGTGCCGGTATTTAGCAAAAAGGCCATGTCACCTGTGTCCACTTTTAAAAGGGCCTTGTCGCCGGTGTTGATTTTTATCCATGTAGAGGCACATACCTACCAATGAATTACAGTGATACCCTATGTAGATCTGAAAACGTATGAAGCCTGCCATATACAAACCATACCATTTGGCATCTAAAATGCTAAACCTATGACAATTTATATCTCATATAAGCATATTGGTGTAAATAGAACTAATATAATTGCTTCCAAGTAGGCTAGAACAATCCTCTCTACTAGTATATGTGGCCACTATCCCAAGTGGCCACCTCCAATTACTGTAATTCGAATTTAGGTAATAGGAGTAAACACAGTGACATTGCGACGCACCAAGATCTCACTGATGGGGTCCACAACCCCACTCTAGCGTTCGGTCCCGACAGGATACAACTATAGTGGTGTGTACTTGAATTCCACCCTTTGGGACTTAAAAGGTATCTATTATGGCCTTGGTGAGAGATGGGACTTGGCTGCGTATATGTCTCGGATTTGTATATTTTCTATGTGGAACAATAAAGCTCTACCCTTATCATCAGAATGGACATACCTATTTGGCAAGTATATTGTATACTATGATCTGAAAGGTATACATTTTCTACTACTTATTTGTATCTATAGTCGATAGTAGAAGTAGTAGTCGATAGTAGAAGTAGGGCATATCGGATGTCACAGTGTGAACGGAGATGATGGCTGTATAAGCCAGATATATACTGTGGTTTGCGTTTAGAAAGGGCAATATTAAAAGCCTTCTCTAAGGCCACTCAAAATTAAATCTGGTTTTTCATCACTGAGCGCGGCATGAAAATCATGATTTGGGGAAAACTTAGTTTTAAAAAAAAAATTAATGGAAAATGTGCTAAATATTGAGAAATATTGCCATATTTGGTATCAAATTTATTAAAGCTTATACTGACAGCAATGCAGTGGGCTAAGAATGACTTGCATTTTCCTACTCCTGTAAATCAATAAATGCTTTTACTACTATTAAAAGTGTGAAACTTGTTTGCGAAAGTCTACATTTTCCTATACATTTTGGCCCCTCAGTAAACAAAAAAATACACAAAAAAACTTCCTCATCATATTTTTCAGTGCTTGGTGATGAGATTTCTTTTTGCGTGGCCTAACCTATTACATGTATATAGCCGTACCTTGATATTAATCTTTTAATCAAACAGGTGAACAAATTCACGGAGTATGCAGTAGTTTTCCCTTTGGGACCAATTGGCATTCAGCCACCAGCCGACCTGTACAGAACCACAATAGGTGTAGCTGAAGCAGTCATGGCGCTCCTCCTCATTGCTGGACCCAAAAGATGGTACCACTATTCATACCTCGGCCTCATGCTCATTATGGTGGGGGCAACGCAGACGGTGATTTGCAATAAAGATTATAATGATATACCAAGCCCAGTATCCTTCTTCCTAGCTCTTGCCTGGTTGCTCCACCTCCAGAAGAGAGCCCATGCACCAGATGGTTCTGTGGGAGAGGCAGAGGACACAGAGAATGTGTACATGATGAAGAAACATGACATGAACGACAACGCACCAGAGACCATCATGGGCCACAACAAAGACGACTGATAAGATAGCAAGAATTATTCCTTTTAATAATAGAGGGTTATATTTTGTTGCTAAATATCAGAATTAGCTAGATGTTAATTGTTTAAATCCACTGGAGTGTACTTGCAAATAGCACCCCTTCAAATGTCTATAACGATGAAACGGGAGTGGACTTGTTTCCGCGACCACTCCGTTTCCACAGACACCAGCAATCTCGTGAGATATTGGTTCTGCTCTCGGAACGTAGCTAGGACAGAACAAACATGGTTGCCCATATGGAAAAAGCAAAATTATCGCTATAGGTATGTTATAGACACCGCCTACTTATGTAATTATATAATATTATATTTAAAAAATACACCTGCACTGGTGACACACTTTTACTTTGAGGTACAGGCATTGCACGCATATTATCTGAATCCAGGACACGGCTGTAAAAACCCTATACATTTACTAGTGCACTAATGCGTGTCCTCCAAACGTTTTGAATGCGAACCTGCGGTTTTCTGAAGGTTTACCTTCCTGTGGCTCTGCCACTCCTGGGTCGATGAGTTTTAGGGGAATATTCGCAATAGCGATAATGTTATGTTATGTAGGAAAATTATCAAAAACCTATAAACGGGCAGAGATATGGGTTTTACTTTTATCAAGGTAATTACATTACTGTTCTGGCCCCGCAGTTCAAGGGGCGGGCTCATATATTTCTAAGAGAACGCGCCCAGTATGACCATGGCTGAAAAGGTTATCTATTCTCATGGAACTGTTGGGCGTTATCCAAACAGAGGGGAGGAGGGGGTGAATATGTCTGTCCCCCACATTTGCCAAGACTAATGTATATGATACACCAAAACGCTACCTCCCTCGACATATTAAAGTAGCATGATTACTGAGCGTATCCCACTCACAATTCTATAGTACTGTTCTAGTCTACTACATGTATGCGGTTAAGTGTGAGGGTGAGATTCCCCCTTTAACTGATGTGGTAAGAAAAGGGGTGGGGGCAATCTAAAAGGGGCCAAATACTACTTTTCTATACACATCTACTATAGTTCCTGAGACATCCCCAATGACCTACACGTTTAAAGTATATATTAATCGCTACTATGTAACAGCAGCTGTCTTTATTCAGGCTGCTTGATAACCAAAACACAACCTCTATTACTCACCGGAAATGACAAAACGAGGAATAGTATAATTCAAGATAATTGAACTTTGTTTTATTTATCAAGTATCAATAGACATGGTTTCACTTCTAAAGTGAACGATGGCAAAATAATTTGTACACCATTTTCCTCAAAAACACTTCAAGACTTATTTCGTATGTTCCTCTTTACGAACTTGCAATCATTGTAATGTATATATACATATTACATTTTAACAAACAACTAAGGATTGTCGTATTTTCTGCTACTGTATGTATCTTCTAATCTGTGTTCTATACAGACTAATTTATTTACATATCACAGATGCTTTGTAATCTATTGCATCAAAGTGTCTGTGCTTCTTGGTGAGTAGGGCTTTCAATGGAAACTGGTGTAAAGAGCAGTCCAGAGAAAACGGTTTTGTCAGTTTAAGCCATTCGTAGGAAAGTGTACACTCGTGATATTCAATGTCAATCTTAGGTGTTTTATATTTCAATCATTGTTTTGCCGCTTTGTTATTGTTGTTTTTACACAATGTTAGAAACAAATGTTATTTCATTCTAATTGTTTTTCTCTTGGATGTATTTTGCCAGACAACATTTATTTATCATTGATTGCATACCACTGACCTGACTGAGCAGAGGGAAAATACATTGAAGAAGTTGTCTTTTCAGTCAATCATGTGTTTGAAACAATAAAATTACCCCATGTGATTGAATGCCTTCCATTATGCATCACAGATGAGCAGTAATGCCCTTAACTTAATGAAATATAACAAAATCATAAAAACACATTCAGCAGTAGCGACATAAGGGAAATGTGAATACTGCTATGAAATGCAAACAATCAAAGTGATTCAATTTAAAGACTATAAATATATCTAAAATGGCACCCTCATCAGACTATGACCCATGTCATACCTCTCCTACACTGTCCCTTATCCTATGCACATGCTATCCCAGACATGGTATGGGTGTGTGTCAGAGGTGGACTAGATTGGTGCCGATCGGCAGCTCTTGTCTTGGAGAATCTCGGGCCCGCCACAGTTGGTGGTCACGGTCGGGTGAGAGCGGGTGCGGTCATTGGGCGAATCCTGTGTGAACATCCGCTTCCGCTGGATCAAGAGCTCCTCGTCAACAAAGTTACCCCGCAACTGCAGCTTGGCCCAGCGCGGGAAGTCTATCTGACTGTCGTTAGTCGTGGACTTGAACCGGTGTCTGAATGGTGATGAAAGAGGTAGAGAAACTATTTAATGCATTACATTTTCATCTATTTGACTTCATCGCCCACGAAGAAATATGGGATCTGAGCATTCATTTTTGAAGTTTGCTTGATCTAAAACTTCTTTCAAACAGGGGAAAAATACATCATAATGAACGATATATCCATGAGTTTTATATGCATTGTATTTGTACTTGATCAAAGAGCATGAACATTATTCTAGATGTGGTATTGCGTTGCTGAATGTAGTTGGCGTTCCGCCACAGAAACATGAACGGTGATGAAGTATTGGGACAACTGCTGTGTCTTCACACATAGTCAGTATTTCCCAACTAGAGAAAGCAACCTGTGCTGTGAAAAATGTTGATAAAATGTGTGAAGCCTTATCTGGATGATAGACCATCTGGTGAGAAGACACGGTAAGAGCATGCAAATTATCTTAATGCTATAAGGCCAAAAATAAATAAAGGTGTGTTTCAGGTTGCATGGTCTGAAAATCTAGGGTAGGGAGGTCGGATTTTTTTTTTTTTTTTTTATTTTATTTTTTTACTTTAGCCTGAAAAGTACCCAGAAATTGACTCACAAACTACAATGCTGACTCGCCGACGACCGCCTCGACTCGTGAACTATCAGATCGACCCTTAAATGGCCCCAAAATGACCCAAAATATAGATATTTTTTTCAAAATTGCATAAAAATGTCTAGGGTCGGCCCTGTTTAGCTAGGTAGGGTCGGGTAACCTGAAACACACCTTTTTTTTAAATTTGGCCTAAACAACAAGTTGACTGAAAATTAAGCGCAATGTAGTTGTTTTCATGCACTAGCCTAAAGATGAACCATAGCAGAATTGAAACGCATGCATGTTGTCTGTGCAGACTAAGGCATATCATATACCACAACTGTTGATTACTGTTGTATTTCAACATGTATACAGGGTGATGCCCTTACAATCCATAGCAACTAAAGCCGGCATTTGCCTATGGAGCCAATTTGTAGGGGAAACCAGCATGGATTTGCCATCTAGTTAAGAATAACAATCTTTTAATATCTGTCTAAAAATATAGTGTTCACTAGTACATTGTGTAGCAACAGAAGGGGTAAAGATCTTCATGCTTCGTTAATTTTGATGGTGTAGGTATAAAACTGATCAAATAGATTGGCCTGTGTACTCTGCGTATGGCGATGCCCATTTATATCTATACGGCAACTTAGCTAACGGATACAGGGCTGGGTCAACAAGCTGTTTTCTGCTTTCAACGATGAGAGGTGTACAGTGAACCTGGAACCTGGAACACTCTAACTATACATTAAACCCATGTATGTGTTCAAAAGTGTTTGGTTAAACTTTGTTACTGACAACTTGGAATGCATTACCTCATATCATTTTCATTGCAAATTCTAAAACAATCCGAGGTCAGACAAGGTCTGACTGTAAGCTATTTCATATAAATGGGGCATATATAAAAATTCTTTGGAATATAGAAATGGCGAGGCATCCATTGTCACACTCCACTAAGCAACAAGTACATACACATTAGCTAGAGCAATTCATAATGCATTGCGGACGTACATTGAGAAGTATTTACCGTGACTATAAGGACGAGTAACTTATTACTAGCCTTTAGATGAATTTTCTCACAACGTACGCCCCCCCCCCGAGAGGTTTTCACTAATGCCACCCTCCTCTCTCCTCAGCTGGTAATAAATGACTTGTCCCTCCCGAAAGGGCATTAATACCAAACAAGGCAATTTGAAGAAGGAGTTTTTATACTACTAGCTCTGACCTGTTTACGGCTACTTATATATAATTATGTTGTTCCACATACCAGCTCTTTCCCTAGCCTTGCTATGATGAATACACCTATATTTATTATCCAGTTACGGAAAGAATGCGAATGGTGTAAGCTAGATAACTGACGCCATGCATCCTTTTTTTCGATAGATAAGATAACTGTAAGAGGAATCGTCAATTAATTGAAGTCATAAGGCTATCCCTTTCCTTTCCTGAAAATCATTTAGAATTACAAATAAAATACAGGTACCCAGTATGTGATCATTGAACGATGGCTTATTCACATATACATAATAACCATTGCCAGTCATTCTATTTTACAAAATCATCTCAAGGGTAGTATTATTTCACCAAGTAGCTGCAGACAACACTTAAAGAATATGCCAAATTCGTACAAAGGATCTCCTAATACGATAGAAAGTACAGAGCGAGAACCAGAGCATACCCTCAGATATTGAACAGACAAGACACTATAGCGTGAGAACAGCATGCATGGTAAGAGATAACAGCCAGCCTAATAGTATGATAACATACCATAACACACACGCAATCAATGGCTAAGCTATAGTAAGAAAATGTACCAATGCCTCCACCTATAGGGACCGAGTTACAGAATATTACATGACTTATCCTAATATCACTATGTGACGTTACCTTAGGGAGGTCAGGACTACCAAACATGTACCTGGCAAGTAGAACATTTCAGGCTGATGACAAACCGTATAAGCCTTACCCAACACCAGGTGTTTGTTGGGTCTTATTTGGCCTTACACATGCTTAATGCATGACCTTATATAACGCCATACTCACAGATGAATCAATTACATTTAAAAAAGCGTGTTCTAGTTATGTCACAAATATGCAGTTGATACTCATTAAAAAAAACATAATTACGTTTGGTACTTAGTATGTCTACATCCTATAATAAGGGCAATAACGAATCGAATTTCTTAATTGTTTACTTCTTATAACCTACGGGTGAACCATTTAATGACTTATTCTACGCGTTTAGAGCTGCCAATGATAAGTTAATCTTAAGATATTAGATCCAATAAGCACCACCACCGGAATACGACACTATAAAGCATGCATAGCAAATATAAACCTACTAAGATCTACAATAAGTATTACTAATGAAGCACAAAAACACCTTATGCCGATAGAAGTAGAGCACGAAGCTTCCTTGGCCTATATTAAGATACTTCTACGCCTGGGATGCAAACGACCCCTGAATGGTCTATAATAACCATTTGAAATATTGAAGACGACCAGAAATAACGCAACTCAACTGCACAGGGTCGCGGGTCTATCCATCTTTTCATCCTCATATTAAAGGTAAGTAATTGATAGACAGCGGTGCCTCTCTTTCCTTTGGGCAGAACGCCAATATCAAACGCGTCTCCTTTTTAGATATAAATTATACGGTTGTAGAAAGGGGTCATACATATCATTGTATGGGAGCACCTGATGTAGATTTACAGTAGTTCGGGTTTCCAACACTAGGAGGCCTAAGAGAGCAGCTATACCATACAGGTTACAGCTATACTACTACAGATTATTTATATTTGGATTATGTTACATGTATATTATATACGCTATTATCGGAGACTCCCGGACCCCACGTTAACAACTAGATACCACTAGATATATCGCCAGAAGTCCAAAAATGAGAACTTCACCATGACAAAATGAGAAAGTGGGGCATATGTACAGGGGACTTCACCAGAGGGACAACATCCATGGAGCGTCAATGTTCTGCCACCTTCTACCACTAGGGGGAGATACAAGTATGTACAAAGGTTTCTATACGGGTCCTAGTGCTCACTTTGACTCAGGGGTCAGTCCACCTCTTGACTGTTGCTGTTGCTCTTCTCGTTGAACTCTCCGGATGATTTTTATTCTGCCAATTCAATGAATAGTTAAATGGGGACTGAGTGGGGGTGGGAATTTCCGAAAAGTACATGTATTCTGCAACCATTTGACTATTATACAGAGACACAAGAACCTATTCATATAGCTCCTCCCAGTAAACAAAAAAACGTTATACAACATTTTATAAAGTTATATAACGTTAGATAACGTTTATCAAGGCTCCTTACTATGTCATAACGTTATATGAAATTTTATAACGTTATTTTGACGTAAAATAACGTTTTTTTGTTAGCTGGGCCTGTATACCTCTTAGCTTGGGATATGCTTCATCGAGACTTCAAATACCTCCTCTGCAACCTGGTATTAACAACTATGGTATTATCAACCTAGTGAATGACAATGCTGCGTGATATACAAAGTTATGTTCATGAACTACAGTCATGTGGGCAAAGTTCCTTAAATTTGTCTTCACAACACGGAATAGCCCAACTGCTGTTGCTGAGTGACAGCAGTGGCGGATCCAGGATTGTCTAGAAGGGGGGGCCCAAACCTGGCCAATCTGGAATAACTGTCTGTTTCCCGCGACCGAGTTGCAGCAGCTATACAAAGGGAATCCGGGGGGGCATGTCCCCCAAGAAAATGTTGATGGTCTAGATTTGAAAAGGTGCATTCTCACACATTTTTGGACAGAAAATTTTCCTATTATCATTATTATTTTTTTTTTTTTTGGGGGGGGGGGGGGCCAAGGCCCGTCGGGCCACCCCCCTGTATCCACCAATGCTGACAAGCATGCACCCATGCATGGTGGACAACTGATATTACTGAATGGCATGCATGTTAATCAACTGATGCTGGTGAATAATAGCATAAGTGATATGTTTAAAGGGGGTGTGATTAGTGTGTTATAGTGCATAATTTCGGATATACAGTGACACAATGGGATGGAGTGGAGCATGCAAATTTAAGGTGACAAACATAGTTTTCAAAAAGGTACCAACTCTTGCATGGTTACTGAAGTAAAGAGCACAATGTGAACAGGTTAGTTCAAGATCTGTCCAATTATATATTACTTGTACCGGTAATATGTAAATTAATGAGTATACATATTTATATATATACAAACACACAAGATGAAAGTTTCTCTCCGAACGTAGATTTTAGCTTGGAGTAGTGTTAAAAAATGAAACAAAACTGCTGCAAAATTTCATCATGAAGATTTGTGTATCATATGAGTTCTGTACAATAGCTTATTAGCTTCAAAGTTGAGGAATGCCCAGTAAACAAAAAAAAACGTTATACAACATCTTATAACGTTATATAACGTTCCCCTAACTAAGGCTCCTTACTATGGCATAACGTTATATAATGTTTTAAAACGTTATTTTGACGTAAAATAAAGTTTTCTTTTGTTAGCTGGGTGGATGTATGATTACACTGCAACAAAACAAGGGAACACTCATTCCCACAAAAGGTAGAAAGGGTGTACATGAAGAAGAAACATATATACAACAAACGTTAAGTGGGGCGCCAAGTATACTATAAACATGATTAAATATATTTATCACATAACATGGTTGATGGGGAAACCAGCACATCTCTCTTTTCTGTAGGCTTCCCGAGCATAGACGCCTATAATTTACGTACATATTTCTTCACTGCTTGTCTACTGCTGTTAATTGTGTTTCCAACCTAAGTAAAACAACGACAGAATACACTACCCACCTGCTGGCCATCCTTACTGGGCTCTCAATATCTCCCATGGGCATCTCTAACCAGGTATGGCACTCGGTGCCATGTCTCCCTAAGGGTACAAGGGGCAGGCGGGGCAGGCGGAGGGCCCTCAGCTGCCGCTCACTTAGCGCCGACCCTGTGGTGCACTGGTAGATAACTCGGTCCTCCTCCGTCCTATCCCGCTCCTGGGCCAACAAGGGGTCCCTTAAGGGCTTTGTCTGCGCCTGGAGTAAGAGGTGCCATACAATGCATGCAGGGATATTCAAGTATAGTCGTGATGAGAAAGCTGTGGTCGATAAAAGGAAATTAGCATTGCACTATGAAATGTTTTCTAATTGTCTTCAGTTTAAATGGGATGATTTCAGTAGATGTGCTGCCTGCGCTGCAGTCCCAGTGAATCTACGCAAAATATAATATATTTCCTCACAGGATTTCACCATTTCTTAGTTGACAAATTACCGTTCTCCCTTTCTAATCATTTCCCCCGCCTATTTCATGAATTTTCATTCCAGCAAAATAGCGTCAACTTGCGCCCACCCAAGGCCATCTATTTGGGGTTTCTCTTTTACTAGTACCTTTCATACTACGTGTAGATGTAGGACTATGCATTTGAACCTATATAGTGGTACAAGATGACTATCCCCAGTACAGAGCCTTAGCTCATATATGAGAGCCAGAATATCTGCATATGTGACACAGTATGAGAAGGTCTAGCAGCAGTAGTAGGGCAGATTTACCTAGAATCGACCAGAAAGCTTGAGTCTGACACCTATTTGGACCTATTCGTGCATGCTAAGATCTCTAGTTGTCCTTTGTTGGTAAGAGTATAACAGTTAAATTGTAGTCTTGATTATACACAAATAGGAGGCTTAGCATGCTTGAATAGCCAAAAATAATTTTCTCATTTCAAGAAACTAAGATATATAAACTCGACTGGCGGACAAAGGACTAGTTTAAACAAATATTTTTTCTTGAAACTAGTCATTTGTCCGCCAGTCGAGTTTATTTATCTTAGTTTCTTGAAATAAGAAAATTATATTTGACTGTGTCCGAGTCAAGGAATGTGGATGACTCTATGTGAATCTACCCTGTAGAGTGTAGAGGGTGCAGAGAGGTATACTTACAGTGATGGCGGAGGGCCGAGTGGGGTGAATAGACATGGCGTAGTACTCATCTGGGGCGATGGTGTCCAGGAAGACGTGCCCCTGTATACACAGACAGGCAGAACACAGGGTGAGTCTACACACCTACAGACTACGTGAGGTCAGCAACAAATACCAGCTCAATGCTATGCAAATCCAATCATTCATAAGATTTAATAGCGTCCTTTGGGCCATGTTTGGGCCCCTGGCTCATTCTAAGGCCAAAAAAAGGTTTGTTTCAGGTCACCCGACCGACCCTATCTAAACAGGGCCGACCCTACGTTTTTTTATGCAATTTTGAAGAAATTTTTAAATCTTTACACTTTTTTTGGGGTCAATTTTAGGTTTACAAAAGTTTTGAAAAAATCTTCCCATTTTACACTTTCTGGGGTCAATTTTAAGGTATGTAAAGTTTAAAAAAAATAATCCGACCTACCGACCCTAGAGTTTCTTCCCATGTTACCTGAAACAAACCTTTTTTTTTTAATTTGGCCTAATGGAAGTATAGTGCTGCCCAGAACGTGGTGCACATGTCATGTCATGCTTAAAGTGGCATTCTCACCGAGCGTTTACCACTCACAATTCTAGTACTGTTCTAGTCTACTATGTGGTAAGTACGAGTGGTGAGAATGCCCCTTTAAGGGTCTAACATACACTACTCTTCCATTTAATGAATCATTGAATGGTTAGGACCGTGGGATGGTCCAACCCACAGCAACGGTTTGGATTTGCATTCTCATCGAGGCTGCATTTGTGACAATATCATGATGCCCTTAGAATAAATGGTGTCCATGAACAAGAGATACTAATGCAACATGTGTTGACAATAACCATGCGATATACCCAATGCAACCATGATCAACAGTAGAACATATGCTTTCAGAATACAAGTATGCAATAGAAGATTAAGTTAAATCAGGAGCGGTACATGTTATGCCTTCTACCATTCAAATGTGAATACATATACTTTGTTTTTTAGTTTGTTTGCCTGGTTTTAAATCACCTCGAGCCTTCAAATCACACTTCTCCTAGTATCTAAGACACGTATACCTTTTGATACTATACATTTACCAGCCGTAACCGAAGTTCTTCAGAACAAACATCAATTATGTCAAAATGTGCTCCTAATATCAACAAGAAAAGGAAACATTCACAATTATTGTCATCTATTTTGGGAGCTTTCTCAAGACCCCCCCCCCCCACCACCACCACACACACACCATATCACTATTTTGGGCAAAATAGTCGACATGTATGAGCCGGGGCAAGTTAAACTAAACTAAAATAATAGCCGGACGTCATTTGTGAACGTCTCCAAGATAAGATGGCCATATCTATATACGAGAACAGCATCGCTGAAACACTAGCGCAGAAGTAGACAATTGCGACTTGTTGTATTTGCAATATGCAGCGCCGGAGGACCTTGAGGCTACTTTTTTTTCTTTTTTTTTTCTTTTTTTCCCCTTTTTTTTTTTATTAGGTCCTCATTGAGATACAAAATGATCTTCCCCGACCAATTATGGTAAACCTGTAGATGGTGCAAATCTACATGAATTGATTCTCAATATGATATGAAATTAGTTGGCCAGAGAAAAGAGTAGCAGCATGCAGCAGGCGGGGCTCACCTTACGGTTCACGTGCTCCAAGTACTCCTTATGTTGCTGCCGTTTACGCCGCACCAGATCTGTATAGGCCGCACCGTGCATCTGAGTGTCTATCTGTTTGCGGATCGGCTCGTACACACTCTCCGACCACTTCTTATGGAGCAGCTCCTTCTTCCGGAGCGCGAGCTGCTCTTTCCGAGCCACCAGCCCCTCCAACTCCTGCAGCAAGATATAGCAATACATCTCATTATTTAAAAATGGTAGGTATACTCTAGACTGGAGCCTAATGCACTTCATCGTAAACGCAAAGGTTTAAAAACGTGTACATAGAATAGTCCAATGAATTGGTATATCATGCACATACAATATCAAAGAGCAAATAACAAAGTAGCTCTTTGCTGGTAGCTTCAGAGTTGTCACTTACCTTGACAAATGTGTTTTCTGTGTCGAGGACATCTGTGTATAATTTCCTAGTGTTTTTGGCTTCTATATCCGCCTTTTCCTGAAAGATCAGAAAGAACATATTTATTATACGTGACTGTATACAATATTGGTCAGGTTAATATCACCTTATACATATGTTGCATCATTGGTAACAGAACACATGGAGCTTCTAAAGTTTCCTTAAATGAAGCGGTAACAAACATACAGATGTCCATGGTTATGGCATGAATATTAATATATTTGTCACACCATAGCATAGTGCTTGACAACGTCTGCAACAACACCAACACTTTGGGCGGTTCTCTGCAGCCACCGTGCTACACAAGCTGCGGTAGGAAACCCTGACAAGCTCACTCCGCAGACACTTGTTAAATGTACATATATATTAAAGAGGAGGCTGCATTAAATCAGGGGTACAATAACTCCCCTGGACAGTAATTATGGCTGCAGATGGTCAAAAGCGACCTGGCGACTTGAGCTGTTTTTCCAGGCGACTTTCGACCTTGTACGATAATTTGAGTGACCTGGCAACTTTTGGACAACTTTGGGTATAGTATGAATAAATGGTCTATAAGGTGACTTTGTCACCTGGAAGGCTTAATTTCGTTAACTTTCCGAACTGCAGTTGATATCACTAATAGCGACACGATGCGGTGCTACTGACTATTACTTGCACAAACCAGGTTTATAGAACAATATGGGCGAGTACTCCATGTAAATTGACAAGTGGGGGATTCCTACCGTCTGAGCAGCAGCAGGATCCATGGTTATTATAATTCAACACGCAGAAGGGATTCTACCATAGATCCACACCCTAGACTGTGTTGTGGACACCCTGGAGGAGGTGGTGCTTACTGGTGGAGAGCTGGACACTGGTCAGGCGTTGGGGTCTGATTAAGTGGCTTGTGCCACTCTCATCACAACGACAAACACGGGGTAGGACCATGTACACAAGGCGTCCACATGTATGAAAGGCACGGGCCGCCTACATCAGTGCTACACCTTCACCTCCAGTCCCCCTACCACCGCTCAAATAACTCTAACATGTGTCCACACCTAGGGTAGACTGACCTAGAGTCAACCCTGGGAGTCAACCATATACCTTGACATGTCCACCCCTATTTTACAGTCATCCATGCATGATCAGCCCTCTTTTCGTGTATCACAGTACACTTTAAAGAAGAACTTAATTATAAAATACAACTGTGGGTATGAACGACATTTTCATGGTAATATACCGCCCATGTTAAGCGTTGCACCTGTGTGTAATCATAGGTCTATATGTACCACCGCAAAGGACAAATAAAGGCAATACCGTACATGAATAACTACATAATTAAGGGAGTGCTCATTGTTTAACAACAGGGGGGGGTGGTGAGATTACGCGCGGAGCGCGCGAAATTTTTTCACCCCCCCCCCCCGCTAGAGGGGTCGAAATTTTTTACCCCCCCCCCGGCAGGCCGAAAATCGCGCGCGTTCGCGCCCCTTTGTACCATAGTAACGCACAGGCTTTTTCCCTCAAAACAGGTTGAATTTTTTTCACCCCCCCCCAATAGGGGTCTAAATTATTTACCCCCCCCCGGTCAAGGGGTCCAAATTTTTTAACCCCCCCCCAAATCCACCACCCCCCCCCCCCCCCCTGTTGTTCAAAAATGAGCACTCCCTAAGGTGGACAACTTAGGGTACGTGGTTGACTCTAGGTCGATCTACCCTAATGGTGTGGTCTGCTGAGGATCTGTAAATGACATTATATGAATGTGTCTTATGATGATTTCTTCAAAAGAGGAAGAGGTTAATCTAGGGGGGGTAGATGGGGGGGTCCCCATGTCGCATGTCGATTTTAAGAAATGGCCATGTCACATGTCATTAAGGAAAAAGCCATGTCACTAGTGTCACTAAGGAAAATAATTTAGGGGCATATAGAGAGTTATAAATGGGGGTATTGGGGCCGCAGGCCCCAGGAAAATTTAGGAATTTGATAACCACAGGGACAAAATTTTAGGAAAGGGTTTGGTAGCATACCTCACTCTATATGAGATTCTTTTTTCATGTCACTAAAACCCCATGTCACATGTCGATTTTAAGAAATGCCCATGTCACATGTCACTTAACTGGCCATGTCCCATGTCGATTTTAAGAAATGGCCATGTCACCATGTCGATTTTAAGAAATGGCCATGTCGCCATGTCGATTTTAGGGGTCTATACCCATAATCTAAAACAATAATAATTCTGTTTAGTGCTAGTTGGTTAAGTGGGTAGCTTCACCCCGAGAGATATTCGCCTCAATTTTGTAGTTATTCAAGCGCGATAAGACATCTTCCTGTGTATTAAAGTGACGCTAAGTGTTACTCTCACCAACAGATGACAAATAAAGAGTTTTTCATACATGGATAACTACAAAATTGAGGTCGACATCTCAAGATAGTGTGCGACTCTAGTTAAAGTTACCCTATAATAGTCAGCCAAACCTTCATTATGTAGGCCCGCCATGTACTGCCCTGTAAGTTTGAGCACAGTATACCATTAACAAACAGCCCGGTTAATAACACAGCCAATGTCAACTGTGGACTTCAAAACAACCTTTCCTTACTCCTCTGAACAACCTTAACCCGGAGTTATTACAATATGTAAAATAACTTTTTTTCAATGCATCCCCTACATACAGAAGGAAGCAGCATCTAACGTCAAACTTTGGGCCAGGTTTTTGGATGGTGCACATGTTATTTTAACGGTACCAGAATGGTGTCCACTGTTTATGTAAGTGGCAAGGCCTGAGAGGTGTGTTCGATCTAAGGGGTTTACAGGGCTGATTGGAACAACGACCCAAACGGATTATCGACATGAGACTGTTAGCTACCTTTCTCCTGAGGCAGTGGCCTGTGGCTCAAGAGGAAGGTGGAGTATGGGTGGGAGTTCTGTACTGTGGGTGACTCAACGACATTGAATGTTTAACAGCGAACGGAGGCAAACTAGCTTAGTTTGTTATAGAAGTACATGTGCAGGGATTCATTTTGTCTGGGATAGAGGATGACAGCTCCGACATGACAGCACACATATCGGTATTATCCGTCCAGCCAAACTCATATAGAGCACCTGCGCCACATCGAACAAAAATCATTGATTAAATAAAACACATGTATTAAATACATGCAACTCGCTATGTTTCTTTAGTTTGAAACGGTTCTAAAGTATAGTAGTCTCACGCAAACTAGCACATGCCTTCATACTCTTGTAACAATATTGATTTTGTCTCATCTGTTGACATAAAATATACCGCGATTCGAACGTGATTTATGTTAGTAAAAGAGTTCGTTCACAGCTCATTGAAACAAAAAAAAAAGCAACATATAGGACACACAGGGACATCCAATGCCAAGGGACTTTCTCTGCTCATACACCAGTGTGATGTGGGATCAGATTATTAAGCTGTGAACACTGAGGCAGCCCTAGGCCTGTGGCCAGGTGGTATTCATGGGCAGGTATAGTGTGGTATACAGGTACATAACGGTGGGAGATTGCAGTAATATACCAGTAATGGACTAATTATGCACCAGGTGAGGTGATGTAATATCACTCCCACATCTACGTCCACAGTCAAGTTCCTCCAGCTAGTTAGGTAGACCTCTCAGGTGCCATTAGGAAACTGATATCTTTAGTGTTGGCTTAACCTGGCTCAAATCCCTAATCCGCATACATATAGCAGTTGACTCACGAGTAAATAATATGTCGGGTAGATATTTACTTTTGATTCCACTTCTATTGATTTTGTTCTGAAGGTTTTCCAACTCCCAGATCTCTTATACATTTTGTATTTTAAGGTTCCACTTCCAGTATAGAAAAACCCGTTTTAAAAGGAGTTTTAAAAGGACAATCGGTGTTCAATAATTATAAGAAAATGTAAAGTAATGTTAGGTAGATTTGTTGTTAGAATCTGCTCTACCTGACTCGTTCTTTGGTGAGCTATCCAGAACATTCATCATGCTTATGTGACATAAAAACCCATACTTTACGAAAAACATTATTCACCCTCTCAATGGTAAATAACATGGGTCAACTATTATTATGAATGATGTTCCAAGGTCTATATACATGACGCAGTATTAAATCTACACCCGCAATTAATAACAGAACATATTTGTTTTGCGCACACTTAATAGGTAAACCCCTAGGTAAACCATACAATTGTGAAATAAAATGAGACTTACCGGGGTAAGGCGAAATTTTATTATAGTTTTGCCAAGGATACCCCGTTGTGTTCAGGGTATACAGGAGAGTGGGAACACCCGTTTTTGGAGGAAACTAACGTTTTCAAATAGTTTGGCCAAAATATGCTGGGGAAAGCATTTTCCAATGGCGCCCCCCCCCCCCGTTTTCGAAATCCTGGATAAAATATATCGTTACACCACTATAGCATCATAATTTTCTATGTAGTAAAATAAAGGGAGGGGTTACAGGTTATACACTGTAAAAACAGTGTTTAGATGATAAATGCACATGTTTAGCGGCTAAACACTTTTCTAAACACTATCTTGTCCCACATTTTGAGACACCTTTTTCCATCTAAACATGTTTAATTTCTAAATATGTTTAGATAAAACGTGTTTAGTGTGCAAAGTGTTTAGATCTAGTAGGTGTTTACAATTATAGAGTTTAGACCAAGGAAGGGTTTAGATATATAATGTGTAGATCTATAGAGTGTTTACATTTGTAGTGTTTAGAGTTATTAGGCATTTAGATAAATAGCATTTAGATATAGTAGGTGTTTAGTTACATGGTGTTTAGGTAAGTTGATCATAATTTGCATATTAGAATATGTTATCAGTCCAATCTATCATCTTTATTCAGATATATATTGTTTTATAACACTTTTGTAGAGTGTCATCACATATGTTACATAGTATCTATACTAAGTAACTGGGAAATGTGTACAACAGAATGGTGGAGAGAATACTGCTATATATTTTCTTATATCCCAAAGAATAGGTGTCCCTAGTGATTATAGCCTTTCTGCACATAGTCTAAACCCCAAATCATAAAATTACTCTCTCCGTAATAATAGTTATATGTTCCCATATTTAAATCACTCAAATAATGTGATTCTTTGTTTGCTTTTGCATGTTTATTCAAGGATCAGCTTATAAATGGGTGGGGAAAGTCCATCCAATGACTTAACTGCCACCTGGTGGGATAAAATTGTGTTTAATATCTAAACACTTAAACATGTTTAGGCGTTTAGATGTTTAGATTAAATGTGTTTAAGTCTAACCTGATAAAGTGTTTAGCATGCTTACAATGTATTTGTTAAGTGTTTAAACAACTATACTAATCATGACAAACAGACACATGATCAGCCACATTTTCTTGTTTATAAACTGTGCCTCTAATATAGGCAGGGGATTACACTCCATTAATTACCACTTTTTTGGTTATAATTCTGCTTGTAATTGGATTACTTATATCATTTCTGCAGATTTTCTGAACTATAGAGCGATACATGTACTTTGGAAAAGCCAAACTTATGTTTCGATCATAGGTATTAGAATAAAATTTCCATTCCAATAGGTTATAAAAAACTGCTAGGCTAATTGGAATAATGATGCTATGATTGCTATACGAGAGAAAAAGTGTTTCATGCACAGTTTGGTATCTAAACACCTCGTTGTTTAAATGCTGAACAGGTGGTAGATGTATGTTTAAAGCCTAAACACAAAGAAAACATATGTTTAAATAGTAAACGCCCATCTGCATAAGTGTTTACTTTCTAAATGTCTAAACACATGCATGTCTTCAGTGTTTAGGCATTTAGAAATGATGTGTTTAATATACAAAATGTCTGTTTAGATTTCTTAAGTGTGTACAGATTAAACAGGTTTAGCTTTTTTGGTGTTTAAAGTTAAACACAGTTTTTACAGTGTAGTATCACATTTCACTACATAAGTATCTTATGGGAGGGTTGTTACATTATAACGTTACAACAGTGATAGACGTGGTAGTGTGACAGGGTAACCCCTCCCAATAAAGAGGTAACAGATAATACATGTATATAAAGGATGTATACCAGAATGTGACCAGAGAAGCTGACTCACCCCGCCGACCAGCAGGGAGGGCGGCACCCACACGGTGACACGGCGCGGGGCCACAGCCCGCTCATACACCAGGTACTTCTCCCGCGCCACGATAGGGGGCGGCGCCGTCGCCCATCCCGACCGGAAGACACCGCCGCGCGAAGTTCCGGTCAGCGACGCCACGTCGGTGGTGCGCGGTAGCAGGAGGTAGTCGGCCGCCGGGGGTGGGGGGCGGTCAGGGTCGTCGGCAGGGGGCGGCGCGATCCCCGGGGGTAACAACTGCGGTGAGCTTTTACACTTCCGGAGGACTCTCCTTACCGGAAGTGCCAAGGGGCGCTCTCCTGTGGCGCCGCGGCAGGGGGAGGCACTACAGCGCCGGTGCCGGTCGCCGATAGCCCTGATGGCCGCCTCCTCTGTCCAGCACAGCGACACATGGGCCCGACTTGCCGCTGGTGGTTCCGGCCAGGTCCGCAGGAAGGTGGGCTTCTGCCCCTCAGCTGGTTCCATTTGGGAGCAAGGAATGCTGCACGGCCAGTAACTGGCAGGTTTAGCTACAGGTTAAGGGCCATGCAGCGCTCACATTGGTGTAGCCATTGTGAGGTACTGAGTTAAGAGCAGGGGGCAGGGGTCTGTGAGCATTAATAATTGCCACTCCAGTGCGCACACTCGGGTCTATAAACAGGACCAGGTTCCCGTTTCTGTATAGTTGGACGTGTAAGACGGCAATAAGCTGCGGAATGTGCCAGAACTGTCCCGCGTGTCGGTCCCTCCAATTAGCTCACACTGAGCTTTTGGCAATTAGGGCGATCTTGTTTTGCTGAGTTGCTCCGACTATAAAGTATCTGCTCAGAAATGCAGACTAATGCTTGTCAAGTCCACCGACGTTCCCCTCGTGAATTGAGGCAGGAGCACCATCATTCGATCAGGTACCAACGAAATCGTCCTAATTGCGTTCATAGTCCAAATTACTTGTAGAGTTTAACATTGCTTTTGTCAATGGAGAAACCTCCACTGTGATGATAGTAGTAGGTGCTGTACCAACCAACCAGACTGCGGAACTAAACTCACCGGCCGGAGCGCGTGTTTAAATCGATGTAATAGCTCCGATATTTTCCACCTGAAAGGAGTTGGCGAGCAGTTCCGGCCCTGAGCAGGCGAATTAGCAATGGGCGAGCAGCTCTGCCGAGCACCCAACCCACTCAGTCTCCAATACCCTGATATCCCGTCAACGGGCCAATCAATTGTCACTCTGGCAACTCCGCAGAGTGATTTGGGAAATATTGAGCGCAGACTTCCTCAACAAAGCCTCGTCAATTGAGAAGTTGCCTTCTCTGGCAGTTACTGAAAGGCAATCGTGCCATATTGTAGGTGTTGACATATAGCGGTTGGCAACACAAGGTCTCGGGCATATGCTATACAAGCACACTCCCTTAATCAAGGTTGGCTTTAGCGGTGCTGCTACATCAACAACAGTCTCTCTGATGTTGTGTCATATTGGGTAACACCAAGAAGTATGAGTAAACAGGAAAAATTGCTTTGCACTCAGACAGTGTTTGCCTTATGTGCATTCCGTACAGTGGCATAATGGAAGGGTGGCCGAAATATGGGGGAGGTTTAGTGAGAAGTACTGGGGGAGGGGGCAGGGAGGTGGATAGAACCAGTGTGGCTGAAGGACACCGACTGGCTGCAAACATTTATGGTTAATACTTGGGTCAGTATGAATTCTCAGCGGTCCACAGCTGAATGGAAAATATAGTGACCATGCTATGGGCGGGATGCTATTATAGGTAATTGCCCTTCTCCTGACCACATACTTAAATCAAAGTAAACCTATAATATATGTATGGCCTTTCTATCATCATTCTAAACAGCGCATTACATGTAACCTATTCAGAATTTTTTTTAGTAGGGCACGCCAGGCCGGGAATCCAGGGTAATTAGGGAGCGTTCATTATTTATGCCAGGGGGGGGGGGGTGTGCAAATCAGGGGGGGGGTCATTTTTTTTAGGGGTATTCGGAGGGGGGGGGTCTTTTTTTTTCAACCTATTCTTAGGGGGGGGGTCTTTTTTTTCAACCTATTCTGAGGGGGGGGGGTCATTTTTTTTAGGGGTATTTATTGGGAGGGGTAATTTTTTGACACAACGTGACGCGAATTTCACGACACATGTCGCGACTTGGGGTCATAAAGACGGTAGAACTTTGCTAAATTTCTTGCCTACCAATCAACACATGAATGATTCACTACTTTTCTTTTCCTAAAGCAACAATAATTAACTGGAGAAAGAGCATTAATTCAACACGAGAAGAGTACAGAATGTAGGGAGCCTAAACAGAAAAGCTATCAGTGTGCAGTTAGATGAATGCTATTGTGGCACCGAAATATGACAGTACTGTATCCGAAATAGTTTGGGTTAATTGGACTTTAGCCTTGCCCATCACGTTTTGGCATCCATATGCAAGGGTGAACTTGCCTACATTTTTAGACCCTGCCTTTCTTCCCAATAGAGGAGCAGATGCATAGTATGCAACATGCAGATCTACCTCATATAATGTTGATACATTGTAGCTTAGGTCCACTCCACCAGTCAAAGGCGTGATTACACTACCGTAAAACCTCGCGTATAAGCCTAACTCGCGTATAAGCCGCACCCTGACTTTGGGCTGATCATATAAGCCGCACCAGCGATCTGATTATGGTGACTTTTATATTTTACCATAGGAGCAAAAACTCGCGTATAAGCCGCACCCTGACTCTGTGCCGATCCTATAAGCCGCACTGGCGATCTGATTCGCGTACAAGCCGCGGCTTATACGCGAGGTTTTACGGTAGTCATGATACACACTTTTCCTTGGTATCTTGTATCAGACCCTGCTAAATGAGCCACAGCGTTCTGATTGCAGAGCTCTC
Organism: Harmothoe impar; assembly: GCA_947462335.1. NCBI lineage: Eukaryota > Metazoa > Annelida > Polychaeta > Phyllodocida > Polynoidae > Harmothoe > Harmothoe impar. The sequence continues at coordinate 33,828,587 of OX381708.1, forward strand.
AATATTTTTAGAATACCTTCACCATCTCCCTGATAGCTGCCTGCTTCTCACAGATTCTAGGACTTATAAAATCAGCAGACTCATAGAGTAGACATGATCATCCCACTATAAATCGGTGTACCGAATGCCTTGAAATGTAGCAAATAGCCACCAGATCCACAGAGTTTTCTGCTGCGGATGCCACTCCTTCTGTCGCCAATTTCTAAATCTCCCTCTAAGTTCATCTTTGGCTTCAACAGAAATCAGGCACTGAATAATCATTGCTACTCATCGCTACTTGGCCTCATCAGAATTTTTAGAGCTCTATATTTGGTTCTGGTCAAGTTGCTTCCGATGCTCTGCAGGGTTATCAGTGAGTTATTCATCACTATTTTAAAGCTTTTATTTTTTTGGAGTCAATGCATTCCCATGGCTTGGTTATACTGACCACACACTAGAATATTGAAGGCAGGTACCTTATGGCATTTCCTCAAATAAAGGTTATCAACTATGGTGCACGTAACATCCATGCATACCATTGATGGCTTAACCCTTTCACCACTGGGTTTCTTGTAACTCAATGCAATTTTGTGCAATATATTGGCTTACCGTGTGGAAGGGGTTAAGCGATTGTAATTGATCCGTGCCGTTATATAACAAAGACACATTCCCCTGTGACTCTTTGTTCAACTTCAAATTCTCACCCTCAGCTCCCTATTTCTTACTGATCCTAGCCTTTGGAAAACCAAACTAGGTTTAAATAGTGATCTTGTTCCTTTAACTGCAAATTATGATACCAGGATACATTAAAATGGGCCGATTGACCTCTAGATTTTCAAAATTTTCTTCAGGTTTGCCACTATTATAATGTCCAGAGCATCCCTTCATCAAACATCTTTGTTTTAAGCTGCAGTAGCGCGGAACAGGGGGGGGGGGCTGGGGGCCTAGTAAAGTGGGGGAGCCAATCTTTTTGGGAAACATGAACATTCTAGACTCAGACTACCCAAGAATACACCAATCTCGAGGTAAAATTCCTAAAACTTTCTTGAAAGACAAGCTCAAAGTCCCTCAGAACACATCAATTTCAATGTAAAATTACAAAATTTCCCAGGATCATATGGTAGACTTCCGACCACTCTGAATACACTAATATAAAGGTCAAATTCCCAAATTTTCCTGGGGCTTGTGGCCCCAAAACAACCATTTGTTTCTCCCTCTAACCAACCCTCATCAGCTGGCTTTGGGAGCTGGGCCCCCCAACTTTATCCACCTTCCGCGGCCCCTGAGCTGGGCCATTTCATGGTACTTCTACCAAACAGTATTAGCAGGACTTGTAGGTGGGGACCAAAATAATCACACCAATTTTTAGCAAAAATATCAAACGTGCCACGGAAACAGAAAAATGCGCGCTCTCCACATAAATATATTCACCATATTGTTATGCCCTATAACCACTCCCTCAAATAATGGTTAAGCACATGCTATAATAGGTTATAGTATAGGACTATGTGGACTTTGTATGTCGTTGATGCCATTATTAAGTATTTATAAACGTCTATGGTGAGGGGGGGGTCATTTTTTTTCAACCTATTTGGAGGGGGGGGGTCTTTTTTTTTTGACCCATTCGGAGGGGGGGGGTCTTTTTTTTTTGACCCATTCAGAGGGGGGGGGGTCTTTTTTTTTTGACGTATTCGTTTTGCCAAACGCCCGCCCCCCCCCCCTGCCATAAATAATGAACGCTCCCTTAGCACGTGCCAAGCACAAGTATCGCCACTCTAAGACACCTTAAGGAAATTGGCCGGGGAAATCATTATTTAAAGGAGGCATGGAGTAGGGTACGGTCATTGACGTACATTCATTAAAAATGCACATGACTGAAGGCAGTGTATACAGTGAGATGGCATGCACGTCGGTCAACCAGTTTTTTGACTCTCTTTGTAAAGGGGGTCTAGCTCATGTTTGGCTCCCTTTATGAAAGGAGTTCAACACTTTTTTATATTGGTAATACTTCCATGTTTGCTGCTTCAGGTCACTGGAACCAGCTCTGTGAACAATCAGAAAAAAGGCTTTACATGATGTTCTACCAGTGAAAGCCATCATTTGCTCTAACATGGTCCTTCCACTTCTGTGGATAGTACCATACAGCACAGAGAGAAGGAAAGGAATCCCTTTCGAGTCAGAACCGAGTCCAGGTGACCTGCACTCCTGTTAGAAGAGGGCCAGAATGTGCTGACTCCCTTTGATAAAATCATAGATCTCCTGACTTGGTTTAAAAAGGAATCAACTATACTTGGACTCCCATAAGGATCAAAGGGGGTCTGGGCATTTAGGTAGGCTGTTCGGCGACCGGCTACTTCCCCTACTCCCTATCTGCCACAGTGCTAAAGCGCCTCCTTTTGTATTACATTATTTTACCTGTAATGATTTGTTGATCAGTTCAATGCCTTCATTGTTAGAAACATAAAATATTCCTCTTTTCAGACTTATGGGACATATATTTTGAAATAGATACATTTCTTAACAATTACACAATTTGCATGTAGGTCCTATCGAAAAGATCAGTGATGTGTGCTGGGATGTATGACTCCCGAGGGCATACATGGTGTGCAGTTGTAGCTAAAAGGGGGGATCTAATATAGATAAATCTGTATCATTTCCTCAGGGCTGATATCAACTCAACAGAATGGGCTTTCCATATATATAACTTTCATATTATTATTCCCAATATCCAAGTCACATCTGTAGTACCAATTATCCCAACTTTGAACACTCACAGTGACTGAAATATACACCAGAAGACTCCAAAAGAATGGGAATAAATCCTTCATATATTGGGATTATTAGAACAACTTACATTTACACTGTATCTTTTACCGCATTCTCCCGCAAACCACTTAAACATATGATATACAGGCAAAAAAGATACCGTCTCTGTAGTGGGTACCCAGGCCCGTGCATGCAGGTCCCGGTGGGTGAGGGCCAGTGGGGCCCCTGTGCTCCCCTAGAACTCTACTCCAACTACTGCTAATACAGGCTGAATGACAGACTCTGGATTGGAGCAAAAGCTTAGAAAATGTCATATGAACTCCTGAATTTTCACAAAATTATTGTTATTTTCCTGCAAATATGTTTTCTTCATGATAACTTTCCAGCATAACCAATATTAGATCAATATTATGCATATTCCTATTTCTGGCCGAACTCCCTAATTTAGGAATGCAGTCACCAACAGTTGGTTCTAATATGTCCTGCTAGGTGGTAGCACTATTCTCAAAATCATGAGCTCGAGAAACAACCCATGGCAGAAAACTATGACAAAGGAATTCATACCTTTGTTATTTCACATACCCTCACATAACTGAAGGTTAAGTTAGATACCCCACGAGTAACTGGGTGTTTTACTTAAACCAATCATGCTAAGCAAAAGAGACTACATTACAGTGCAGTATATATGTTTTAGACCAGGTGGGAATCACTGCCAAAATGGTAGAGGCCTAGAGTGGAGGTATATCCGGGAGGTGTACAAACATTTAAGTGTATATTGATAGCGCCTTGGGGAAGAAGCGAGGTCCCATAGCTAAATCATGCACTTTTTAAATAGTGTTTAGAATTTAAACAGTGATTGTGTTCATTATTTTAAACACTTATCAATGTGTTTAGATTCACATTTTAACTAAACACTTAAAACGTGTTTAGATTTCAAACATATAATTGCAAATGCGTAACACTTATCTAAACACCATTTTAAAAGGTGTTTAGCATTTAAACACTTTTTACCAAAACAGTGCAAAAGTGTTAAGATTAAACGTGTTTAGAACAAAAGTGTTTAGAACAAAAGTGTTTAGATATGTGTTTAAATTCTCAAAATATGTTCAAAAGTGTTTAGAGTTTAAACACTTCTTACCTTAACACATTCCATGAGTGTTTAGGTGTTAAGATTTTAAATACATTATAGAAAACTGTTAAGAATCTAAACACTATTTCATGAAGTGTTTAGAATTTAAACACTTTTTACCTGAACACATTTATATGCCTTATTATAGAAGTGTTTAGATTTCCTTTTATATAGTGTTAAAATCCTTTGACTTTTTCCACCCATTTCTTACTATATATGCCTAATGTATGCTATAATAATGCTTCCCGGTCAAAGACGTTACCCGGTCAAAGACGTCACTCAGTCAAAGACGTCACCCGGTCAAAGACGATCCAATTGTTACCAAGTCATGAGACTGAGCCTATTAAGTGGACAAGCAGGATCGTAGCAATGAAGTTACCTCTGTATGCCTATGGGCCTTTCATACCCGATATGTCATATTTATGTTGCACTTCTCTTTATTCCAGTCCATATAAATCCCCCCCCCCCTCCCCCACATGTTAAGACAAAACGATAGAGGAGCGACAGGCTGGGATGTGGTTGCATCTGGCAGTATAGGTAGGGATCTACACCGGTAGATCAGCACAGACTCTCATATCCTTACATGCCTATGATGGATCAATACCCATTAAAGATGCACTAACACATACCACGGTAAGCCACCCCGTGTCTGACCAGCGTGTGACTAAGCCATAGCTGCCAACCCAGCCCACCTTCAACACCTTGCCTCACCTCTCCAAAACAAGTTAATGTTAATGATGTAGAAACCAGACAGCTTCAAGCATGCTCATAGTTATATCTTTCATGGAGCCCTCTATTTCACTGTATGTATCTTTTTACATTTATGATCATCTAACTCATTCAGTCGTCTTCCCTTCCTTCTGGTCCCTTACCATCTTCCATTTGGATTTGCAGTAGTCCTTCCTCTTACGTTCTATACTCCCCCCAATCCCTGTTAAATATCATGAACGTGAACTGTAAGCGGTCGAGCAGTTTCTCTACCGCTCACTAGGGGCAATCATTGGACGCAGGCCATACAGCAGCGGCACCTACACGGGTCTCTACGAACTACTCCATTTTCAGTCCCACTGGTTTGAAGAGTGGCACCATATCCTTCAACTCTAATCTTTAGAAACATTTTGCTCACATGCAGAGGAATGAGGTCATAATGATTAAAAGTGTTTTATGCAGCTGATAAACCCATGCCCTGAAGAGGTACCACAGGTGTTCATGCTGATCTGCTGTGGGAGGTTTTAACTTCAGGTCTACCATGCACCTTACACTGTCCTTAGGGACACAAAAAGGGCGTGACTTGGCATGATAGTTGGAGTAATGTGATTTCAGAGGTCAAGAAGGATCCAGGTAATCACTACGTATTTGTGATGCAGTGAGTGGGGTCTGTTACAAAAGGCAATTGATCAGTGTTGCATGCTGTACCCAATCCCTGGTCTATGCACCAAATCAGTGCCCTAATTCATTAAAGCCTACAATCTTATTCGACAAATTCCCTCAGAGTAACCGGGTGCCCATAACGATGTGCATGCTTTAATATTGCAATTTTCTACACCGTATACCATGCATTTTACAAGTCCTTCATGCGGACGTACCCACGGCCTCCTTAGAATGATGAACGCCTGTTAGGAAACAAATAGTCATTTATTTGTAACTTGATGAATACTAAGACATATGGATGAACCAACTCACTTGGTACAAATATGTAGTTTTGAATAGGCTGAGGCTATTAGTATTACGGTTAACGCTAGGAATGTGGCCGATGCATATTGCCTTTAATATGGGCTGGTTCATGTCAGTTTGTGTTTTTGTTTATGATATTACAGCAACTTACTCTGTGGCATTGTACACTGCTACATTGTAAATAGTAATAGTAGGTATACGTAGCTATTTACAGTGTATGTTGTCCAGCTAAATGACTTCATATATACAGGTGATATCATGTACGGGGGCTTGCCTAGAGGTATATGATATTGTCCCTGGGATATATGGTACCTATCTCTGGTATAAGAGCTCTATCAATGACTACCCGACCACTACAGCAGGACTAAGGGAGATAACAAGGTTCCCTTACATCCATGACCATGTTGGAATGTCAAATCACACCATATGTATCTAGTCCCACTGTATACACAATAGTACACATAAAGAGCACAGGTTCAAATGGCGGTCCTGTTCCATGATCGTAACTATCCAAACAAACTGTGTACACATACATGTGCTCAATGATTTGGGATACATTCCACTGCCATAAATATTGTTTTAAACTGGTCATATAACAATTGATTTGGAAGTATGGCAGCCTTTACATGGGAAAGAACCAGCCATGCATGGTCAATACACATTTTTAACAATTTTGATAAATACCTTGGTGTCAGAGAAGCACAGATGTATATACACATATAAAAGCCGATTTTGTTATTGTTTGGAGCACTCATTCGCCTGTCTTATAGCTACATGTATACGGATACCCCGTTGGAATCCCTTCTATATACTGATCATAAATGACTTACCCGAGCAATTACTGGGACCGTTTTTGGACGCCTTATTTTCACTCTAATTTGTACGTTTACCGCCATGGTGAATGAGTCTAGCTACAGTCAACAGTTCCAAAGCTGAGCTCTCCAACGCTGTTACTGTGGCTTCCTAATGTCCTAATGTGCCACGGACGGCTCTTTTCTGCAGTGAGCTACATATCCTTAAGTCCAGATCAACCTATGATATGGTATTATGTTATTGTCATCCAAAGAAGAGCCGTACACGAGCCCAAGAAGAGACCATAACAGTGTCTCTAGAACAAGGTGCAACACGTTGGTAATGGCACTGACTGTAGAATGCCTCTGTTGGCATGTAACTCCTGCAATGTGTGCTACCAGTAAAGCTCTGGCAGTAAAGCAAGCCCTGGAGGAGTTAAACTTAGCATGACTATAGCTGTAGTCCCACCTGGAGCAGGCATAGAGCCCCTATACCCTACTCCATACAATAAGGGCCTACTTAGTGCCGGCTTCCAATAGAAATGCAGTTGTCGATTGCCTTCGTAGATAACCACCTTTACACGCCCACCACCCCCACCAGATCCCAACTAGAATTAGTGAATCTGACTCTTGCCTTTTTACATCATTCAGCCAAATGAAGGTAGTAGGATTTGGTCCCTCTTAATCCATCGCATGCTAAAATTGTTTTCAATGGACGCTATAAAGTGTAGGGTATTAACACTCATAAATTATGTAAATATTCGAATTCTTAATATCAAGATTTTCCCGAATATAAACGATATAGTCGTATTGACTAGCTGGATAAGACTCATGGAAGTCGTGGTTCAGTTGCTACAGTTCTAAGCCAGCTGCAGACACGCCCCCTCCCACACCCACCGTTCTATTCTGACCTGTGGTCCCTATAAAGCAGAACCAATACATGTAACTGCTGATCTCTTACAAGAGACCTGCAATCTGTTAGCTGTAGCCACTTCAAATTGAGCCCTACATAAACAACCATCATAGGGAGTTATATGCATGGTGAGTATACTACCTTAAAATTGTTTAAGTAGTAGGCTTCGTGCCATGACACATTCGTCTTATACTAATCATATTGCCAAATCTACTTGACAGTCTATAGCGGCTTTCGCAATTTGAAGAAATGCTAACAGTTGATTTTGTCCATACTAGAATACACACTTTAATACTGAAGTAAACATCGAAGAGCCCTACATAATTAGTGTGTGTGTGTGGGGGGGGGGGGGGGGCGCTTCGAAAATTGTGAGAATAATTCGTATTCAAATTAAATATCAAAGACATTTGTAGCCATGTTGCAAATTGTACAAGCAATAATCACGTGCTAGCCCCTTTTTGAGATTCAAAATTAGCAATTAAGGCACACTTATAAGAGCAATGATAAGTGCAATATTGATTACAAGGACGTAGAGATTCTCAAAGGAAAAAGGGACTATGAGACATAGATCTGGGTTAGGAAACACAGGGGAGCTATGGTCGACATACATGGTGATACTTTTTTTAGGAGAGGGGGGTACAAAAAACAACTGTCATTTATAACACATGGATCAATAGGCCTAAGGGAGGGTTCATTATTTATGGCAGGGGGGGGGTGAGCGTTTGGCAAATCGAATACATCAAAAATAATTGGCCCCCCCCCCTCGGAATAGGTTGAAAAAAAAAGGCCTCCCCCCCTCGGAATAGGTTGAAAAAAAAGCGCCCCCCCCCCCCCCACCCTGGATCGTTTTCAACATTATTACAAAAACGATGTTGGTGTCTACTAATTGTATGCATTTAAACCTGGGCACTTTTTTACCTACAATTTACTACCTTGCAACAAATACATCCATTCGTTTTAGTGTAAACGTCTCATGATACTCGCTGGTGAGTGATAATAGTCAAACCTCAGACAATTGACTTACATACCATTGAGTTTAAGGGCCCCAGTGCTTATAAATTGGAAGCTCCCTTACCCTCAGTGCTTACATGAGGCCGGCACTTTTTTGAAGACTGACAAAACGGTGGGCTATTCTGAGTGTCAAAAGTGATGCAGTGAGAAATTTGCTAGGAGTTTGAGGAAAACTTTTGAAAATTTTGAAAATATTGACATAATTTGGTAAAATATAACACAGGCTGTTACCAAAATTCGCGACATTTCAACGTACCGGTACTAAATTCGCGACATTTTTAGGAATACCCTTAAAAAAAAAAGCCCCCCCCCTAAGAATAGGGTAAAAAAAAAAGCCCCCCCCCCCCTTTGAATACCCCTAAAAAAATTCCCCCCCCCCTCAAATGCTCACCCCCCCCCCCCTGCCATAAATAATGAACCCTCCCTAATATTGATAGGGGCCTATGCCTTTCCTAAAAATGAAAAAGGGTCGGGGTTTCATATACCAAACATTGAAAAACGTTCTCTTACTGGGAGGGGGGCGGGTGTAAGCCTATGTTACAAACATGATAGGTCCCACCGGAGACTCATTGCTCCCACTAGCCTAGGCCTAGGGCCTACTCTATAGCCGTGAGCGAAATTTAGGGAGCGTTCATTATTTATGGCAGGGGGGGGGGGTGAGCATTTGAGGGGGGGGGGCAATTTTTTTTAGGGGTATTCAAAGGGGGGGGGCCTTTTTTTTTTACCCTATTCTTAGGGGGGGGGCCTTTTTTTCTAGGGGTATTCCTAAAAATGTCGCGAATTTAGTATGTTGAAATGTCGCGAATTTTGGTAACAGCCTGTGTTATATTTTACCAAATTATGTCAATATTTTCAAAATTTTCTAAAATTTTCCTCAAACTCCCAGCAAATTTCTCACTGCATCACTTTTGACACCATTTTGTCAGTCTTCAAAAAAGTACCGGCCTCATGTAAGCACTGAGGGTATGGGAGCTTCCAATTTATAAGCACTGGGGCCCTTAAACTCAACGGTATGCAAGTCAAGTGTCTGAGGTTTGACTATTATCACTCACCAGCCAGTATCATGTGAAGTTTACACTAAAACACCTTACGAATGGATGTATTTGTTGAAAGGTAGTAAATTGAAGGTAAAAAAGTGCCCAGGATTAAATGCATACAATTAGTAGACACCAACATCGTTTCTGTAATTAAGTTGAAAACGATCCAGGGTGAGGGGGGGGGCGCTTATTTTTCAACCTATTCCGAGGGGGGGGGCCTTTTTTTTTCAACCTATTCAACCTATTCGATTTGCCAAACGCTCACCCCCCCCCTGCCATAAATAATGAACGCTCCCTTATCATTTCTGAATTTTTCGGGAAATTATTTTTTTCTCCAAAATTCCTTTTGAAGTAACATTTCTATAGCAGATTTTTTGCGCGGTTATGATGCTGTCATCTAAATTTCGATCAGAGCAGTAGAAATTGAGTTATAGGCGATTTCCTGATACGGCCGTGAGCGAAATTTCACATCTAGACTAGATCTAGGCCTACTGGATATTCGGGAAATTATTTTTTTCTCCAAAATTCCTTTTGAAGTAACTTTTCTATAGCAGATTTTTTGTGCGGTCATGATGCTGTCATCGAAATTTAGATCAGAGCAGTAGAAATTGAGTTATAGGCGATTTCCTGATACGGCCGTGAGCGAAATTTCACATTTCTGGATTTTCGGGAAATTATTTTTTCCTCCAAAATTCCTTTTGAAGTAACCTTTCTACAGCAGAGTTTCTGCGCGGTCATGATGCTGTCATCGAAATTTCGATCAGAGCAGTAGAAATTGAGTTATAGGCGATTTCCTGATACGGCCGTGAGTGAAATTTCACATTTCTGGATTTTCGGGAAATTTTTTTTTTCTCCAAAATTCCTTTTGAAGTAACCTCTCTATAGCAGAATTTTTGCGCGGTCATGATGCTGTCATCGGAATTTAGATCAGAGCAGTAGAAATTGAGTTATAGGCGATTTCCTGATACGGCCGTGAGCGAAATTTCACATTTCTGGATTTTCGGGAAATTATTTTTTTTCTCCAAAATTGCTTTTGAAGTAACGTTTCTATACCAGAATTTTTGCGCGGACATGATGCTGTCATCGAAATTTTGATCAGAGCAGTATAAACAGAGTTATAGGCGATTTCCTGATCGGCCGTGAGGCCGTCAGAAAATCTTGGGATCAGATGCCCAGAGGCCACACGCGGGTTGGACTAAATTCTACAAATATAGCTCGCCATTTTAATTTTTACTCTACATGCAGAACATCCTATATATCAAGGTGCGTGGTGTGCAGTTTAAAGACTCAAACATCCATATTTCCCGAGAAAACAGTGAAAACATGAAGTGCGTCCAAAAAGTGGACGGATCGGCGAAAACTCGTCTCTTCTCGCAGGGCGCGAGAGCCCGCGAGTTGTCATGGTGACGTTTACACTTCCGGTTTCGGGACGATGGTGTGTTTTCAAACGGCGCCGTTGATGTCAACTGCCGTAATTGACGTTATTTGTCATTTTACATGATTAAAATGTCTTTCTTGATTATTTTAAGCTGATCCATACAGGTAAATAGTCTTTACAATCAATTGTGTTGTTTAAATATACGATTGGAACCCGTTTTGGCTCAAATTTAGACTGCATCAATTTCGGTCAATGGGCTCCATGACATGGATTGCTTAAAAATAAGACTTTTCAGTTTGAGATGATCTGCAGAGTAGGTCAATAATTGATTTGCTATGCTTCCTTTGGCATTGTCGGGCAGCACTACTTTACTTTATATACAAAAAAAAAATTAAGTGAAATTCTGATTCCTTACTTATGAAAATGATGAGTTTGTGATCTCTTTTATTGGGGTAAAATGATTTTTTTTTACAAAAATGAAATTTCTTTCTAATATTTTTATTTTAACAAATACAAACATAAAAATTGACAGACATGTACATCAAGTGTAGGCCTTTCATATTATGCAGTTGGATTTTTATAAAAACATTTATTTTTGTCAATTTTGGAACATTTTCAATTTCAACCCCCCACTACCAGAAGCTTTTGGTCGACATGAAACATTTGAATCTGTTTTGACGTTTTGAGAAAAGGTTGTCGACCATAGCTAATATTTAGAGGCAGTTAACACTTTAGCTGAGGCTCTAGCCATAGGAAAATGTCAGTTTAGAGGCGATTTACATAAATAGCGGGTTCTAACTACACTATGACCAAACTGTCGGTTTAACGGCAATTAACATATGTAATAGCAGAGGCTCTAACGATGGCAAAGCTTTCAGTTAAACAGCAATTAGTAGCAGAGGCTCTGGATCGTCTATAGCATTATTAAAAAGCCGTCAATTTAGAGCAATAATATACAGGCTCCAACCATAGCAAAACTGCCAATTTAGTTTAGAGGCAATCACGCTGTGCCAGAGTACCTGGTTGATCCTATTGCGGGTATAGTGAATGAGGACATAACCCTGACGGGTGTGGCTCAACCACATCGTGTCCAAATGCAGCATAGGCTGAAACATGGCAGCAATTCCATTCATATATCTGAGAACAGCAGATTTTTCTATCTGAACAGCACCCTCAGAAAAATGAGAGTCATTGTCGCTAACACTACCCTCACCTGAGAGTCAGGCAGTGCCTGAGCCTCAGGTGAGGGTAGTTTTAGCGACAATGACTCTCACTTTTCTGTGTGTGAGGGTATCATTGAGTCAGATGTACGTGCTCATTATGTTCTTTGTAGGAGGACTAATCAATTTGCGTTTAACATATCAAATACACGCAGTGGCTCAACAGGGGTATAGCAATATGTTTGAATAGAAATAACAGGACAGTTGAGAGACAGTGAGAGTTTAGCATGCTGATGGCCTGGTAAGGGCTACAACTTACAACTGTAGTATCTAGTTGTGTGAACATGCTACTGATCTACATATATAGCAGTACACTGAAATCATTATAGGAAAACTATGTGAATGCAGATCGACTGTTCCAAAACAGAAGTCCCCTAGAGATTACCTTGTGAGAAATGTTCACCATGTATAGCTGTATAGCTACAAGACGAACGAAAGAAGGGGCTATAGACACTACAAAGACTGACAAAGGGTTCTCCAAATACAAGGCGTGTTACAGGGGTGGAAATCGTGGGTACTAAAGGCGTTCACATATAGGCAGGGATCAACTAAGGTCATGTTGACCCATGCACAGTACGACATACATCTACTCCAGTGCTATCAGTCACATATAGATATAGCGTGACACTATTCATGACATTAAAAATACTTACCATTTGACCAGGGCAGAGCTAATGAAAAACATTCAGGAATTATTACGTGTGGTAGACCTGCCATTGACTATTGGTATAGGCTTTAGAAATCGACTATTGATATAGTGACCTTGGAGTTTGACCCTTCTATATTTTTTGATTAAATCCGCCTGAGGAAATTTCCTTTTGCTGAGTTCCTTTGGCCATCTGACACAGCTTCCGACATCCCCTACCATTTTGTTGACAATCTTTGGGACGATTTTTTTTACAAACCTTAGCAAACCCTTGTTTGTCTTTGAAGCCTAAGAGGGCATTAAGAGGGACTCACCTGTAGTGTTTTCACCTGCTTCTCGTTGAGCCAGTCCTGCAGTTTGAGGGTGTGGCCTATGAGTGTGTCGGCATCCATGGTGGTGGCCGGCCGCCCCACCGTCTGGGTGCGGCGTGCTGGCGCCTCAGGCCGCATGGTGGGATGGGGGGTGCTGTGCGGCCGTTTGGTCCGACACCGCCGCTCCTCTGCCTTTTGTCTGTTCACCCACTGGAGGAGAGACAATTAAGAGATGCAATTATCTTGTATGTGATGAGTAAGTAACTTGTGTTTGGGTTAATTTAACATAGTTGCTATCGCACAGCATATAGACTGAAACCATGTAGAGTGAGTGACATGCAGTACCCGGGGCAGTACCCTCTAATAAACCACCTCACTATTTTTGAGGGGAATTATGGGCGCTTACCACATGGAATACATTATATAATTATGCAGGGGATGGCTGGGAGTTTCACCGTGAGTGTGTATGTATTGGGGTGGGGGTGGGGCTTTTTACCCACGAGTTTTGACCTCGTAACTATTTTTGACCTTTTAAGGGGTTAGCCAAATAAAGGGTTAGCCAAAAGTAGGGCTCCAGACGGGTAAATTCGACAAGGTGACAAGCCCTTGTTTTAGGCCTTATGGACAAGGGACAAGGGAATGCTGTGGGTTGGCGACAAGTGACAAACCTACCCCTTTAAATCGACAAGGGACAAGATCCATTTCTTAGGATCGACAAGGTACATTAGCATTTTTTAGGATCGACAAGTGACACAGCTACCCCCCATCTAGGGCCCTAAAAGTGTGAGGACATGCCCCCTCTCCCCTCCCCCCCCCCCCCGTACCTTCACACTGGAAAGCTAGGCCTGCAGAATGGAACTCCTGATGACTCAGTGATCATGTCCAATTGATGGTCGGAGGTGATTATCATGATGACCTAAGGTGGTCATCTTGAGGACACACTTGTGTCCCTAGGAGGCCCTATTACTACTATGTAATATACAGCAGCAACTCGAGGTGATCTATTGATTGATACCTATATAGGCTACTAATCTTGATTAGGGCAATACTGTGCTCTCAGATGCAGCTTCATGATAGGAGGAGGGGGGGGGGGTTATCAAATTACTTTTAAATGATACGCCGTTATACACAGAAAGATTTACTACTCCAAAAAGAAATGTCTAGGTGAGAAAAGTGATGACCTGTGATCACCTTGGGAGAGCACATTATGATCACCTAGTGAGCAATTACATATGGTTTATACTTAATCTACATCGTTCGATACACAGAATAAGCTTCATCGGCAATATGATATCAAGTAAAATTGGATGTAGACTCTCTGATCAACACAATCCTATACGTGTACTAATTTAATAGTATACGGGTATATACCTATTGCAATGCCTAATAGCGTTTCCCTGTGGCCTTGCATCCATTATGCATGGCCTATTCATAAATAAGAAATCTGTGACAGTAGTTGTCGGTTACACATTTGACTAACTATTTCAAGGTTTAAGCTGAATGTTGGTGATATGTGTATAGGTATGATAACATACAATTTACTTTCATAGAAACCGCTAAGGTTCATAGTATAGCAGCGGAGTGTGTATCCCCCAGATAGCCTGTTACTAATAGGCTGCATGTAATCCCTTGTGTACTACACTCATTCTGTGATATTACAATGTGAACCACTACCTGTTATCTGTATTGTATGGTTCTGAAATACCAATGTGCACAGTATACAAAGACACATAGCATCATCCTACCTTTGTCTACCCTATCTGTTGTCCGTTCTTAGTTGCCGTTATCACCTAGTACTGTTTGCACATATCTCCTTCTGTAATGTTGTGTATTAGTTAGCCGTATCCACGCCCAGTACACCTCTGGGGACATGTACGGGACATGTGCAGCTCCACCCAGGCAGTCCACAGTATTAAAACCGTTACACTGCCTCAGACGGCCCCCTACTAGGCATCAACTAAGCCCTTGGTGTGGCCAGGCCGAGTGAAAACACAGGTAAAGCGATTAATGTGGCCTCTGGTGCTCCCTTGTAATATTACTACCACAGAGGCATGCCTGAGGAGGTACATAAATAATGAATGTATGACCGGCCTCTTGAAAAGCACCTTTAAACAAGCACTAATATACATGCCACCACCACCAAGACGACGTATATATGCGATCTAGACATAACTGATACACAAAAGGAAAAGAAATGCCAGACTTTCATTTAAAAGAAAAATCAAACACATTTTGTCTCATTTCTCTTCCAGTCTACAGAACGGAATATTAAAGCATAATACTTCACACCGACTGCCTAAGCTGGTAACACTATAGCCGTATACCAGCTGTTATACATAGAATTAGTGCTGGAGGGACGGAGAGGGAGGGTGGGGGGAGGGGCGGAGACAGGCAGGCAGGCAGGCAGGCAGACAGGCAGACAGGCAGGCAGGCAGAAAGGCAGAAAAGCAGGCAGACAGGCAGGAATACATACAGGGAAAAAACATACGAAAAAATATTCATGGGAAGAAAAGAATGGTAAACTCAATGTGTGCAGTTTTATGTTTTTGATTGATGTCAACATAATTATATACTTTTTGTACATGTATATCAAAGAGAAATTGCCAATGCAATTAGATCGTTTGCACCTATTGTTGCTGAAAATATAACTAGGACTGGGCAGTGCTTTTCCTAGAATGGCGAGTAGCAACAAGCCTGCAATTAGAATGCGATCAAAACTGACTCAGCTAAAGAGTCACAAAGGGTTTTGGCCGAAAACTGCTATGTCGGTTTTATTGTTACAACTTTTACTATTGTTGATCGACACCTGTACTCTAGTTACAAGACCAACAGTACAAGGTTGGGGGCGGGAGCTGTGGGGGTCAAGTGAACATATTATATGTAACACCCCACCCCCCTCCAGACGCACACTTGCACACTACCCCCACACTCCAATGGCGTAAGATACATTTGCCCCCACCTCCTATACACACCTGTGATACCAACAGCGCACAGGATCCAACTCACACCAGATTGTGCTTATTATAACATGATTAGGATAAAAAGATTGAGCTTCAAGATTATCCCTATTCTGCAGCTGTATGGTTAATCCACCTAACGCTCCGGGCAGTCCTTCTTTATGCTAATCACTAGCAATTGAAAGGGCGTACCACCAAAGTAGTTGCAGAGGCAATTATCATGTATGCATAGCTAAAATCACAGGAGTTGACGAGGGGGTGGTATAAATGTAAAATGGGAGTTGGTGCTCTGGATATGGAGTAGTAGCAGCGGTGGTAAATAAAGGGTTTGTACAAGAGTTGTCGACCAGGGACGGCTAATCGTCTGGATCAACTATACCACACAGGTGCTGGATACAGAAGAAGTAACACAGCTTAATCTGACCAGAGAGTTATACCAGTATAGGAAGACACTAACAAGATGACGCCAGATCAAGAGCCAAATGTGGTAAGTGTCGTTTTATGTGTTTTCTTATTTACAGGGGGTGTCCCCAGGGCACAGAAATACAAAAAGAATGTAAAGGAGACTAGTCCGGGAGAGTAGTTCATGTTGGTTTTACTACTATGGAGTAATGTGGTTCCACCATGTAGATGTAACGGATATAACTTGTATTCATGGAGTGTGGGAACAGAAACCATGTTGTACATGATCAAATTCATAGAAAGGAGAGTAGTTGAAGGGGAGGAGATTATAGTTTAAAAGAGATGTCGCACGAAACATAGGAAATGCCTACCAGATACATGTATTGTGTATTATTACCATGTTGTTCTTTTTTTATATATGGGCATTGCCTTCAAAAGGTCTAAGGTAAATCGTGTCAGACTTTGAGAAATGTGAAGTGTCCTTTGCGAGGATAAAAAAGCAGTCATTGAACATAAAGCATGGAAATTGCAAGCAAAACACCTGCATTGAACAATTCTATTTACTTGATTCCTTATCATTTACTTACCCAGTGGTGATTTAGAGGGGGCGTGGGGGACTATGCTGCCAGTATAGTGGATACTGACAGTTAAATAATATGGTATTGCCCTACTTAAGCCAATACAGTGGATACTGACAGACAAAAGAATGGGATATTGCCCTGCTTAACTTCTGCCAGTTTAGTGGATACTGACAGAGAAAAATTGGACTATTGCCCTGCTAGTGACAGACACAAAACGGACTATTGCCCTGCTTAACTGCTACCCGTATTGTGGGTAGTGACAGACACAAAACGGACTATTGCCCTGCTTAACTGCTACCCGTATTGTGGGTAGTGACAGACACAAAACGGACTATTGCCCTGCTTAACTGCTACCCGTATTGTGGATAGTGACAGACACAAAACGGACTATTGCCCTGCTTAACTGCTACCCGTATTGTGGATAGTGACAGACACAAAACGGACTATTGCCCTGCTTAACTGCTACCCGTATTGTGGATTACAACGGACAAAATAATGGGATATTGCCCTGCTCAACTGCTACCAGTATAGTGGACACTAGCAACCGCAAATCAGGTTATATCCCTGATTAATGGGGGTGCAGAGGGGTCCCCCCTGAGGTCGGAAAGTCGCCGAAATTAAGGGGTCCAGGTCACAAAGTCGCTTTTTTGGGCCCCCTACAGTATTGCCAATTTTGTCCAAATGTCGCCAGGTCACTTTTATTATTGCAATAGGTCGAAAGTCGCCTCCAAAACGGCCTAGGTCGCTAGGTCGCTTTTGACCCATCTGCAGCCACATTAATTGCTACCAGTATAGTGACAGACAAATGAATGGGCTATATCCCTGCTTAACGTCTGCCAGTTTAGTGGATACTGACAGAGAAGAACTGGGCTATTGCTCTACTTAACTGCTACCAGTATAGTGAACACTGTGACAAAAGAACGGACTATTGCCCTGCTTAACTGCTGCCAATATTGTGAATAGTGACAGATCAAAATGGCCTATTGGCCTGCTTAACTGCTACCAAAGATACATATGATGTGGGATGCACCATGGTTAACTGATACTGACCGACATAAATGAGTAATAACCAATCATGTTAATGGCTCGTTTATGTCATAAACTGATCGATATGATTTGTATTCGCAATTATGAGTGGAAATAATGCATGGTAATCCAAAACACAAAAGTAAGAACAGTTGCTGTTTAAAATTGTTGCCAACCCTATGCAGGTGACCCGGCTTTACCATCAAGCATTCTACTCTTGGGTGTCTTCTTTAAAATAGATGGTGTGGACATGAGGAACCATGGACTGAGATGGGCCAAATCAGTAAATGGGGTGTTGAGCCAAAGTAGTATACTGTGCCAGTGAATACTAATCCACAGACCAGTGCAAACCTCCTTCCATTGCCTACAGGTGGAGCCAGGCAGTGCATTGACTTCCGCAATACCGACACATGTATCGATTCATGTCAGTGGCGGCGTCTATGGGTTGACATGAAGGCCATAAATAGTAAGACATGTGCATAATGCCCCGTCCATTGAACGGAAGAGGTTGGATGGTGATCATGAGGAAGAGAGTTGAAGATCTATCAAGATACCACAAGCTGACTATATATCTATGGTTGATAATATGCTCCTTTCCTAACTGTCCATTTCCAGTCTCTCCATGCTATGAGCAGCACGAGTGCAAAATATGATAGTGACTATAATCTTTACATGTGGAAAGCATTTTTAATCTTGTTTCTGCAGCTTTTTCACTTAGGTTTAAAGATAAGTCGCACAAAGGATCTCCAAGTTAAGGTGTAAGTTGTTGTTTTTTAATATCAAGTGCATAGGTTATTATGTCGATACGATGTTATCCCCATCACTTCCATCGCTCCTTATGTGTTATACTATAAAGGTGTCAGCGGAACAATATAGCTCTGAGTTTAATATTAAAAATTACATTTCAATACAGTGGCGGATTTAGATGCGCCGCCCCCTCCCCCTCCACATCTTTGGCGAAAATGTACGCTTTTTAACAAAGAAATCAGCACAAAAAGCGTGAAGGGAAATATTTTCAATGTAGACAAAAGTCGGTAGATATGTAGGCAACTTGCATGTACGTGTATTATGTTACCAGGTACCATATTACCAAGCGGCCACAACACCCCAATGTTGATTACAGAACCTAATTCTGGTTGCCATGGTCTGTGGTGGGCGGCAACAACTGGGTCATTCTTAGGGCTACATTTTGTATGTTTCAATGTAGTTGGCCATACATATTTATGTATACTTAGTCTTATTTGATTACCACATATCTCGGCCTACTGCTACCTCGGGCTGGTTACTGGTGGACAAAAGGCATATGCCCGTCAAATACGCCATGTAATCTGGTTTGTGCTGGCCGAACTAAGCGGCTCTATAGGCCGACAAGGTTCTCTGTTGTAACCTACGTGGGCTGCTGCTACTGGGGTTGTGAAAAATAAGCTTATAACTCTACCTCTGCTTCTACCAATGACCACGGCATTGGATGTTCTGCTCAAACTGTGCAACATTGTGTAGAAGGTGGTCAGAGAAACCAGTACACTGTTATTTACTTCGCCCGTTTGAGAAATAATACAGGATATTTATTTGTGGACATTCCAGGAAACTTTTTCCTCTGGATCTCAGGTGAGACAGTTTACTACTTTTTCGTTGGATACATTGAGGGTACACGAGAGTGCAAAATAATAAGGGTGATGGGAGTTATCGGTGATCAATAATAGACTGACTCACTAGACATGTATACATGTCCATGGGACCAATACAAGTTGATGGTGTACAAATAGACCGTGTATGAATATAAGGAGAGCTTTTTAAAGTGTTTTGTGTTTTGGAGCAGGAGGGGGTCCTTTATTTTGTTGTGTGGTTGGGATATTTGTCCATACTTGAATTAAGTCTCGGTTGCTCTATTCACGATCTATCCTTTCCCTTTTCTATGCTATACAAAACTTTCATTGATTGTCAGAGATGTGAACTAGAGAGGTACCTCGCTTTCCTTTGTAACGGCTCTATGGAGGTTGTTTGTGTCATTGAAAATACATGAGCACATCTTGGCAAGTGTGCTACCACCTAATTTACACAAGGCATCAATAATTACTCAAGTGCCGTCTGGACCAAATACCAATCTACTCCTGTGTAGGTAGCTTGCACGGGATTGGGCACTGAAGATAAAACACAGTAGGAAAACATACCAGAAAATGAACTGATTGAGGACTCGCTTTAGTTGATCATCAGTTGATACATAGAATCGAAGTGGTATTATTTGAATATGTTGCTGAATCGAAAATACTGAATACAGTCAGCCATATGATTGTGACCTGTGCTTGCCTTCAGTAATGCCCTTTTGGCCAGACAGACGACCCCTTCTGCTGGACCCCTCAGGTTTAGGCCTAGCCAATCAGCCAACCCATGTTAGCAGCGGATCAAAACTAAATATGGACCACTTGATTATTCATGGCCATGCATCATTGCTATCGCATCCAAAATTTCTTTTTGATGAGGGGGGTGTCAATGTTTCTAAAAGTTTATTCTTGTGGCAGCCGCCCCGTACTAGACAGTCCTATAGATGTGACATAGATCTATATGGTATTCTGATACTACATGTATCAGGTCCTATATCTATTTTGGTATCACTACTGGTAAAAATGGTATCAGTGCATGATACAATAGATATATGTCCTCATATGTGGACCTGTGTTCCTAGCCTACTTGTATTGAATTTGAACTCCAATAAATCCGTTGCATTATATTGGTCATGATTAGAGAATTACGGTGACCGCCCCCCACCTCCCCAGCCTAATCCATGTTGACTTTATTGGAAGTCCATGTTGATCCTCCTGAGACGTTAGAGTTTGAAATGGATCATCAAAGGTAGTCCCAGCCCACAGCAGAGTAGGCATCCTATAATCTATGACAAGGCAATAAGGGAGTGCTCATTTTTTAACAACAGGGGGGGGGGGGTGGTGGATTTGGGGGGGGGGGGGTAAAAATTTGGACCCCTTGACGGGGGGGGGGTAAAAAATTTGGACCCCTCTTGGGGGGGGGTGAAAAAAATTCAACCTGTTTTTAGGGAAAAAGCCCGCGCATTACTATGCTACAAAGGGGCGCGAATGCGCGCGATTTTTGGCCTGCCGGGGGGGGGGGGGGTAAAAAATGTCTACCCCTCTAGCGGGGGGGGTGAAAAAATTTCGCATGCTCCGCGCGAAATCTCACCGCCCCCCCCCCCCCCTGTTGTTAAAAAATGAGCACTCCCTAAGGAACGAGGCCAAGGCCTATTTTTCATGGTGAATAGCTACGACGATGGTTATTCTTTAAGTACTAGAAATCCCGTTTTCCATGTCCCCTATGGGATACAGTGTTCCCATATCACATGACCTATGACCGCATTGTTTGTGAAAATGTTAAGGCAGTTTAACAAATTAAGGCAAAGGCCCATTGCAAGGGTCATTTAGAAAACATTCATCCCTCGGTGAGACTGAGGGCCACATCCCACTCAGCCTTCAGCTTCGTGGAATATACTGCCCCAGTCTCACCTCGGGAGGAACGGTCCAAAATGACCCTCTTGCCATAGGCTTCGTCTATTTATCTCTCAACCCCTCTTGCGGGAGGGCAAAATAATTCCACCTGTTCTTAGTGAAAAGGGGCACACGTTTAATACTATGCATAAAAGGGTGAGCATGTGAACGATATAGGCCTACGACCCATCAGGGACGAGGGGGGGGGGGCAAAATGTCTTCCTTCTTAATAGTAGGCTTATCTTGTTTTGCCCCCCACCCCCACCTATAGAGCCCTACTTCGGCCCCTACTTCCATCATGCCCCCTCATGTTTCCACCAAATCTCCCACCATTATTTGCACAAAAGGAACAACTCAGAACCTGATTTCTCTGATATCTCTGAGGCGCGCGGTGATGAGAGGTCTTTTTCTTTTTTGTTTGTGTGGCCTTGCCAAAATGATATGAAGATTGCATTAAGTGTCAACTGATGCAGCAGTCTAGATATACTCCCAACACATTCAGATTGACCTATCATGGATATCTACCGTGCCCATCCTCGTCGGAGCTCTTGAACATGTCATTGCAGCCATTTTACTCGATGCCCTATACAAGCTCCATAGAACCGAGTGTGTGGACCCTATAATGCAAAAGAAATAGAGAATATAAGGTCATTGTATTGGCTTTGGGACACGCTGAATAGAGCCAAGGCTGGAGCCAAAGCACAGCTGGAGAACATGACATGTGGGTGCAGTCAGAATGTAAACAAACCCTGGACCCGATTTGGACTTCCCAATACACACTGTTTTATCACAGTGTAAAACTATATATGTGCTCACAGTCGTGTGCAGTGCATGGTAGAAAACATTTTGCATGTGAGGGTTACATTGTCTTCAGTTTAATGTGGATAAAGTACAGATTAAACAAGAACAAACCCCAAACAGCGGTAATCCTCTTACGGCTTTCGTCGTCTGTTCGGAGTAGCTTGCCCCCGCGAAGCGTCGTTGTCATGGAGACGCCGGTCTATACTTCCGGTTCATTTTGGATTGAGGTCAAACCTGTCAAGTAGTCGGTGAGCTGTGCCTAATCTCTCCTCTTCGCTGGTTGTTGTTTACGTTTTAAGTGTTGTGATCAATAGCTGAACGTTAAGTCACTGTGCTACTGCATTCCTAGAGTATGAGGCCGAGCTCTAAGTTGTAAAATGTATTGACTGTCACCTTGCAGCTTGCTGACAGTGCCAGTGCCCGCAGCGCCAGTGGGCGTGGTCCTGAGTCACTGAGCATCTAGGTTTATAAGTCTACTTCACTAGGTGAGTTCGGTATCAGGTTTTTATTGACCGGATCTACCAGCCTGCCTACTCCCCCAGACCACCCCTCGCAAGGAACAGGCTTCAGTAAAACTTAGCTGGGTCTTTGTGAGGGGTGGGCTCAGGTAGTAGGCAGGCTGGTAGATCCGGTCAATAAAAACCTGATACCGAACTCACCTAGTGTCTTTAATACTTTTAAGTTGTTGATAAAGTTTTTGAACATTTCTAAGTTGTGTCTGACAAATGCATAAACATAACCTCAAAATCCTGCATTCAAATAGATACATTATTGTTAAGATAAATGTCCTGTGAATCTCCTAATATTAGGGAGTTGGATAAAATTTCTAAAATGTGCTAAATATTATGGAATTGGTCTAGCCTGATACTGTGATAGAGCATTGTGATAGATTTCCAGAATTATATTGATCATCTTCCTACTGCATCTAATTCCTTTGCAATGATGATGGAAGCAATTGTTAAGTTGAATCATTTCTGTGATCTAAACTGATCAGAATAGGCCCCTACTGAATAGACAGGAGAATCACTAGGAAAACACAACTGGGCTCATGCCTCATGGTCGGCTCATGTTGGGCTAATTTTTTTAATTTTTTTTTTACAAAATATCTTAGTATTCCCTAGATCCTAATTCATGCTCTCAATATGAATTGCCAGTTTTGCGTTCTTGGTGATTTTGTTGAAAATTATGGTTGGGCTTCCTATGGGCGTGATGAGGGCTGCCCAATGAGTGGTTCTGAGCTTTGACACAAGACGGCTTTGTATTCATCTGGAGATCTATTTCCTTATCATGTAGGGTGGCCGGAGGCTCAAGCTGGTCGCTCAATTTATATCTGATCCTATGTTAAGTGACCCTTTTATGATGGCCTCTCATTTTGACTGGGGAGCAGATAGAGACCTCTAGTAACTTGGTATCAAGAGATCTTTCATATATACATGAGCTGGAATAAGCATAATAAGTTGTATTACATAATGTAATTTAAGAGCAATCTTGACGGACCTTCAGATTTTGAGTCTGTCTTGAGCTTTATAACTGGGTGATCTCTTGAACCTATCCTCTGGGAGCATTGACACTGTGTGATGGCAAATCCATGTATCAATGAAATTCCTTTTCTTGTCTGAAGCATCTTGTATGCAGGCATGTCATCATGGGGGGTCCTATAGTTACTTGAGACAATTATATCTCATATAGATAAGCCTCCTAAAATTATGTATTTTTAGCTCAATTATTTTTCTAGAACTCTTTGATTTGTAATTTACGGTAGACTACTGAACATGGAGTTAAATCAACTGAGAATTATGCATTTGGAATGGAAATAAAACAGCTTACCACCAGGCAATCTCCTGTAGGTCATATGTGAGGATTCTAATCAGTTTAGAAATATTCTGACACCAGATGACAGCATCACACATGACAGGTTTCTGTTGGCCTCAATAGTACATGACCAGGGCTGAGATCATTAAGTGTGACACCTTTAACCCAGGTGGCATACTTGTACAGTGGGAAGACTACAAATATAGGGTTCATTGACAAATGGCACCGTTTCAAAACCTGTCAGAAGGTGTCGCAGGGTGAGGTGGGTTCAATCAACAAGATCTTCTTCCTTATTGACTCTATGAGAATTACAAAGACAGTTTCTAAAATCCCAGGATTCATGCTATAAGTATATCTATATAACCTATATGTTGTACCATTATATAAAAATGGTCCGGCCACCCTACTGCCAGGAGAGCATGACAAGCATGTTCACTGCTACTGTGAACCCACCACTTTGTTCCTGAAGGGGGGGGGGGCACGGTGGGGGACCATGGATACCAGGTGGCACCAACCAGATAGCAAGCCCAACTGGGCTCCGGTTGGGCTGCCCGACTGGGCCCACAGCCAAACTGGGGCCCTGCGATTTTGGGCATTGAGCATTAGTTGGCGCTCTTTGCGGGCTATCCTCTACTGGGCTCCAGCAGGGCGCCAACTGGGCCTCTCAAGTTATACATTTTCTATATAAATGACGGAAAATTATATTCATCAAATTGAAGTCAGCAGAGATAAGACTGGAGCACGTGGCTATTTCTAGAGTCGATGTACTGACCATTTCATCTTAGCCATCAGCATGACCTCCATGATTAGTGGGTCCATGATTACCGGTATAGTTAATTTTGAACCATAAGTCCTGGACCAGAGACGACGGTGGTGGGGAACACGCTTGTCGTGTACCCGGGCACTAGAGCATGCTGGAGGAGGGGAGAGAATGCTGGAAGCCAATTTCATAATTGGGGTGCCGGTTTTTGTCATAAGGGTACCCAAGTTAGGACATAGATATAACTATGAAAACCGGTTATGACAAGCAGAATGGGTAAACTTTCGAGAAAAAAACAACAGGTTTTTCACTGTAAGTCCCCGTATTCCTGGGGACATCAATCCTGTGGACGACAGATTGTTAGAGACAGTTGCAGGAACCTCTCCCCACAAAAGACGTGCAGATCAGAATGCATAGGGTGGACTGCTATGTGCTATATATGCTATTGTTCCCCTATTTCTCTTTCTTTCTTTCTTTCTGGAAAACAAATTGTGATTCTAGTCGTGTGTGAGTCATCTTATTGAGGAAGTACAGAAGGAAAAGGGGAAAGAAGCTTAAACAATTTAACGCTTTTCTTCTATTCCACAGCTATCAAACCCTTAAAAGTGAATCTAATTTTAAAGGGACATCAAATAAAGTCAACTTGATGTGTCATACATCATACCTGTGCAGAAAGATACATGAAGATGTTTTGATTTGAATTGCTGAATCCCCTGTCCCATCGGCGACTCTCTTTTACTAAGAATACTCTCCCAACATAGCTCCTTAGTACATACTCCTGCTAGCCTAGATCCCCGAACACTGCCCAATGCCCTCAGCTACTGAGGATGAGAGAGCGGGCATGTTCTAACAGGGGGATCGGAGAAGATCGTCGCAGCTATGCTGCTGTAGAGTACCTTAAGAGGTTTATCTGTCAAAACCGGGTGCTATACAACTATACAGACAGCACACATTTCCCAGTTCCACATACACTGTACTAAAAAATATGGAGCTACTACACAGCATGCAAAGCCCCTCATACTGTGTAGGAGGAAACCATATAGATTTTCAATGGTATGAATAAATCTGTGTTTATTTGAGTCAACTAGGCTTAAATGGGGAATAAGTATGAAGAAAGTGGGAAATGGCTGAATGTCTGTGGAGTGGCAGAGCGGCGTGAACACCCTACCCCAATGAAAACCAATCCGGACCCATATACAATATGAAAGTCAGTGCTGCTGCACCCACACGCCCCCTGGTTGTTGGTGTATAAACTGGTTCCAAGCCGTGGTTCTTTTATGAAATGCTGCCATCTGGTAATATGTGTTGTACTACTACAGGCGTTCTGATGATCATGTGTATTTATATTTTTCAAATGGAATGTTCAGAATTTTAGTCAAATATATATATATTCTGATTGGAAATTATCATTTAAAGAATAGAAGAGAATACTTAATATGGTGTTCATAGAAATAGAAATTTAGATTAGATACCCCGTACACAGAAGAAACAG
Source organism: Harmothoe impar (assembly GCA_947462335.1). Taxonomy (NCBI): domain Eukaryota; kingdom Metazoa; phylum Annelida; class Polychaeta; order Phyllodocida; family Polynoidae; genus Harmothoe; species Harmothoe impar. The sequence goes on from OX381708.1 coordinate 33,854,767, forward strand.
ACAAAGGTGCACAAGTTCCTCATGAGGGTTATTTCACAAAGCGAAGCCGAGTGAAATAACCCTAAGTGGGGAACTCTACTCGTGCTCCTTTGTGTTTATTTCATGTCAGTATTGACAATATTCGTCAAAATTCCATTAATTTGCTCTGAAAGGGCTAAATTATAGTGGTTTAATCAACAATTTTGATGTTTTGACAGGCCCATTAATAAAGGGCGAGGGTCATTTCATGGAAGGTGTTAAATACAGCCTTAAGTCGATGGGAGTGCCGTGTTTACCATGACATAATATATGAAATACTGTTCTGGTCCTGGTATATGGTGTATATAACGGAATTCCTCAGCTTTCACTAAAGTCCACCCAACCAGAGTAAATCTTGCCAGCAGATTTATCAAAATGTGGTTTGTTTCATACCCTACCCCCCGAAAATAAAGAGAATTTTTATACTGGAATATGCATATCCTGTCAAATTCATAGATTTTGCATGACTCACAATAATTACAGCGTAGAAAAAAGGATAGTTGATTTCAACAAACCCACTTCCAATTCGTTTCATATGTACCATTTAGTGTATGATATGCATTTTGGAGCTGGCCTTGAAGAATGGACCACAAGAATGGCACTCATTTCCCATAGATGCCCCCCCATGATTGCTATGAAAAAAGACCTCTCCGCTGCTTTTACCAATTAGTATTCTGTTCCACATGTGAATGGTATTGGACAATACGTTTTAATCTATACCTATTAGCAATATAATCCCTCACGAGTACACCAGCTCACATGGAGGAACACGGAGAACGGTGGACATTTGGAGGAGGTATTTAGGAGTCCTCTAGCAGTTATGGAGCAGGAAGGCTGCGTTTTCGGGGCGAGTCATTAAATTGCTAGTAGGTGGTCGGGATAATGTGGCTCCGTGCTTTTCACCTCCCGACAGCACCCCTTGAATATTGTAACAAAACAAAAAGTCGAAAAGAACGTATTAAAGATGACGTTTGTAGAGACGACCGTTTTGAAGCTTTTTTAAATTTTAACAAAAGTCGTTTTGCCTGAGTCTATATATCACCCAACAACATTTAAGACACTACACACAGATGAATAGATAATCCACCCAGCTGTCAATAAAATGGGGGTGGATGGCTAAATTCTACACGGCGACACGGCCTTTTCTTAAAATCGACATGCGATATTGAGCTTAGTGACATGAGGGAAAAAATAAGTGACATGACATAGGGTGTTTCTTAAAATCGACATGGGACATGAGAGGTTATTAGAGCCTAGAGGTGATATGCGACATGAGGATTTTAAGTGACATGACAGTGACTGTACATGGGTAAAAATCGACACGGGCGACACGGCCCTTTTAAAAATCGACGGACACAGAAAAATAGGGAAAATTGTATAGAATAAAAACCGACACGGCGACACGGCCCCCTAGCTAAAAAACGACACAGCGACATGGTCATACTTCTGGCCACCCATGTATAGCTCTCTAACTGGTGCGGACTTGTTCCCGCGGCCACTCTGTTTACACTGACACCATCAATCTCGTGAGACCTTGGTTCTGCTCTCGTGTTGTAGCCTGTTCCCCGGAAGCTATGGTGTGTAAGTGGCTGGTCACTGCCTAAGTCTCACGATAAATGGCGAGCACAGAACTAACATGGCCGCCCATACGGAGAAATCCGAGACTTCGCTATAGTCACATGACATGGACATTTTTAAAAATCGACATGCGACATGGGGACCCCCCTCCCCCATCTATACCCCCAATAAGTGACTGGTCCCTCGTGGTCAGCTAGGTTCTGGTATAGCCCATGTAGTATATGTGTTAGGTGGAGGTGTAATGGGAGACCAGCTACCGCCGATCATTACAGACACAGGGCCGTGCAAACACGGCACCACTTAGATCACGCTGGTGTGTGTACACAGGATCCTGGCAGTCCACTACCACTGGTACCAGTTACAAGTGTGTGAACACACAGGCACCTACATACACCTGTCCTAACCAAGCCAGGCAGTGGAGGAGCTCTGCTCAAAGTCTATGTACAACACAGGTGGTCTAACTGAGTGGTTAACCACCCTCGGAGCACGTCAACCAGTGCATGGCTCATTGAGTTCCTCACTGGCATTACACTAACAAATATTAGACTCACTCTATGGAGTCACCTGAGATCTGGCTTTACCATATCTAGCTTGGATATTGATAATTGGATATTGATCTCAGTTTTGTGGATTGTGCTGTCTGTGGACACTGGATTTACCAACACCATGGCTGACCTGAGCATAGAAAACAATCCTCGCTACCAGAAACAGGGTGTACCTGTAAGTACACCTGTTATCTACACCTCCCTGGGGGGTTTGTTATCTCTGCTCCAGACACGTGTATAGATGCATAGGACTAGGTAGAATAAATTGTCATGTATATTAGATAGTCATACACCATTAGTAGAAAGATAGTATTATTTAATGATATTGGTCTATACCATATTACAAATAAATTGTGACAGAAATCATTTACCAAAACCTCGGCCATATACATGTACATCATCTTCTGACTGAACGCTGTTGCATGGGGAATTATATTCAAGCCATATGACACTAACCTCATAAGATAGACAGAACATATGACTGACCAAACTTATGTGCATTGATTTCCTTTTTATCATTATAGAGGATAATAAAAACTTCACTTGGCTACAAGATATTATATGTACATAAAGCCATATTAAAAAGAGGTAATTCTATGCAATTTATACCTAGGCTTATAGTTACAAACATAATTATTCTCATTCATATTCAATTATTCCGACCCCTGTCATTCATGGTACACAGATTCCATCTCAGGAAACGTTGCTTTCAGTCACTATCATACAGAATATACCTGATATCATACACTATAATCCTATGTTGTGTACCTATAGGGTGGATGCACAATGAGGTGCCATGGGGCTGTTGGGACAGATCAGCACCAGCTGGATTAGAGATTAAATACTTGGTACTAAGCGCAGCCTAGAGATCCAGGTTACGTCAAGATAATCCCTACCATAGAAAAGAGTCCCCCCTGCCATCCTGGCATGGGGGAACCCTCTTCAGCAGAACCATTAACTCCTTCTCTACAATCACCTGTTTAGATACGTACTTATCATAGGAACCTTGGTCAGCCTACCAAGGTCTCCTACAGTTATATATACAACACTAAACAGCTCTATAGGATTCTGGCACTCTTTCAAATGGTAGTTTTCCACTCTTCATGTGAACTATGGTTGTTTAGCGAGGAGGCTATATATATATATATATATATATATATATATATATATATATATATATATATATATATATATATATATATATATATATATATATATATATATATATATATATATATATATACAGAACTGACATTTTTAATCATCTCTTCATAAACTACTTTTGCATGTGAAAAATAATTAGCTACACAACATTCAAATGTTTCCGTCTTTTATTGATCGATCGTCACAATGAACAACGTGATAATGTATGTGTTACACCCTACAATGTGATAATTATGTAATAAGTTTGTAATGCTATGGAACTAGTGATAAGCTAGTAATTATCATGGAGCCACATAGGATGTATCATTGTTCATGCATATGCATATATGCATATTCAGGAAGCCATAATAGCCACAGAGTTGATTCTATTGCTTCCAAGTGTGAAGCCATAATACATAATGGCTTACATTGAATCCAACATCAGCTCTGATGAATATGTGACTTGTCTTAAAACTACACAGTTCGTTCTATTGCTTCTGATTCAAAAGTTATACTATGGTTTCCATTAAAGCCACGCAGTTGCTTCCGTTGCTTCTAATTTTGAGGCCATAATATATAGGCTATATGTTTCCATTGAAGCCACCATCACTTTATGTTGGTTACTTTTTTGGAGCTACAAAGTTCGTTCTACATTGCCTCTAATTCTGTGGCCATTGTAGATATGGCTTCCATTGAAGCCACCATCAGCTATACTGTATATTACCTGTATTGAAGCAATATTGTGTGTTCCATTGCAATGCGCCTATTATTGAAGCCATACTATTTATGGCTTCCATTGAAACCACGATCAGCTATGATGGATATAATCTGTCTTGGGGCAACACAGTGCATTCCATTATAATACGTTTATTACTGAAGCCATGATAGCTATGGCTTCCATTGAAGCCGCCACCAGCTAAAATGTATATAGCACCGTTATCATGGCTAACAACCATATGTGGCCCATGTTTGACCACAGACATTCAGGCTGAGAAGGGAAAAATTATTTATACTTGGAGATGGGTGGAGACCCATAATTAGGGAGTGTTCATTTATTAATTACAGGGGGGGGTGGTGAGATTTCGCGCGGAGGGGCCCCCCGCCCCCCCCCCCCTCGAGAGCGCGTGGAACGTTTTGCGCCCCCCCTCGCCGAAGGTGCCGCAAATTCCCCCCCCCCCCTTTGAACTATAGTAACGCGCTGGCTTTTTGCTAAAAAGGGGCTTAAATTTTTACGCCCCCCCTCAAGAGGGGTCGGAATTTTTTTACGCCCCCCCCTCAGGAGGGGTCAGAAATTTTTACGCACCCCCCCCCCCAAAACCCACCACCCCCCCCTGTAATTAATAAATGAACACTCCCTTAGGCAGTTGTCAGGGGTGGATATATAGACACAGGTGAAGTGGGGCTGGGGCCGTATCCCACGAAGCCGCATGCTGAGTGGGATGCGATACAGTTTCATTGTTTTTACTCCTCAAAATATGTTTAATCGCATATGAATGGCCATAATAATTTGAACAAATGATGACGTCACAGGCCATGGGATACAGGAACACCGTATCCCATGGGGGGCATGGGATACAGGATTTCTAGTACTTAAGCATAGTGGCCATCGTATCCACCATGAAATGAAGGGGTGGGGCTCAGGGGGCACGCCCCATATTTTCCTGTAAATAGATTATATCCCCCCCAATACATTGCCTATTCCACCCCCTTCCCTTTCCAAATAGCTGGATCCACTCCTGCTTGTTAAATGCTGAGGTATTGAGTTACATGTGGTGTACACGTCTCACCTGCATGGTGTATGTAACACACAAGTAAATGTATGGTTCAGCTCTTCATGCTTGCTCAGCCAATTTACTCAACCCTCCTTCCTGTATACAGCTCAACAAATATCCATCCACTTACATTGTACTCGCATCTACTCCATGTTTCCTTCAACTAAGTAGGAGAGCCCTGTTAATTGGGCATATTATGTAAAGTGTCCAAGACCATCATCCCGCTTGCCATGCAAAGGTGGTGCCATGTAAATTCAGGTCGAACGAGGTATGTGTGTATCCTCTCAAAAGCTCTTACGTAAACTGAAATTCAACCAACAGAATTCTTGGTCAAACTAACTATCAAACTAACTGCCATTCTGATTCATATATATACTTGATTCCCCAGCTATTGAACAAACTGCCTTTAAAAATGTCTGAGACTGTCAAATGCGGTTTGATAATTATACCTGCGCAGGGGAAACGATGCACGTCCTATCCAAGGGAGAAAAAAATTGTAAATAACCTTTGACGAAGGTCGAGATTCGTATGAAAGTTACATTTTTAACATGATATGAGAATTCTTTCACTCAATATAGTTCTGGAGTAACAGGGGCGGATCCAGGATTTTGGGGGGAAAAAGAGGGGGGGGGCGTGAAAAAGGCAATGTACTGGGCCGGGGTATTGGAAATTGTCACATTAAAATGTACAGAAAAATAGGGGGCACACGCCCCCCCCCCCCCCCGCGCCTAAATCCGCCCCTGGGTCCTTGAGGGTTTGTCAAAATCCTGGGGCTCGTCGAGACCGACCGCCAATAGTGTTTGGTTCCCACTGTAGGTGGTGTTGGTATAGCTGGACCTATCCAGTATCGCCCCCTAGTACCATGATTTGAACTAAACCAAATGAAATGTGTATGGCTCGCCATGCCCTGTTCCATAATGCAATGGATCAAATAGTAATCATCCTTAAGAGGGACGCAGAGAGCCCCCCCCCCCAGGTCGGAAAGTCACCTACCGGGTCACAATTTGCTTTTTAGACTGTACAGTAGCCAATTTTGTCCAAAAGTCTATTTTGATCCCTCTGTGCAGTACCTAGAGGAGTGCATTTCTCATATTGCTTACTTTCTTGTTAAATCGACCATATGGATATTTCCGTGGTGAAATTGATAACTGAAATCTATTTGATAGACATACAGGGTATATACTACTGCGGCGGAAGGTGGATTGGGGGGGGGGGGGCAGCTCCCAAAACCTGTGGGGTGTTTATTGGAGGGAGTAAAAATGGGGGTAGTGGCACCACACGCCACAGAAAAAGTTAAGGAATTTGACTTTTAAATTAGTGCATTCAGCGTGGTTTGAAACATAATATAGTATCCAAAGAAAATACTGGAAATTTATATTTGAATTGATGAGTTCTGAGGGAGTTTGAGATTGTCTTTCAGAACAATTTTAGGAATTTCACATTGATATTGTGTATTCTAGAGGTATTCTGGATCTGCAAAGTTATTGTTTCCCATGCGCATGACTGTTATTGGCCCTGGGTTAGAGTTAGACACCCATCTATTTCAAGTCTGCCAGTTGTAGCCACAATAATATTTGAAATCTAACTATTCATGGGGCATAACACAATCAAAATAAAATGGCAACAATATTTTCACTACGGCTTTTACAGCTTTTAGCCAACACTGCCGCGGCGTTTGTAATGTAGTGTGATTTTGTTGCCCTGTTTAACACTTAGCGTTAAGGCAGCAGGAAAGGCTAGACGTATATATGGAGGCAGTTGTGGGGTGCTATACATGTACTTGCCTGATATATACCATTTCCCAGATTTGTACGTCCTTATCTCTCACATAACCATGGACGGAAACCTAATTATGGACATATCAATGGTAGGTGAATAAGTGTGTGGCCATGATGTAGTTGAGAATAGTTAACTATATTTAACCAGGCTGAACGGAGATTAGAATGGGGTACATGTATTTATGCTACCCCGGTTTATATGACTTGATTCCAGTGGTGACCCAATAATAGTCATATCTTCACATTTCCTATATACAATATGTTATGATGCGTGTATACATTGCCCTCTATATTTGACGATGGGTATGGGGTACACACTTATAACTTAGCCTACGTATTACCCCGTTGCCCCATGTCTATTGGAGATCTACATTTGCATACATGTATATCATTATGACTATAGGTACTTACCTTATTCTAGTTATCGACTAAAGTGTTACTATTACCTGGAAAAGAAAATGCATTATTGTGAGTTCTGAATAACTAAATACCTAAAGGAGGCAGCAGGGCAGACGTCTCAAACTACCGCCCCATATCGATACTTCCTCTCCCTAGCAAGGTGCTGGAGAAATTAGTCAAGGTGGTGCTAGTAAGAAAGTGGGAAGAAAATGAGACCCTGTCGGAAAATCAGTACGGCTTCAGAAAGACGCTTGGAACAGCGGAGGCCATATATGACTTTGCAGAGGACCTATATAGTTCATTAGATAAAAAACAGGCGGTAGCAGCGGCGTTTATAGATATCAAAAAAGCGTTTGATTGTGTGAGTCACGGAATACTGTTGAATATGCTAAAAAAAGAAAAAATGGACAGATATTTGCTAGACTGGATTTCAGCCTACCTGCTAGGCAGGAGTCACCAAACTCTGGCAAATGGAGAAGTGTCTGACACAGTAACGGTAGAGTATGGAGTCCCCCAAGGCTCCATCTTAGGCCCGTCACTCTTCATTTATTACGTTAACAGGATATCAAGCTTAGATAGTGTAGCAAAAATTAAGATGTATGCAGACGACGTAGTGCTGTATGCGCCAAGCACTGCCCCTGAGGAGGCCCTAGGAAAGCTTAATGAAGGTATAATGAAGCTGGAATCGGTATGTAAGGAGCTAGGCCTAACAATAAATGAAGAAAAATCTAAATTTATGTGGTTCGCCACACATAAGAAGATAAAAAAGTGTGAACAGAAACCAAATGTTACTGTCACAGGTAGGCCTATTAAAAGAGTCAGTTGTTTCTCATATTTAGGAGCAGTTTTTGATGAAAATCTAGGGTTCAAGCAGCACGCTAAGAAAACATTAGGGGAAGCTAATCTTCTAAACTTTAAGATGTGGCATATCAGAGATATGCTGCCGATGCATGCTGCTATAGCTATGTACAAACAAGTCATCATGCCGCATTTTGACTACTGCTCCTTCCTGACAGATGGAACGACAGTAGTGCTACGACGACAGATACAAGCAGCTCAAAATAGGATCTTGCGCTGTATACTAAGGGTAAAGATAGGGCAGGAGTCTACAGCTAATATACACGCGTTATGTGAGGCCCCTTTACAGAAGCAGAGAAGGAAGGAACTCCTCATGTCTCTGATCTATAAAAAAAGGAGAAAAACGCCAGTCCTTAAGACTAGGCGAAGAACTAGAGCAGACCACAAGGACAATTTCGAGATGCCGACGCCACGTCTATCCCTGTACAAGAAGGGCCCCTCATACAGGGGAAAACAGCTTTGGAATAAACTCCCACATGGAATCCAAACGGCGGAAACTAAAACAATCTTTAAGGCAAGGACAAAAAAGTGGTTCAAGACAGACATGAGGGGGAGGAGGAAAACCCTACTGGAGGAGAGAAAGAGGAGGAAGCCGCCATGAAGTGAAAAGGGATTTGGGGTGGTAGGACCAGACCAATAGGACACGAAGCCAGGATGAGGAAAGGCCCTAGGATCTGTGACGTTTGAAGTACTACTGTTTGGAATTCTCTTTTAATTTATCTACTCGCCATCATCTTGTACATTCACCATAGGATTAAGGTATTACCAGACTGCACGTCAGCAGCAAAAGTCCACCCTGACCAGGATTACAGTTGCTCCGTTGAGCCAGGAAAATCACATTAAAACATATATATGTCTTGCGAAGACATCTAACCAGTAAATTTTTCATAGAAAACATGATCTCAGCATATGGTTTCGAGGAAACTCTTAACACGATATAAACAATAAATTAGTAATGTTACACTCTGATTAAACATTTCAAATTGTATTATTGAAACCTTGTATGGGAAAATACTATCTCGAGGAGATAACTTAAGCTGAAGGGGGACAGAAAAACTTGAACCGGAAGATCAGATCAATAAATGAAATGAGGTTCATTTCAAAAAAAAAAAAAAAAAATTCCCATGCGCATGTCCGTATGCCACTATGTCTCTATGTTGTCTGTGCTCAAAACTTAATCAATATAAACCCCGGATGTAAACATACTGAGTAGCCTCCTACAGGGGCGGATCCAGGGGGGGGGGGGCGCAAGGGGCGCGCGCCCCCCTATTTTTCTGTACATTTTAATTTAGATGGTTCAACACCCCCAATGCTGTAGGGATTGCAGCGCCCCCCTTTTCAAAAATCCTGGATCCGCCCCTGTCCTACATGATGCACTGTACCCGTTATACTATGACAGCTACATGTCAGTCTATTATATTATAAGTGTAACCCCTATATGATAATGTGTGTGTTCTTTTCCTCCAGGACGTGGTGAAGATGAACCAGCTGCAGAACCTGCTGCATGACGCTCTGGTAGCCACTGACCACGTACAGAGCTGCGCCATCCTCAGACGCCGAGATGCCTCCCTCAGGGCCAGCTCCGTCGGCTTCAATGTACGTATGGGCTATATGTTTAAGTGTTAGATAGACTACACCTGGACCTGGTTCTTCCATATACCCACTGCCCCACCAGGTCGAGACGAGTCGCTGACCAGTGGGCAGTGGGTATGTGGGAGGACCAGGTCCAGGTGTAGTCTATCTGACTTAACCCTCGGGTATGCGAAATAACCAAGGTCCTTTGTGTTAGGTGTCACCCGTGGGTTAACCCACGGTGGACGGCTAAGACAAATGATTCGCACCTTGGTTATTTCGCATACCCGTGGGGTTAAGTCAGATAGACTACACCTGTACCTTGGTATGCCTTATAACCACTGGTCAATGACTCGGTGTATAACACCTCGTCTTGACCTTGTGGGGCAGTGGTTATGAGGCATACCAAGGTACAGGTGTAGTCTATCCAATACATACATCATGCCATATGCAGAGGGGAAATAGGAAACACTGTATAGATATTTGAATTTCTCTCATCAGAAGAAATAATTTCCTCACTAAAAAAGAGGAGAGTCACTGTATGCTGCATATATTATTGCCCTGATTAATAATAATTTTAGAATTTTGGGAGACTTACGCAGTAAGTTGAATTGAAGCACTACTTTTGTAGAGTGATAATTAATGTAATTTATTATAGTTATGGGAAGAAAAGAAAATAAGCATCTGTAGTGTGCAACAAGCCTCTAGGTAATCTAGGCTTGCCCATTCGCCTTCGTTTTTACCCCAGCCACGGAGGAACACCACCTCATGTCTTTGTAAAGAATGATAAAGGACGCGTCCCTGAAAATATCTATACATTCAATTGTATATCCATGTTATGTTTGCAGTTGTACCCAGACCAGGTGCAGATGTTGTTAGACGCCTTCAAGAACCCACCACAGACCAGAGAGGAGGGCGTCTACTTTGCAGACAAGCAGTACAAGTGTGTACGTGCCGACAAAAACTCTATATATGCCAAACATGTATGTACACAAACGTCTCTTCTCACTATAACCAAACGATTGCATTTCGTCCCAGATCTCGCCATGTCTTCAAATTCACAAATATTGCAGTGACCCGAGGTTTTGGAAAAACTATACTATTAGTGTCCAAACGAGTCCATAACCTATAATAATACTGTAATGCGATGCCACCTGTATCGTACATATGTCCTGTTGATCGTTATGAAAATGTATATAAAACTCCGCAACATGCCTGTTGGTTTACTAGCCATTGAGCCCATATACTCTGATATGTATTACATTTTTAAGATAGTCACAAATATATATGTTCACCTGTTGTTGTTTTTTTGTTTTGTGATAAATGTCAATATGATATAGAGTAAATTATAGGTCCTAGCGGGAGTAGGGCAATGCGCCCGTGCTAGGTTTAGGTGCATTTACATTTATTTCGATGTAACTGTATTTATTGAACCTAATAAAGCTTTTCTTTTTTAAACCAAAAAAAAACAAAAAAAACAGATGACCTATGTTTCATTTTACAGGGTCGGAGAGGGCTGGTCCTTGTTCGGACAGCTACGTTATTACTGGTAGCCACGTACGGCGACAATATGTACCCCAGTGTGTGTGTGGAGGCTGTAGAAAAACTAGGTAAGTCTATTTGGACATCTTAACACTTTAAGGACGGATGCCACTAAAAGATTACATTGGTCGTCATGATTCACTAATGCAGCCCCGGCAACTAACTCGCCGGGGCTGCATTGGTGCATCCCACACCCATTGGCAGAGCATAACATGGCATCCCGACATGACATTCGAATTTCGTTATAGGAGGTTAACAGAACATTTGTACTTTATGAGGGGGGGGGGGGGGCAGAAAGATATCCCCAGTATATGTACCTTATTTCGTGTGGAGAAACACAGTTATTACAATGCTCAAGTACTAGAATGGCCATTCTCCACCCCCTGTGGAGAAAACGATGCTCATTCTCCATGGGATGTTCCTCGGCTCCGCCGAGTGTGATATGATCCAAGGTACCACTCGTGGAGAAACTAGGAATTCAGACTGATCATCCTGGACCTCTGTCTATTTAATTGAGTATACTGCACATATTGATTAATGGCTACGCAATATATTCCTGATCTTTGATATTAGATTACTGTGATATTGTCATAATGCTGACAATTAGACAAGATTAGACAAGATTACACAATGTGTGTTCACCTTGTGTTTATAAGACCCCGATGGAGATACGTTGTGACCAGCTGTAGCTAACTCTAGCCTACACACCGTCAATCAAAACCTCCTTACATCTCTGCTTGAGACCTACTCTCGTTCCCAAATCCTTCCGAAGGAAGGCTCTGGTAACTGCCAAATGTTGGGATTTTGCTGGGTCTGGGAAACCCCTGCTGGTAGCTTGGAACCAGCGAACAGGAACAGGAAATGGAACCAGAAAAGCTGATGGTAAATCTACCTAAAACTACCATCATACATTCTGGTTCCATTTCCTGTTCCTGTTCGCTGGTTCCAGCCTACCAGCAGGGGTTGCCCAGACCCAGCAAAATCCAAAGTTCAAGGTCATTTGTCTGTCCCCAGAGCCTTCCTTCAGAAGGATTTGGGAACGAGAGTACTTGAGACCATGCTACGTTGTGTTTTTGAGTTTAGCGTCTAGGTGGCAGCAGCTGTGGCGGTGCACCACGTCGGGATTGTCGTCTGCCCCAGTCAAGTTGAGGCTGTAAAACATCTGGGTTAATCCCATCGTATTACAATAATGATACAGTTATAGTAGAATATAACAACGTATGGTCTGATCCGCACATCCTCCTTTACAAGACATGCCATACAGGTGGCCAGGCCTTGGTTTATTAGTGGTAGACCTTCACCTATATCTGGAATAATGTCAATACAATTATCAATGTACATGCTATGTATTACAAGTACATTTTACAACCTTCTACAACATTGCTGATTCACTATTTCCTTCTAATAGCATAGTGCCTGAGTCATACTGATTATAGAATCCGTAGGTAATGCATTGCATAGTATAGAGTTACTCTACGTGCGGACATAAGTTTGTCTACTTATGTCAGGAGAGTACAGGGGCGTGGCAATCGAGTTCAATGTAGGTGTGTGTGGGGGGAGGGGAGCTAGAGGGGGAGGGTTTTTTACACCTTTCCACTTGACTCTAGAAGTTTGAATTATTTTGGGGTTGCTAAAGAGTGTGCCTTTCTGGTTGCCAAATACTAGTAGTCCCTGGTACAATGGCTATGTAAGTCTGTAATCCTATCTCAGGCCCTTTGAGTCCTGTTCAAAAATAAATATATTCAGAGAGCAATATGGGCACCATATTTGGAGGGCAGGCCCTGGGCGTGAGTCCACTTGCAGTGTACATGATAAAGGTAGACAAGGTAGACACTTGAGGTGTCTGCTTCACTGAGTGTGTGCCATGAACGACACCATGCCCTGCCTATTGTCCAGCTGATTTATGATTATGAACCGTATGTGCTGCACTGATAACACTTAGATAATCCTGTATTGAATCTAATATCTGCATGGTGCTATAGACTGATAAAAACTCATATTTTATACATGTCACTTGGTTTCACTTCTGTTCACCAAATTTCGGTACAGGTGATATTGTAATATTGTAAGTGTCGATATATAATGGTTCTAATTGGCCCTGGATTAATTTTGGAACAATCGATATTGCAATGATAGAGACCTACCCGGTACTTTCATTATGAGTGCGGTTCGGGTAATGCAGCAGTAGTTTACCTATATAGTACATTTGTATATATAGGATTCTATGGATATACTTGATAGTGATAGAGCCCTATGATATATATTTTGGGTCCAAGTAATATATTTCAGTAACATAAGTATATAGGCCAATTGCTCTTATGGGTACACCTGCTATTGGAGTTGCATAGTGTCTCTGTCAATGTGGGTATCATGTTCCTACCAGTCTATACCCCACATGTGTCCCTAGCATAACATCCATGTTATTTAAATATTTACACAAGAGATGAGCTATAGGAGCTTACTATTTAGAGTAAACTACACAAACAGAGAACGTGGCAGTGTGTCCTTCAGATCCCCCTGGCCTGGCCTGGCCTGGCTGTGCACTGGTGCATGGACACGATGCTGGAGATACAATCACAGTCATTGCCAGGTTATAGATCTACATCCCATGTACCCAAATAAATAACAGACCAAGCTATCTCATTTATCTTGGGATATTCTCGTTGATGCATTCTAATACATGCTCACATACGTGACTGTCCATTGATTCACTATCGCTATCAAATGGTCCTAGACCCCTAAATTCGACATGGCAACATGGGCATTTCTTAAATTCGACATGCGACATGAGGCCTAGTGACATGCGACATGAGGCTTAAAATCATAGTGACATGGGACATGGACAGTTCTTAAAATCGACATGGGACATGAGCATTTTTTAGCGACATAGACATGCGACATGGCCAATTCTTAAAACCGACATGCGACATGGGGACCCCCCCCCCCCCTCCCCCCATCAAGGGCCCCTATCAACCCGACACACGATCGGACTGGGGCTAATCCTAATTACTAGGCGTCGCTACAAGTGGAGATCACTGCTCTAAGTACCCTAAATATGGGTAGGCAAAGGAATAATTCCTTGATCTGCCTCTTTCCAACATTCCTCGAGGTTATTAGTACAAAAAAAGCTGAATCGGAAAGCGGCTTAGACGAGAATCCCTGTGCCAAAAATAGGTCTGATAATCCAACGTGTGCGCTCTAGTGACTGATGAGGGAAACAGATAAATAAACTTCATTTGAATGCTTAAATTAGGTGGTATTGAGTATTGAAACACACCCTTTTCCCTGGTCATGGATCACACGGCCAAGTGTAGAGGATTGTAGAAAATGATTTAACATATCATTGAAAGGAGCATGCCTGTGTGGCTATCTACGTAGGAATTATTCCAGTTTTTACCTTTTTAGCACCCATACTCCCTCTCACAGCTGGTACTTGAGCCATGAACTGTGATCTGAGTAAACCTACTTTAAAGCTGTTTATATCCGGGTCTAAGCTCATGGCAGGGTCATAACTTCATTTTATGCGGTAGGATTTCACTTGGGAAGGGCTATATTTATTTTAAGGGTGTGTTCAAAGATATGTCGGCCCATGCAGAAAGCGAATGAAACCATTCACCTATATAAAGTACAGGTGTTCTGGTGTGGGAAAGATATGAGGTGCTCAGTATGGACAAGTACTCTGCGACCTAAAACAAAGAGATTAGCCAAGCCATGACCTGGACTTAGTTGAGAATAATCCAGGACTGTATACCTAGAACACTAAGTACACAATGCTGTGGAATGTATCGCTAGGTTGGTGCCTGTCCTTCCAAATTTAGTGGCCTGTCGTAAACCTGAATTGTACATACCACGTACTCCATTTGGACTCACCTGGCATGGGCTCCAATTGTGTTCATGAAAACGCATGTGACTATAGAATATACAATCACAGGTGTTATGACAAGATAGGAAAGAGGTTTTGACAATGACAAGCGTAACAAGACAGGGAAGAAGTTTTGACAATGGCAAGTGCAACAAGATAGGAAATAGGCTTTTGACAGTTGCAAGTGTAAAGGAATAGCATGGTTCTCCTTGTATATGGGGATGTATCTTGCAGGACTCTTGAATCTCAGTATTTTCTTGTAATAAACCCAACCCCTACCCTATACAGGCAGGTGACAGTTATTCATTATCTATTTCCTATAATGAGGATAGTAACAACAATGCAATGTAAAACACATACATGGCCTGTTTACTGAAATTGTGACACTATTAGTATTGTATAGGGAATGCAGAAATAGGAAAAGGGTGATAGAAAGATTAACATGCCATTAGTTTGGGCAAAACTGGTTAGTGGACATGAGATATAGTATTTCTATACGTGACCAGCTGCCCACCTGGCAGTGAGTTAAGAGTATAGAACATTGTGGATCATTGTCTTAACCTGCACGCAACCTGGCACCAGTTCTCACAATGGACCCCCGGGTCAGTCAGCAGGTTAAGGCCACACCATGGCCAACACTAACATGTACTCAAACAGTGACACCCAGGCCGGCACCCAGGACACCCTATCCTCACTATACATAGTGTCATGGTTTGTAGAAATAAGGAATGGCAATGAGAGAGAGGTGGGACAGGTATTAATGAACATTTGATAATAGAGGACTCAATAGAAAACGTGGAGTTGCAACTTTGTGATATCATCCTGATTACCCACCTCCCGCTGATTCATACTTACCCTGATTGTTTTTTAAAAATTATTATTATAGATATCCAGCTCATTGAGATTCCAAGAAGGTATACCAGTATTCTAAGACAGGATATATGCCATATAATATGATATTCTCGAATTATTTGGCTTACATTAATAAGGAGAACGCAGAGCTATAATCTAGACCCAAAAGCCCTCTGCAGGCTCTGGAATAGGCTTGACCGTATTTAAGCAGAGACACGTTGGTAAACATTCCACTTGTTTCTGTGCACTCATGCAAAATGTGGCAAGTTGTCTGGGTGGGGGACAGGCCAACTGTTCTGAATCGGCACGACTCAGTCAGTGTAAATGTTTCACTGACAGAGTCGTTCAGGTTACATGAGGTGCTCAGGTCCTAAATACTCCCTTTACACCCAGGAGGTGGGCCTAGTGGAGGTGGGATTTGAGGATCAGGATTCTGGTTTGGTTCATCCCATTGACCCCAGCTGCTGCACCACGCCATACAACTATACGGGACTATAGATGTTCCCACCATATATGGGACTCAACAATTGAGGTGTATTCAGGAAAGGAAATTATGAGTTTCAATGTGTTTTTGCCAGTCATTTCATTTTTGATCATACAGTAGAAGCCCTACACAGCATTTTTAAGTATAACCAATGGAAAATGAGGACAATTTCTGAAATTTACAACTAAGTGGGTGAGTGAAACAGTCTAAAATAGGGGTTACTTTGACCTACACAGGCCTATATGCTGTTGGATTTTCAACTTTCTGAAGCATCATATGTGTCCGAGACAGAATATCAAGACCATTAGCATCAAACACAGAGTTTGCAATTTTAATTCCTTGGGAAGCAGACTGCCATGGCTTTCCAAAACTGTTTTAAGTTGAGAAAATGGGCTATAAATATTGCTTGAGTTATGAGGCAGAATGTAATAATTTGTCACCTATCTTTTAGCACTTTTTGCAAGAAAGCGCCACTTAGTTTACTCTGGAAAGCCTGTTTGGTAGAGATAATGGTGAGATTCCCTAAAGTAGAACACAGTGGGATGACTATAACTTTATTTCGGCAGCCAATATTACGCCCCTAGCATCTCAACTAGTCCCCCCCTCCACCCTTTAGGATTGTAGCTCTAACTACTAGCTTTGATTTGCATTGACTTTCGAGTCTCAGAGCATAACGGTTCAAGAATTTCTAGCATATTTTTTCCAATGGCAGGCATAAAACCTGTTTGCCTCATTCTGAGAATCTCTCTAGAGGCTCATATTTTCCAAAGTAAGGGTGCTAGAGTTATCAAAATAGGTTCAAAAGAAGCGGAATTTAGTTTTACTCATTCTGTGGACTTCCCATGTCCATACTATGAATAGTTTTTTGTGAAATGGCTGTCAGAGTGGTGACAGATAGCTAAAAATCCCAGATTTCATTTAAAAATTGTAATGGTTTCCATGGCAACCGGTCACATGATTTTCAAAATATGGGAGTGACAACGCCACAATCATTTAGCCTTTTATTTTAGCTTTAACCTGATATTTGGATCACTATTGTATGTTCAGGGGTTGCGAAATTATCAATGACTCTTCAAAACATACAGGGGAAACTTTAAGTTTTGAGTCCCATATTTGGTGGGAAGATCTATAGTGCATTAGGCTATGGGGGCCGCCATCTTGGCTCAGAATAATGCATTGTGGTTAGGCCCCCGACTCCAGAGCAGTGCATCATGGGTGAATTTCTTATCAGCACCTTTGTTCTAGGTGTGAGGGAAGGGGATTAGCCTGATAAGGTGATGGAGTTTAGCCCCCGACTTCCTCAGGTACCAGGATGCGCTAGTCCCGTATACATACAACGCCTGGGTGGCGTCTAACCCACCAACCCACTGCACAACTGTTGTGAACACTCCCTGTCCCTACCTAGACTATGGGATGTGTTGAATCTCTGCACCATTATCCCATATAGTGTAGAATGTGCTGAATCACTGTACCCATATCCCATTCCTAACTGGCGAAAACGTGGGATATGCTGAATCGCTGTAGCCTTCTCTCATTCCTTAAGCATGACATAATGTTGAATCGCTGTATTCTCCTATCCCTAAAGCGTGGGATATGCTGAATCGCGGTCGCCTTCTCCCATCATTAAAGTGTGGGATGTATTGTATGTAAAGAACAAAATGGTATACATGGTTGGCTGTGGGTTACAATAGGGTGCATCAACAACGTATGGACCGGGGTGCATATGTATCCATTCGTCTGATTAAATCGTGGCGGATGTGCGGAGGAGCGGGCCTGCGCCAATGCATAAAGAGGGAGCTACACGAACAATGATCAGATTATGTTGCAGGTACATGAGTTCTGCCAATGGGTGGTGTCTGATGTATTATCTTAGTACATCCTGGGTGTGTCTATAGATTCTCGATTTACTTTTTCCAGTCTCTATATATGGGGACATAATTATATACCAGGATTACCAAGGCAGCTCTTATTACTGTAGAATAACGAATGAGACAAAATCAAATTGGAATAGCAAATCGTAGGGATAAGTGTAGGCCGGGGCAGTAAAGACCATATGGCGACCTGTCATAGTCGCTTGTGAACCATAAGTTAGCAGATATATAAAAGAGCTCCTTGTTAAGCGTTGGTCATCCATCATACATGTGAGTGACACCTGACCAGGTGACAGCACCTAAGACCAGCACCTAAATCACACCAATATGTACACGTGTACCTGATAAATGAGCTTTAGGTCTGGGACATCTTGTCAAGTTCCTAAATATTCCCCTAATTGCATCTGGATGGGAACTCTGTAATGTTTAGGAATTAGACTCATGGTACAAAATTCACATGAAATGATAGATGGTGGGTCAGGTGATTATCAAGCTGCATTAAGCACATGTTGCTCACCGATGCCTCCTCACATGTGTACTGCAGGTGGGGGTGTATGTTCACCTGTAGTGCTTGCGGTCAAGTAGGGCTTAAGGTACACAGGGAACTAATTGATGGACGTGACACAGTTCATGCGCAACCCAGCTGACAAAAAAACGTTATTTTACGTCAAAATAACGTTCTAAAATTGTCTATAACGTTATACCATAGTGAGGAGCCTTAGAGGAACGTTATGTAACGTTAAATAACGTTACAAAATGTTGTATAACGTTTTTTGTTCACTGGGAAGTATATTAATATAGGTGGGTTGATCGGCACACGCAGTGAAGTTTGGCCCTGATGTCACCAAATTAAGGCTGGAACCATTCTCCCTAAGCGGGTCCCTAATACCTCACCTCACATTAATATGCTACAAACATGTAGAAAAATACCAACTATTGATACCATCTTTGACATATTTCACTCGTGTGGGCACGATTACGGCCGAGTGGGATTCACCCCAGCCCCCATGAGTGAAAAACGTCCGAGATTGTATCAATGCAGTTTTTTGTTTAAAAAAAAATTAAAACCATTTACTGAAGGAAGGACAACTTTGTATTAGCCTTCTATATTGAATACGGCAACATTGTGTTCAATCAGGGGCATTGGATACTGTGCTTCCAGTACCTAAGTTTAGTAAATCTTGTACCTCTACAAAATAAAATAAAAAGCATTAATATCACCGTGTATATGACATATGGGGAGTAGGGTAGTGGAGCACATATCACAAGTGTGGGCTTCATAGGGAGCAATAGGTGAGGGAGGGAGGGAAGCACACAAATGGCAAATTACAATCTGAATAGAGTTCTAACGGTATAGATGTACTACTTAAGTTACTATACATGGGCAGGGTGCCATCCGGTTGCTGTCTGTGTGTATTGACACCAGCCTTATACATAAACCATGCATCAGGTATACAGCACAAAGGGGACACCACTCTACTCTGGCAATACATCACGTACTGTGTCCATGGTAAAGGTGCCAGTTTGCCCAATCCAATAATTCCTACCACAGCAAATACTACGACCTAAACCAGGACTTAGACCACAATGTGACGGCATATAACATATCTTACATACCGTGGTATAATGTGGTAAACATTGCTACATACACACACACATACACACACACACACACACACACACACATATATATATATATATATATATATATATATATATATATATATATTGTAATAGAAAGACTAAGGCCGGCTGGGGAATGCAAGGAACACGAGAACACAGACAGTTTATGAATAAAGGCTTGTATTCAGGAAAGTGCTTGACTAGAGGTTATTATTTATACATAAGGCACATCAACAGTTCTTATGACCAACTGCGGAGTTCGGAGCTCAGGGAGTACGTCCGTCGCCAAGCTTGAGCCAAAGTAGACTGAGGCGCGACTCCGCAGCGCGCCCTAATATAGGGCTCGCTACGGAGGCGCCCTCTGGTGGACGGCGGACGAACTACTCCTGCGCTCCAGACTCCGCAGCGGCTCCTTCCCGCTACACCCTTCCCTCGTTATTTACAGCTGTACCCTCCCTCCCTAATTGAAGTAGAGATAAATATAGACTCCGCAATACCGGATTACAATTGGTGGTATCCCTGCGACTTAACTGTAGTTACATTTGACTCAACATGCTTATTTATGTAGCGCTGCTCCCGCGAAGTTACAGTCGTAAACGGTGAGATCGGCTCGATCCTATGTTAACATTAATAATATTTAAACTGCACGACTCCTGCGGAGTTCGCTTATGATATAACCTATGCGGAGTCCCCTGTGGGGATCTTAAGTCTCTAATGCTGCCGGAAACATGCTGCCCGAACTTCTAAGGTGGTGAGGTGGTGGATGGTGATGATGGTGAAGATGACGGGTGGAGGGAATGACCGGTGCCTCCACGCCGGCCGCTCCGTCCGGACTTTCTGCGGGGTCCTACTCGTCCCTACGGCGAGGGGGGGATCCTCCTCCTTCCTACAAGTCAACACAATTTAAAGGTAAGGTCAGGTAAGATTTCTCTCTTCTTTTACTCCTCCCTCCCGTAGCGCTCACGATGGTAGTATCACTTCTCCCCTTCTTAAGTACTACCCGTGGAGGTCCTGTACTGGTCCTCCGCCGCCCCGGGGCCCTATACCGGGCCTCTGGCGTCTGCTTCATTCCCCTCCCTTCCTTCTTACGGCTTCCCCTCCCTCTCGTCCCCTCTGGTTATTATCAGGCTGGATGGCGAACTCACCTTGCGTGGTCGTGGCCTCCGCTCGTCTTGGAGTAGCCGGTATCTGGTTGTGATTGATGCTATGACATCGTAGGTCCCCGGGCCAATCACCCGTAGACGGCTGGATACGTCGCCCCCGGTGGCCGCAAATTCCTCCCCCATGGAGATGGGGGGGAGTAAAAATGCAGCCCACCGCTCCAGCCGGTTTGGCTCCCTACCGGAGACAAACCACCACGGCATCCAGGCGGGTGGATCTGCCGTGGGCCCGTGCCGGTGGGATCCTAGCACTCGGGCGGCTGAAGGGGGGCCACTCCCTGGGCGAGCGGTTGGGGAGTGTCTTTGCGGTCGAGCGCTGGTGGGTGTGCGGAGTGGCCTGGTTCGCGTTCCCCCCAGTCGCTGCTCTTCCGCCGCCTTCTGATGATATTTGGCTCTTCCTTGTAGCCCTCCCCACTTCTGAGTGGGCGCCGGGGGCACCACCCTTTCCGTCTCTGGTCTGGCGGACTCCTTTGGTACTTTACGCCTCGGGTGGCTGTCTTGTGGGGACCGCCACTCCTCCGGTGCCGCTGCAGGGGGAAAGTCCTGTACTAGAGCGTCCAGGTGGGGGTTGGGTGGGGGGTGGGGTTCGTCTGGTTCCCTCAAGGGGGTCGACGTAGGTGGCCGGGTGGGATCATAAGGGTAAAACACTACTCTGTGTGTGGGGTTGCTGGGTGGCAACAATGTTACCAGAGAGTTGTTCCACTCCCCGTCGTCGTTGCGCCCCTCCTGCCAGACTACGTCTCCCGAGCCATCCCACATAGCCAGGAGATGTACCATCAGGTTGGCGGGCATGATAAAAAGCTCGCCGGCTACCTGAGGCATCGCGGGCACCACCCTCCGCGTGTCGGCCTGTCCAGTGGTGGGGGTGGACGTGCCGGGGATGGTAGCGTCTGGTTCTCCCTCCGGAGGTGGGGACTGTTCCGGGCGTGGTGACTCTCCGCCTGCTACTTCCCGTGGGGAGATAGTGACGGTGGTGCGCGTCACTTGCTCCTCCCCCTCCTCTTCCTCCTCGGAGAGGGCTACACGGTGGTATCGTACTGGGGGGCGCGGGGGGGGCTCTTCCACCTCAATCACGTATCCCGCGCTGTGCGGGATAAAAAGACCTGGGGAGGTCTGCGCAGGGGAGGAGAGGGTATGGGTGAGGGACCTTTCGGTGGGAGGGGGAACTCCTGCTGCCACCAGAGCCTCCTTCTCCTCTGGAGTGTCCCCAAAGCTTAGGTAGATGCGCATGCGCTCCTGCAGGCGGCGGGCCCTCTCTTGTGATGTCTCCTCGTCCTCTGGCTGATCCGTGGGGGGGGGGTGGCGACTGCCCGCCCGGGGTCCCCATTGCCATGAGGTTGGTGGCGGCCAGTGCCGCTTCTGCCTCGGAGGAGATGCTGGCTGCCGGTCGGCCTTCCGGCGAGCCCAGGCTGAACCTGGGTGAGGGGCCCAGCGAGTCCGCCCGCTCTTCCTGCAGGGGTGAGGTGGTGAGCTGCTCGGAGGCCGTTAGGGTGGATTCACTGCCCGATGGTGCCGCCTCCATCTCTTCTGGTTCTTTGGTTGGGGGTTGTTTTCGCTCCGCCTTTGTGGGGGTACGGGTCAGTACCACCACCGGCACCCGCAGTCCGATCTCCTCGGCAGTTGCTGCCTGTCTCGGGGGTTTATTTGGGGGTAGCATGACCACTGTCTCCTTCCTTTTCTTACCCCCCGGTGTACTCTCCTCCGTTTCTCTCCCCCGCTTTCTGGCTGAGGCAGAGGTGGAGCCAGTAGATGAGGTGGAGGAGGTTTTCCTGGCGGAACTGGTGGAGGTAGAGGTGGACGAGGCAGAGGAGGTCTTGCTGGAGGAGCCGGTGGGGGTAGAGGTGGAGGAGGTCTTGCTGGAGGAGCCGGTAGGAGTGCCCTTTGAGGTGGTGGCTACCTTCCTGCCCGACTCCGCGGATGACTCCGCAGCCTGTTGTCTCTCTCGGGCTCTCCTCTCCTCCACCCTGGGAGACGATCGATTAGGCACAACCACCACGCTAGGGACCGCCTTAGACGACGAGGAAGTGGTCTTACCCTTACCAGCCGGGGATGACTTGCTGTTGCCAGAGGTAGTGGGCCGGGCTGCGGAGTCGCGGCTCCTACTGGCGGAGGCGCTGCTCTCCCTCCGGCTGCTGGACCCCCGGGCCGGTGTGGAGGATCGTCGGCGGCTGGCCGACTCCGCAGACGGTGAGGGTGCCGTCTCCCTGGCCGCGGACGCTGGGGAAGTAGAGGAGGGACGGCGGAGGGTGGGGTCAATGGGGTGTTTGTCCGGCATCGGTTTCTCCCCGGTCACCCAGGGATGCTTAGGGTCCCGGTGATAGCCCTCGAGGTGTCTCCTCAGGTCTCTTTTCCGCACGGCGGCAAAGACCCCCCCTGCATTCCCTCCTCGGCATCGGTTGGTGCCTGTGCCCCGGGGGCACAGCCATCCCATGGCCTGGCCATCTGCGTGCTGCTCTCTGATGTGCCTTGCCCTATTACATGATTTGGTGAACGTCTTATCACACAAGGAACAGTGATACAACCCGTCTGCCTCCATGTCGTCTGCATGCGGAGTTGGAGTCAAGATGGCGTCTTTATTATGGTTCTCATCCGGGCGGTGCGGATCTCGCCTCTCGCGAGACCTGCCGCGAGAGGATGACTCCGCCGAACTCCGCGCGGAGTCCCGGTCGTCTGCATCCTTAGTTTGCCTCCCTCTTCCCTTTTCTTTAGACCTACTGCGATCTCTACGGGAGCCTGAGCTTGCTTGCTCCTCCCTGCGAGTTTTTGATGGAGCCGTGGTTGATGTAACTCCCTTCCTTCCCCTCATTTTTGCTGTGATGCTCTGGGACGCTCTGGTCGTTTCTGCGGAGCTTCGCGGAGTCCCCCGCCCGCGCTGGTGCGCGGCGATCCCCGGCTCTGCCCGCTGGTTCCCCCCGGGTGGTGCGGAGTCGACTCCGCAGCCGTGCCCCGACCATTTCCCCACCCACCTAACTACTGCTGCCCCCTCTCTTTCTTGTACTCCCGGGGGAGGAGGGGGGATGACCTTCAGTTGATCGAACGGTACTACTTTGGCCTTCCTGCCCTCCCCCTTTATTTCGTACACTGACTGAGAGATGCGGGCCGTTACTACCCAGGGGCCCGTCCACAGGCGTTGCAGCTTGGGACTTCGCCCTATCTTCTTGCCGGGGTGGTGGTGGTATACCGTGGCTCCCACCTCTATCTCCCGGGTGGTCGCCCTCCCGTCGTAATTGCGGCTCTGTCTGGCGACCGACGTCCCAATGTGTTCCCGAGCCAGGGCGTGGGCAGTGGCGGTGTTCCTCTGCAGGCTAGCGACATACCCCGGCCTGCCCTCCCCCACCCCTTCCATGGGCTCTGGGTACAGAAGGGCCAAGGGCAGGTTAGTTTCCCGCCCCAACATCATCATATTTGGTGTCACTCCGGTCGTGGAGTGCACCGAGGACCTGTATGCTGACATGACCATTGCGAGATGCTCGTCCCAATCTGAGTGGTCCTCCGCTACCACCGCGGAGAGCAACGCCTCGATGGTGCGGTTAGCCCTCTCCACCATTCCGTCCGAGCGTGGGTTGAAAGCACACGTGCGGGTCTGCCTGATCCCCAGAATGCGGATGACTTCCCGGAACAGGTTAGACTGGAAGTTGCGCCCTTGATCGGAATGGAGACTAACGGGGGCCCCAAACCGGCACACCACGGTGTCCACTAGTGCCCGAGCCACCGTGGCCGCCTCTTGGTTGGGGATGGCCACCGCTTCGGCCCATTTCGTGAAGTAATCTATGATGACTACTATATACAAATTCTTCCTGGGGGTTAGTGTCAGAGGTCCCATAACGTCTATGGCGATCCTCTCCATGGGCAGCCCCACCCCCACGTGTCCCATCGGAGCCCGTGTGGGGTGGGGTGCCGGCTTCCTTTCGAGACACATTTTGCACGTGGCCGTCCAGTAGGTTATGTCCCTTCTGAAGTCCGGCCAGTACCATCTTTCTTGTAGCTTCCGTACAGTTCTGTCCCTCCCAAAGTGTCCCACCATACCTCCCCCGTGCGCTGCCTCGAAGGCCTCGGCCTTCCTTTTGTCAGGTACCAGGATCTGAAACGCTCTGTTGCTTCCGGGGACGAACCACCATCTCCCTAGAAGTCCTTGCTTTATGGCCAACCTACCCAGTTGTGTAGCCAGAGATTTCACCGCGTACCCTTGGTCTGCCAGTGTCTCCTTGCAAGGTTCGGTCCCTTCCTCCACCCATTTGTACACCAACCCTAGAACGGCATCCTCCTTCTGGTCATTTTTCCAACTCTCTCTAACTTCCCCCGCTATGTCCGGGTCGTCTGCTCCCCGTCTAGTAATGGCCCGTACCGACGCCGGCACCGCCTCCTCTTCCTCGTCTGACCTCCCACACTGTCGGCAAGGGATCCGGGAAAGCCCATCCGCATTGCCGTGTAGCCTGCCGGCCCGGTGTTCTATAGTGTAATCGTAAGTGTCCAATATGGAGATCCATCTGGCCACTTGTCCCTCCGGTTCTTTGAAGGCCATAACCCACTTCAATGCTGCGTGGTCCGTGCGGATGAGGACGTTCCTCCCCAGTAGGTAATGTCGAAATTTTCGTAGCCCGAAGATAATCGCCAGTAATTCCCTACGGGTGACGCAGTAGTTCCGTTCCGCTCTGTTGAGCGTGCGGCTGCCGTATGTGAGGACGATCTCTCGTACATCCCCCCCCTCCCCTTGTCTTTGGGACAGCACCACCCCAAGGCCGGTGTCAGAGGCGTCCGTGTCCATGACCAGTTGTCCCTCATCCTCCGGGTAGCCCAGGATGGGTGACTCCATCAGTAGGCGACGCAACTCGTCAAACGCCACCTGACACCCCCTGTCCCACTTGAAAATTCGTCCCTTATCTGCCATCTGTGTGAGGGGTTTCGCCAGGGTAGCGAATTCCGGGACGAAAGCCCTATAGTAACCAGCCAGCCCCAGGAAGCTCCGCACCTCCGTCAGACTCTCCGGCACCGGCCAGTCCCGTATAGCCTCTATCTTCGCCGGGTCCGTAGCTATCCCATCCTTGCTGACCACATGCCCCAAGAAACCGACCTTCCTTCTAGCCAGCTGGCATTTTGATGGTTTGATTTTCAGGCCGGCGGCTTCTAGGCGCCCCAGTACCTCCCCCAATCGTTGGAGATGGCCCTCGAAGTCCCGGGCGAAGACGACGATGTCGTCGAGGTAGACCAGGCAGGACGTCCATTGTAGGCCCCGCATGGCTACCTCCATCAGTCTCTCGAACGTACCGGGGGCATTGCACAGTCCGAAGGGCATCACCGTGAACTGGTACAACCCCCGGTGCGTCGAGAACGCCGTCTTCTCCCGGTCCTCCGGGGCCATCTCCACCTGCCAGTACCCGCTGACGAGGTCCATGGTGCTGAACCATCGGGACCCCGCCAGCGTATCCAAGGAGTCGTCGATGCGTGGTAGTGGGTATGCGTCCTTTCTCGTGGCCTCATTGAGACGGCGGTAGTCCACACAGAAACGCATGGTGCCGTCTTTTTTCTTTACAAGAACCACGGGGGAGGCCCATGGCCCGTTTGCCGGTTCTATGATGCCCGAGGTTAACATTTTTTCTACCTCTGCTTCCACTAATGCCCGCCGATGCGGAGCGAGTCTCCTTGGTGGCATCCTAATCGGGGGGTGCTCCCCTGTTCGTATGTGGTGTTGGATGCAGTTTGCCCTCCCCGTGTCCCCTGGTCTCAGCTGAAACGCCCCACAGTGCTTGCGCAGGAGGTTCTCCAAAGGGGTCTTCCGATCCTCCTCGACGCCCTCCGTCAAGATGCGGATGAGGTCGTCCGCTTCCCCCGGGGTTCCCTGTGGATTGCAGGTGGCGACTCGGCACTTAGCCGCTTCCCCTCGGTTTATTTCCGCCGGTTCTTCCACGGGTTCCAGCGAGGCCAGTGTCATGTCCTTGTACACGACGACTGCGTCTTGTCCAGGGTTAAATATTCGCACTGGTGTGGTTTCTTTTGTCGTGTCCACCAAGGCGCGCCCGACCAGCAGGCCCCTGTCTTCCTCCACCTCCCGTAGGCCTTCCACCAGGCCTCCTTCTCCTCCCGTCCAGTCTCCCACCAGGTATCCCCCTATTATGGCTTCTTCCCCTGGCGGTATTACTTTGGTGTGGCAGCTTATGACTCGACAGAAGTTCAGTTCTTCTTCCTCCAGCGTTGGTAGCAGCAACCGTTCCCCCGCCAAATCCACCAGAAATCCCGTTTGTAACAGGAATCGCGATCCCACTATTGCGTCCGTAGGTAGCTCGGACAGCTGAAACGTCACCTTCCACGATCTACATTTGACCCGGAGCAGCACCGTGACACGCCCGTATAATTGTAGTGGCCTCCCTTCCACCGAGTATACAGCTTCGTTTGTCACCTCGTAGGCCCCTGGTTCCCCATGGGTCCGCCACCAAGAGAGGGAGAGCATGTTCACAGTAGCCCCCGTGTCCACCAGACATTCTACGCTACTGTCCCCTATTCTCCCCTCCACCAGGAGGCCGGACCCGCCCTTCTCCAAGCGTCCTACCACGATCTCTGTGCGCCCCTCTCCCATGTCGACCCTAGACTGGCCATTGTCTAGGGTCGGTTTTAGTTTTCCGCCGGCTGTGGAATGATGGCCGGCGCGGAGGCGGTTCCTCCCGCTGCACTCCCGCTTGCCTCCCTTGCGTCAGCTGCGGCTATCTCGTCCCTCCACCTGGGGCAGCTACTCCTCTGGTGTCCCAACGCGGCACAGTGGTAGCATCGGATCTCGGACATCGGCAGCCGGTCCTTTCTCGGTCGGTTTGTTCTTTCTCCCCCCTTGTATGACGATGAGGAAGAGGAGGAGTTAGCCGGTTTCCCTAGTGCGGCCTTCATGGTCTCCCGGAATTTGGCGTTCTCCTCCCTCTCCTTCACGGCATCCTCCCGCATGGACTTGAGCTCTTCTCCCATTGTTTGGCCCGTGGCCCGGACATTCTGTGCCGAGCCATGCGGCCGCATGCAGGCTTCTGCATGCAAAGCCACTTGTACCGCTTGGGAGAGGGTAGTAGCCGACGATTGGTGTACCCACATTTGCATCTGGATGTCCTTCAAGGAGTCCACGAAGTGGTCCTTTGCCATAACGTCCACCGTAGCCATGTCCGCCAGTGGGTACGCCAGCCTCGTGTACCTCTCTACTTCCTCCGCATGTGTTTGGAGGCATTCCCCCTTGTTCCTCTCCTTGCCCTTTAGTATGGCCTTGTATCTGGCGGCCTGGTTAGGGGGCTGGAACCTCGAGACGAGCGCTGCTCTCAGTTTCCTGTATCCTCCCTCCGCTCCTGGTTCTATCCCCGACAGAAGACGTCTTGCTACCCCTGTCAGGCTTAGCCCAAGAAATACCCCGGCCGTGGTTTCGTCCCAGCTGTTCGCCGTACAACACAGATCGAAGTGAGACAGGTATTCCGAAAGGTGTGTCTGGCCGTCGAACTTCCCAGGCATGTAGACTGGTTTCACCGGCTTCCTGCCCCAGCTCCCTTCCTGCTGCAATCCTTTCCCTGCTCCCGGTGTCATCGTCGTGACTGACCCAGCCGCATTTGGTGACAGGTACTTCTGCGCATTCAGCTGGTAACCTTGTGGTTTCCATTCCATTGCGTCTCCCCCGCCTGGTGGGCCTCCCCCCATGTACGTAGCTGAGACCAACGGCTGCATACCCCCTGGGTTTGCCACTTGAGGATCTACTTGCGGCTTGGACTCTGCGTACCCCGTCCCCCATTCTCTTTCCGCCGGCTCCGTGGACACTCCCGCCCAACCCCCTTGGTTGATGGTGGCCCCACTTTGCCCCTGCACTTCAGCTGCTATAGCCGCCCTATACGCTGCTTCCCTCCTGGCTACTTCCTCTCGAGCTGCTTCTACCTTTGCTATCTCTCTCCGCACCGACTCTGCCCTCATGGCGTCCTCCTCCGCCCTTTCCACTCTCTCCGCCTCCATGCGTTTCCTCTCTGCCTCCAGGGCTGCGGCCCCTTCCCTAATCTCAGCCCGTCTTTTGGCCTCTATCCTGCTGATCTCTTCCCTTTCTCCCTTTCTCCTCTCTTCCTCCCTTTCCGTGGCCATTCGCAAAGCTTCCACTTCCCTAGCCACTTCCTTCTTTGACTCCTCTATCCTCTTATTTTCCTTCACCAAGGCCATCTCCTTCATCCTCGCCCGCACCTCCTGTAGGATGTACTCATGTCCCGTGGGGGTGGCCCCGTTTCCTCCCCTTCCCTCGACTCCGTTTCCTGCTGCGGAGTCGACTCCGCACTCCTCTCCCGCGAGATCCCGCGCTGGCCGCGAGAGCGGGACGGTTTCCTTGGTAACTTTGTTTACCTCCGCCGCCGCCTCCTCCTCCGGCGCCCATGGTACAGTATCCGCACTTTCTCTCCCTTCTAGACTCCCCTCGTCCTCTCTTGGTGCCCATATCCTCCTTCCTTCATCTGCTACTCCGCAGGACCTCTCTTTTTCTTTGAATGCTTTCGCCATTTCCTCCCATTTCTCGTTCTGGAGCTGCCTTTCTCTCTCCATTCTGCCGATTCTCTCGGCCTCCTCGGATCTCCACTTCATCACCCATTGTCGCTGTGACTCCGCAGCTCTCCGCATTTCCTCCTCCTCTTTTCCTTCCTCCGTTTCTGGTCCTTGCGGAAAGCCTGGAGGTGGTTTGACCGTCTCCTGAAGACTTCTGGGTCCCCCGTACTCTGCTCTTCCCTCCCCCTTCCTCTGCGGAGTCCGGAGGTACACGTTCTCTCCCACGTCTACTTCTTCCACCTCCTCAAAGTCCCTCATCCTCTCCTCCAGATTCGCCGATGCCAACCCTAATGACCTTCGTCCTTCCATCTTCTCCGGGCGTGATTTGCTGTCTTTTTAAACCGCTTGTCACCACTGTAATAGAAAGACTAAGGCCGGCTGGGGAATGCAAGGAACACGAGAACACAGACAGTTTATGAATAAAGGCTTGTATTCAGGAAAGTGCTTGACTAGAGGTTATTATTTATACATAAGGCACATCAACAGTTCTTATGACCAACTGCGGAGTTCGGAGCTCAGGGAGTACGTCCGTCGCCAAGCTTGAGCCAAAGTAGACTGAGGCGCGACTCCGCAGCGCGCCCTAATATAGGGCTCGCTACGGAGGCGCCCTCTGGTGGACGGCGGACGAACTACTCCTGCGCTCCAGACTCCGCAGCGGCTCCTTCCCGCTACAATATATATATATATATATATATATATATATATATATATTGAAATTAGAATACATCACATATATTGAAATTAGAATACATCATTGTGGCTGCAAAGAGGAATACCGTGTATATAATGTTCATGTGCTCATCGTGAATATGTCCTGTCCAGTCACCAATGGCTCTGGTCTGTACACAGACTTTAATATTTAAAGTTTGTTATGGTTTATTTATACTTCCGTAAATATATACAGCAGTTGACAATAGGTTCCGTCTGCCGGTAAAAGCGCTGCAGAATACATCCTTTGTACGATCATAAATGTACATCCCCCATGAAACATGTGGTCTACCATTTCTGCCACCCCTGTCCGTACAACCTCTGCTATAGAATCGTTCATATTGCACAGTAGAGAATATTTTCCTACATGCATGAATGTGACTCATACTGAGTTGAAGCCGGATTCTGGGATTTTAGTATACATCTGTGTATTTGTATTTTGTTGGGTCCCATGTTCCACCAAAAGGGGCACTTGATGGGGGGGGGGGGGGTCCCCATGTCCCATGTCTATTTTAAGAAATGGCCATGTTACCATATCGATTATAAGAAATTACCATGTCACCATGTCGATTTTAAGAAATGCCCAATGGCCCATGACACTATTTATTTTTCCCTCTTGGCCCATGTCACTATTAAAACCCCAAAATTGTTCATATGTCTAGGGCCAGGCCAAAAAAAAAAAAAGGTGTGTTTCAGGTTACATGGTCTGAAAATCTAGGGTAGGTAGGTCGGATTTTTTTTTTTTTTTAATTTTTTTTTTTTTACTTTAGCCTGAAAAGTACCCAGAAATCGACTCACGAACTACAATGTCGACTCGCTGACGACCGCCTCGACTCGTGAACTATCAGATCGACCCTTAAATAGCCCCAAAATGACCCAAAATTATTTTTTTTTCAAAATTGCATAAAAATTTCTAGGGTCGGCCCTGTTTTGCTAGGTAGGGTCGGGTAACCTGAAACAAACCTTTTTTTTATTTGGCCCCATCACCAATACGGCGCTGGGTTAATACTCACTCCTGATAGTACGGGTCAGTGGGTTCAGAGGTTGGTTGTACATCACGACATACTACTCATTTAGAAACCAATAGCAGAAAGTCATCAGTCTTACAGCCCATTTAGGGCACAAGATGGCTGTTCTCTGGCGGGGACAGACCCCCTTTAACCGTGGTTGTGTGAGTCCCTCCCCCTGGGGGAGTCCTGTCTGTTATCAGGCATTGATACTATCATTGGCTCTCAGTGGTGACTTACTGACCTTCCTATGGTGCTAATCTACCCCAACCTACATGATCATGATCTCCACTATCATATTGCATAATGGCCAGTTATCCCGACTTTGATCAGTAGTGTATATTGTCCACATACATACATCACATGGCTGCCTCATGTTTACGCCCAATAATCACGAAGTTGTGTCTTCTGGTCTTCTCTCTGCAAAGCTGTGCCTGTACAAGATAATTCACGACACAGGGACTTAAATATTAGAGATTTCTATAATATCCTTACATTCATAAAAGTGACTGCTATAACAGGGGAACATAATATACATACTGCTTTATCCACATGATAGTTAAGGAAGAAAATAAAGGCAAGGAAGAAAATAAA
Source organism: Harmothoe impar (assembly GCA_947462335.1). Lineage (NCBI taxonomy): Eukaryota > Metazoa > Annelida > Polychaeta > Phyllodocida > Polynoidae > Harmothoe > Harmothoe impar. Next base: position 33,886,665 of record OX381708.1, read on the forward strand.
GAAAAGAGAGGAGAGCCAGGCACCTGGAAATGGCCATCTTCAGAGATGCACAGAAAAAGGCCAATAAAGACCAAAGGCAGATACCAACCACAGCACATGATGAGACACCTATGCAGGTGGACATACCCAAATCCAGCCATCAGGAAGAGCCTACAATATAGACTGTCCTTAAATTGGAATAACCAATTAGCAGAAACCAGAAGGATCAATGACGAGGACTCCTTTAAAACATGGCTTGAAGAACAATATGAAAAGCTCATCGATCTGCTACGTGACACATAGATTATGTATCAAGTTAAACTAAAATTAAGTTAGAATCATATAAGATTTACTCATCAATATGTTAATAAACATCACTAACATATTATACATACCACCTACATCTGGTATAAGTTGCGACCAGCGAACACCACCATCAAGAGATGGTGGTTGTCGCTGGACCCACAAAATTGCTATTCTTTGTAAAAAAAAAACACAGGCTAAAAGCCTCTTCATTGGACAGGATAAGTAAACAAATACAAACAAACATAGTTTTCCCACCTTTTATTTGAAATAAAGAAATCCTCAGATTAGACCCTGTGTTCAAGAGGACGTGGCCTGCCTACAGGGCTAGGCGTGCTTCCCCTAAGGCAAGGCTCGTCTATCACTGTACGAACACAAAAGCAAGTCTAGCTCTATTAAGCCACCTACCCATAAATAACTCTGAGGCCAACCTACCTCCAGGGATAGCTTGTTTCATTTCTAGGGCAAGGTAGTTGCAAGGTAGACTTTGGGATAGTTTTTTTTTTTAATATTTGCTTGTAAGTCGTCAACATGATGAGAATATACTTTTTCTTTTAATATCTAGACTGATACATTTGGGAGAATGTACATGTGCTCACTTCTGCGTACACTGATAACCCTATGTTGAAATAATTACTCACTCGTAACTATTTTATATGTAGTACCGTGGTGATCATAAGTGGGTCGTCAATATGATCACCTTTTTGGCCCAATTATAAAGTATGCTAGATTGTCATTTGGAAGATCCTGGAAACTCAATTTGACTGCCATAACTTTTGCAATGTTTTCGTGTTATGAAATATCATCTGCAGATGATATTGGAATAAGCCCCCTCCAGTTCGTCAACGTCAATGCTCCATCATTTTTTAAGAGTAATTTTAGTCCTAAAGCTTGGCACAATAGGGTAGACATGTATAACAGATGACTGTCAATCCTCACACTACTAATGTTGGTGGTGTGTCATATTTCACTTGTAAATACTTCGAAATGATGTTCAATCGCTCAGCATAAATTGTTTCTTTTTTAATCTAAATTGATTTCAGTCAATGCATTCAATCAATTTAAAGCACCCTGACCCTGAGTCAATTGTGATTTAAATCGCATGTTCAATATCTAAATTTGATAGGGTTCACTTTGCATTTACTCCGTGCCATATGAGTTAGTAAGTAGCTTAATGGTCAATGATAATATTACTGAGCTACAGAAGTCACAACGTATTATGTGTATTTGTGTTTGCTCTACTTGGCGCAGTATGAGCCAGCAACAATTGTATTAATCCATCAGGTTGTCAGCAGGTTTCTGATGCTATATTGTGCAGAAGCTCCCAATGAGCTATCTATTTGCAGTAGTGAATGAAGCTCGAGTAAATACGATGATGAATCATAGGAGCTGAGAGCAATATCGACACGTTACATGATTTTCTATATTATAAAATCCATAAATACGATCATTGTATTGAGTGTAGCAGAATTAAAGGTGTAGACGTGTAACTTAGTACACTCAAAAAGTAAACTTGTCTCCAAAGTGACTGTCATAAAATAAACGAGTTAAAGACTTGTCTATTTAAAGTGACAAGGAAGCAGGTCTTCTAGCTGGAGATAGAAGACCCACTTGGCATGTGCCAGCCCAAAACCTGACATTTGCCAGCTCCAGATTCTATTTCTGGGATGGTAACCTGATAGGTTAGACAACTTTTGACTTGTTTATTTTATGACCGTCAATTTGGGCGAATCTGGAAACAAGTTTACTTTTTCAGTGTATTCAATGTATACAGTGGTTAAAATTTGGTAACCTGGAATATGTTCATCCTAAGTATAGCAAACAAATCTATTGTTAACACGCCGCCTCTGCTCCGCGATCCGATGTGGTTCACACGCATTGCCTCCAGCAGGCTTGAGGTTGTCCTCCTACCCATACATGGGTATTTCCTCCAACCTTATTATCTGGCTATATACATTGTTAACCTTGGACGTGGGGATGTCTTCCTGAGGCGTTGTATGCCTTACAGGTCCAGGATGTTTGTTTGTAAGTCAGCAATTCTAATGGGAAAGGGGAGACGGAATAATATATGCCAACATCTAGATTCAAAAGATTCAACAGGTGGCTTACATCACAAATGACTCAGGTCCCGACTCAGGTTCGATGTGGTTGAGTGATTTAATTTATCAGATTGAATCAATAGGTGTGTGATTTACATCACAGGAGACTCAGGGTGTCAGGCTACTTTATGTCTTTACCCAATCCCCAATCACCAAATGGATGACAATTATGACTTGACCGTACCCGCACTATTACATGTATATTCCAGGGTGATGCACCCAATTAAATCAATTTTCAATGAAGTATGTAAAATGAGTCTGAAAAACGAGCCTGATAATCAACCCTAATCGAGCCTGATGATCAAGCCTGATGATCAAGCCCCCTAACCCCCCCGACATTGGATCAACTTCTCAGATACAGGATACTCCCACTGGTGACCCAGGGCAGTTAGAGACATATCATGTGGATCATTTGGAACATTTGTAACAAATGGAACATATGGATCATGATGGACCATGATGATGGACTATGATGGCAGTTCCCATGATGACCATGATGACAGTGGACCAGGATGAGGGTGGACAATGATGACCATGAACCATGATGGTGGTCGATCATGATGACCATGATGGCAGTGGAACATGATGGCAGTCAATATTTGATGGTGGCCATGGACCATTATGACCATGAACCATGCTGACCATGAATCATGATGGCCGTAAACCATAACTGTGAACCATAATGACCATGATGATGGTGGACCCTGATGGCAGTGGACCACGATGGCAGTGAACCAAGATGACCGAGAAACATGATAATCATGAACCGTGATGGCCATGAACCATGATGGCCATGAACCATGATGACCGTGAACCATGATGGCTGTGAACCATGATGGCCGTGAACCATGATGGCCGCGAACCATGATGACCATGAACCATGATGGCCGCGAACCATGATGACCATGAACCATGATGACCGTGAACCATGATGGCCATGAACAATGATGGCCGTGAACCATGATGGCCTTGAACCATGATGGCCATGAACCATGATGGCCGTGAACCATGATGGCCGTGAACCATGATGGCTGTGAACCATGATGGCCGTGAACCATGATGGCCATGAACCATGATGGCCATGAACCATGATGGCCGTGAACCATGATGGCCTTGAACCATGATGGCCATGAACCATGATGGCCATGAACCATGATGGCCATGAACCATGATGGCCATGAACCATGATGGCTGTGAACCATGATGGCCATGAACCATGATGGCCATGAACCATGATGGCCATGAACCATGATGGCCATGAACCATGATTGCCTTGAACCATGATGGCCTTGAACCATGATGGCTGTGAACCATGATGGCCATGAACCATGATGGCCGTGAACCATGATGGCTGTGAACCACGGTGGCCATGAATCATGATGGCCATGAACCATGATGGCCATGAACCATGATGACCGTGAACCATGATGACCGTGAACCATGATGGCCGTGAACCATGATGGCCATGAACCATGATGGCCATGAACCATGATGGCCATGAACCATGATGGCCATGAACCATGATGGCCATGAACCATGATGACCGTGAACCATGATGGCCATGAACCATGATGACCGTGAACCATGATGACTGTGAACCATGATGGCCGTGAACCATAATGACCATGAACCATGATGACCATGAACCATGATGGCCATGAACCATGATGGCCATGAACCATGATGGCCATGAACCATGATAACCATGAAGACCATGAACCATGATAACCATGAACCATGATGACCATTAACCAGGATGACCATGAACCATGATGACCATGAACCATGATGAAAATGAACCATGATGACCATGAACCATGATGACAATGAACCATGATGGTGACAGACCAGGGGCGTGGCAAGCAGTTTCAATGAAGGGGAGACTGGGGGGTATTTTGACCCTTTTTGACCCCTTTTTGCTTGACCTTTTTGGTTTGACCTTTTTTTGGGGTTGGTCAAAAGTGGGGGGGACATGTCCCCCCCGTCCCCCCCGGTTGCCACGCCCCTGCAGACCATGATGATCATCCCAAGTGGCAACATGGTCAACATCCCCCCCACCTCCCAACAACATGTGGCAACATTGGCAACGTCCCAAGTGGCAACATGGGCAACATCTCCCTCATGATTGTAGGCCATTTCCCAATTTTCAATATCAAACAGAAAGCAAAATCAGGCCTGTGTCAACAAGCAATGACAGTGCACACACGGGTTGTCTAGTCTAAAACACTTTCTTGTGCACTAAGCCTATAGCAAGACAAGCACACATTGGTATATAGAACTTTTATTGAATTCAAAACATAGCACGGCGCAGGGTTGTCTAGAATGGTGCACACGGCTTCAGCATAGGATTCAATGGGAGGGCATGTTCGGTGGTTTGTTGATTCAAGAAAATGCAAAATTTTTGAGCACCTTTTATCCATGGAAAAAATGCACAATTGTGTGCGCACTCAATTGGATGAGATAGATTAGATCTTAAAGCAACAGTGGAACCAAAAATTATATCATTGAAATGGATACTTTCTGATATATGATAGATTGAACTTGAAATTGGGAAAATCTCTTAACCAACGTTTTAGGTAGTCTACCTAGACTCAGGGGTACACCCTGAGTCAATGACCTCCTGAGAGAAAAAGGTTTATCTAGGGCAGGTGAAGATATATATGGAAATATAACCACCGTCGTTTTCCTTATTTTATCCCTTACATATCAAAGAAGAAATTTATTTTTTCTAAATCTTATATTTTAAGGTGGACGGTCATAGATTGCACCCTGTCATAGATTGCACCCGGTCATAGACGAAAACATTGGCCCATGTTCGTGAGACACAGCCTTGAACCCAAATTCTTTTTCAACAAAATATGCCCTGTTTTTATCATCAGTTTTGACACCTTATATGGGACGGGCTGATTTGTATTGATATCTTAATTTGAATTGATTTTTTTTTCAGATCAATTTGTCCGATATGACCTTCTTACCTGTCTCAGATTTTCACGGGTCGTAAAATGTCAAGAAAGGTGTTGCAAAATAATGACTCGGGTTGCCCTGAGTAGTAAGTGACCATTAACGTGAACTATCAGGATATGGGTTATATGTATATGGAATATTTTAGACATATAACATACAGTAGGTTGCAACGGTATCTAAATAGAATGACACGTTATACAATAAAGTAGTAGAAGAGTGCTGTGGTCCCTTTAAATAGAGAGTGGTGATAGGACGAGTATTGGCAACATGGTCCCAGATGGTGGGAGGGTGTTCCAGGGCCTTGTTTCACCAGGTGCAACAATGTCAGGATTAACGACCCCGACTCGTACTCTTGTATCACTTACCTACTACGTATACAGAGATTCAGATATAACCCATATATCCCTTGGGGTCGTTATGTGTGTTAGTTTTCATAGGATTCAGAATAAATAGACAGAGGTCCACGATAATCTGTCTGAACGACAGGTTTCTCCATGAGTGGGACCTTGGGTCGTATCACACGAGGCGCAGCCGAGTGTGATTCGACCCAAGGTCTCACGAGAGGAGAAACCATGAATTCAGACTGATTTGAGTGGATCTCTGTGTTTATTTCATGTGAATGTTGATCAATTCCATTTTAAAACTACATTTAAAGATTGGTTTCACCACTATACCATGGAGAATGGAGCTGTGGAGAATGTTCTCCACGGGGTGTGGAGAATGGTCCTTCCCATACAAAACAATGGTAAAGTTGTTTCTCCACATGGAGTAAATAGGTGTCATTGTATTGCCTTACTGTTCTTTATGTGATACAAAACGTTTCTCTTGCTAATCTGTTACTATATTCCTCTTCTTATTACAGCTGACTATTTCAAGGAAAAGGGGAAATGATCTTCAGATGTGAAACAGTGTGGTTCAGTTGTGTCCCGTTGTCATGGAAACCGTCGTAAACCAGCTATATGGACCGGTTCAACGCGTCTATATTGGATATTCCTGAAGCAAATATTATGTTTTTCTATTCTGATCGACGTGCAGGGCTCTCCATGTCATTAACAAGGCATGATGTAAAGCCCGCTAGTGTTAATGCATCAAATGCAGCCTGCCGTGTCCTTAAATTAAGTCGTACTGAACGACTTTATGTTGAGTGTCATCGGCGAAATTTTTTCTATACTGAGACTTCCCTATGTGGATACTGCCTACTGTGTACTGTTATTGTTACTGGATGTCTTCTTCAGACGTTGTTGTAGAATACCCCCCCCCCCCCATTGTAAATATGTTTCATACAGAGGTCTTCACGCTGTGGTGGAGAATATTCTATTGGTAAGAATGCATCTATTTAACCAAAATGTAATGGTACGGTTATTGAGCAAAGGCATTGGAATGTCATGTATATTGAGAACCGTGTATGTGGACTAAAGTGCAAATTGTATTATTCAATAAAAAGCCTTGTACAAAAAAATCTTCGACATTATTTTGTTTCACAGTTAGCAGCTACCTGTGGTGAACGTAGAATATCATAGTATTTCATTTTCCACAGCAAAGATCTAATCTACGGTAATCTAAAACACCTTGAAAAGGTATGACATATTACGATGGTTTCTTTTTATATACGGACTTCACAGGTTAGTATGACATCCTAGTGAGAATGAAAGTAGGGCATGCGACATCTTAATCATTGGAAGAATACTCTTATCGTGGATGGCATGTTGCGGTTATGAGGAGCAGTAAATATAGAAACCATGTCCCTACCAATACATTTAGCCTGTCACTGTCGCCAATAGGGGTACATTGAGTTGTAACCATATTTCCATTTGTTATTGATATCGTAAAAAAGAAGTATCGAAATATGTCGATTACTTCCATAGGTTACTATTTTGAAGATATATATAATCTACAGTTTAATATGTTATCTGTTGGCGCTTGAGCCTATTATCTAAACTATAGTGGGGATTAAATTCTAATTTGAACAGTGACTTATCACCTAAGGGAGTGTTCATTTATTATTTACAGGGGGGGGGGCGTAAAAATTTCCGACCCCTCCTGAGGGGGGGGGGCGTAAAAATTTAAGCCCCTTTTTTAGCAAAAAAGGCTGCTCGTTACTATAGTTCAAAGGGGGGGGGGGCGAAAATTTTTCGCCGCCTCCGGCGAGGGGGGGGGGAGGCGCAAAACGTTCCACAAACTCTCGAGGGGGGGGCGTAAAAAAATTTCGCCCCTCCGCGTGAAATCTCACCCCCCCCCCCTGTAATTAATAAATGAACACTCCCTAAGCAGCATTACAACAAGTACAACTGATAGTATGTGCATATTTTATTGCTTTGTGATTTTGTATACATACAAGGGGTCTGCCCATAATACGATGCCTTTAGTTTACAGTATACATGTAATTGTGTCGGTCCTCATATTTAGTAATTTTAAAGGAATGACATATCTAATAGTGTTGTATATGAAAACAATGTTCTGTATAGAATACAATCTGTAATAAGCTTTGAACAGTAGCATATCACTCACTCATAGCGAGAATTGAATCACATGCACATATATGCAACATATTTTCGTCCAGCATACTATATATGGCTGATATTATTAGACACAATTATAGGATGATTCAGCTTAACGTGAATGACTGCGAGGGGTTTATTCATCTGTGATATTTCTCAAATTCTCATCTGAAGAAATCGACAATATGTATAATCGCAAAATGTTCCCCATGGTAAATCATTGTGGATTATAATACTTTGTTAGAGATGGACATTGATGCAACAGTATCATTGGTACGTATGTTTCTCTATCGTATGAACCCGCCTAGAGCTATACATCAAACTTCCAATTTAGCAGATGCTATAACAGAAATAGGAACATATGTAGTCTGAGCCACTGTCTTTGATTTTAAAAAGGGGAAAAAAGGCATAAATATGCATTTATAACAATTGCAGCGGTCTAACTAAACAACGACCATATGTACCCCACTTGAACGTGTCAAACCCTCGTAACTGGACCTCGCACCAGCTCGCAAGGCACAGGAGTGCAGCGACCGTTAAAGGTATTAACACCAACCAGTCTTCCCTAGTGAGTCTACAAATACTGATTCACCAACAACTTTTGAATCCCTCATTTTCCCACAATTAACAACCATTAGCCACAGTGATTGAGGGCCCCTAGGGGTAGGGCACAAGGCACCAATATACTCATTAACCAATAACTCACTATACAAAATGCTACTTTAGCTACATGGACGTGTTCAGGTCACAAAATTCCAAGGCCTTTCTTCCAAGAAAAACATCTGGTAACAGTACAACATGGTCAATGGATCCAATAGTTACATATATCATGTACAGCACATGTACAAAGAGAGCTTCAACATTCAAGTGACCCAAGTACCCTTAATAATAGACTACCGGTTCTAACAAAATCTCTTCCTCTTTTCTGACATTAACACCTGAGGTGTTATATTCTCATGTTCTCCGACATCCCACTCGCAACATTGAGCGATAACTCGTGAATATAATGGATGGAAACGTGAAAGGCCACTATGGCAAAATAAAGTATATAAAACCATGGATATTAAGTACAAATATCTATGATATAACGTTTAGAAAAAATACACTGACGGAATCCCAATTGTTCTCTTCTAAACAATGGGCAGTGTTTCCTTGATCAATGAAAACAAAGCTGTTAAAATATGTTAAGACTTGTCTACCAAGATACATGTAGACTTATACCTGGTGACCTCACCAGGAGGATTAACGGACATGGCTGCCATGATGACGCAGCACAATACTGACTTGTTACAAAGCAGGCACAACTGGACATGTGGGGGGATTACAAGGTATTGACCAGGTGTTGGGTTCTTTTACCCCCCCCCCCTTTTTTTTTTGTGTTGGGTTCTTGATGATGACAAAGGTCATCCTTGAGATATTGATCCAAGACGGTATGATCTGGCAGGATAAGTACAAACAGAGATGTAAGCAGGGATAGCTCAGACCCCTACAGATGGGAGGTCAGACCCCACAGATGGGAGGTCAGACCCCACAGATGGGAGGTCAGACCCCACAGATGGGAGTCAGACCTCACAGATGGGAGGTCAGACCTCACAGATGGGAGGTCAGACCCCACAGATGGGAGGTCAGACCCCACAGATGGGAGTCCATGAGGACGGACGGCGGCAGGTTACAGTCTACACGGGCAGGGTTAGGGGCAAACCCACTCACCATGCCACACTACATACTCCCAACCCTCCCATCACATATAGCTGGCCTATTACTCACTATTAGGGGTTACAACCATTGTACCACGTTTAAGAACATACCAGGAGGTAGGCGAAACTGCAAGATGAGATTAATATATGTATTAATCAGTGACTAGGTCACAAGCTTGTCCATAGAGTGTACATTTGACCTGTAGATAGGTACTGACCAAAATGTTACTTTTACTCTTATTGTATTACTTTATGTATATTGAACTGTCTTTTATCTCTTTGCTACATGTTGCTGGTTACGGTGTTTTAGTGGTAGTCCTGAAGGGCCCAGACCGGTTACCAGTGGACGGGATTCCGCTGGGTACCAGTCTGTACCTCAGATAACCCTATGAAGCCATGTCCTCTTATACCATCCGGTCACTATGGCAACACCCTCTATTTACATAATAATACAACAGCGACCTCTTTTTTCGCTGGCTCGTGGGAGACCTTGGCTTTATCTTAGTAAGCTGCAAAGACTGTGTCTCAACAAAAGCAAAGGGGTTATACTTCCATTGACAACGTGTTTGGCGGCGGGAAACAACAATGACTTTGAATATGCAACTTCAGAAACAGTCAGGTTGGTTGCATACCAGCAGAAGAGGGACTATCGGCCTTACTTATTGGCCACCCACCCCAACTTCTGGTGTCCAAAACCTACATTATTGGCTTTTATCATGAAGGGCAAATCCCAGTGCCGGGATGAGTATTTCCAAAGTTGCATACTCAAAAACGTCAGATATATCTAAGGCCTTTCATTAATCCAAGATGTGAGCACAACTTGCATGCGCCCTGTTCCCGTGTCGCGGACACCGCCAGACGCGAGGAGCGGGTGGCGGAGGGGAACGCTACAACATGGATCAAGGTATGTAAAAGATGGTTGTCACTAGGCTTTATTCCGTCTCTGTGGGCTCCGCACTGGGTTCGGGCACGCTGAAGGTTCTCGAGTCTGTCATCAGGGTCACCTTCTTGCGGATGACCGGTGAAGGCACCAGGTTGATGTAGTGAGAGATGATCTCACGGTCAGCTGGACACGACTCTTTGAACGAGTCAGAGTCATACGCATGGCCAAGGTACGTCCACAGGCTCGTCAGCTCTGTCGGGATCTCAAAGTCGCGGTAGGCCTGTGGAAGAGAAAGGGGTTATATTGAGTCTATTGAATTATGACTGGTGCAAATGTATATTAGGAGGCCCTAAAGTCGGTCAACATCGAATAAGAGAAATTCATAGCACTACCTTCTTGGGAGACAATATTTGGTGTCAAATATAATTTATACCATAAGGCGCTATAGGGATGTATATTATGTACATACATTAGAACTATGATCGGTGATTCTGAGCAGGCACAGGGATGTGTTAAACCCCCAGCGCCCCTATTTATCCTTAGGACTGCCAGTGCTTTCTGGAGGGGCCCTGCCATAGCGTATTCTTTCCAATGCAAACGCAAAATCCTGGCTTTTGGAGGGCCCTTTTTACTCCCCACATTGGTACGCTATGGCAGTGCTAAGGATATAGGACTGAGTACCTGTCCCGACTGCACTCTGACTGTTATTGGACGTGCAGTAAGATCTGAGGGTTTAAGGCAGAGCATGAAGGATGGAGGGAGAGAGGTCGTGATCCCAGGGACTGAGCCTGGATCATTACACCAGGCATGATCCGCGGGGGATCAGCGACCACTTGGTGCCACAATGACATGCATCCTGTGTATGCCAGGACTCCTTGACCTCTGACTTCACAACCACCCCCAATTACATCAACTAACGAGGGGTGTCGTGGTTAGAGTGCTTTGCTTCTCATTATACCATTTGACACAGTTAGCATGGAGCCTACACATGTAAGTACAGGTAAAGAGTTGGAGAAGATCCCTGAAGGGCCCGACCACTTGATACTACTCTCTGTGTGCCAAATAAAGAATGCCAAATGTCAGGATAAATGTGAGGAATGATAATGGCTGCAGCTACAACACTTGGCTCCTCACATGGGCGACCCCTCCCCACCCCCACCCCACTCCCTTTCCGTCAAGAACATGCCTGGTAGCGCCAAGAATATTCTATTTATGTTACTTAAACAACCATGCTATGATCGCAGTGAGTTATGGTCTACATCTCATATTAAGTTATTGAGTAAATATTCCACGGGGGCATTACTCCCAACGTCAATGACGAAGGGCAACCCCAATCATAGAAACATTGCTATTGCGTTGGCGAACGAGGCACCACCGGCATCATGAAAGATGTATACCTCGAGGTCATGTGTTTGACCTTTGTTGGTCTGATGGGATGGAGTACATAGACCGACATTCTGTCAGGTAATTTAGTCCAAAACAACAGAGAGCCTTTCAACTGACTTTTTGCTAATACATAATACATGTGTCATTGAACATGCACCAATATATGTGCTTAGTAATTTCAGAGCCTGTCCAACTGATCACCTGAAGGCAGGGCTTTAAGAACAAGCAACACTACCACCCACTCCTCCTTGCTATAAGGTGTTTTTTAACCACTGGAGGTTGGGTACTCTCATTCCCAGATCCTTCCACAGGAAGGCTCTGGTAACCGCCACTATGACCGTACCAGAACTTGAATTTTCCTGGGATTTGGCAATACCTGCTAATAGCTTGGAACCAGTGAACAGGAAACAGAATGTATGGTCAGAGTTTGCTAGTTTCAAGCTATTAACAGGGATTGCCCAAACCCAGCAAAAGTGGGATAAGTATAGATGTTGGGGTTCCTGCTTACTTCTGTTTTAGTCCTGCTGCAGGTGGGTGGGTGGGTGGACCGCTAACCGGGTCAGGTGAGGAATATGGTGGTGGGGGTGGCAGGGTATTGGGGAGGTGCGACGAGGAGGGAGGGGGGTCCCTAGTACATAGTTGGCATTCCTAAACCTGATACTCACACCGCTGCTACCCCTCCCATTCAGGCCGTCCACAGGTGAGGTAATACACTGGTCGTGCATGAGGCCACATACACATGTACCACATACATTTAAAGTGGAATAATATACATCCTCCACTATCAGCTGTCGTATCATGCTGATATACGACCCTGTGTACAAATACAAAGGAATCCAACATAGGAAATATCCTATGATACTATGCAAACTTACATACAATTGAGAAGTGGTCTGTCGCAAAAAGAAAAAGAAGGCAGGACTGTGACTAGGGTTTGGGATGTTGGACAGTGACAGCAGTCTGAGGCGGGACTGTGACAGCTAAAGAGAGTGTGCGGTAATGACAGCTGTCTGAGGCAAGACTGTGACAGGTATAGGGAGTGTGGGACAATGACAGCGGTCTGAGGCAAGACTGTGACAGGTATAGGGAGTGTGGGACAATGACAGCGGTCTGAGGCGGGACTGTGACAGATAAAGAGAGTGTGGAGCAATGACAGCGGTCTGAGGCGGGACTGTGACAGCTAAAGGGAGTGTGGGTTAATGACAGCAGTCTGAGGCAGGACTGTGACAGGTATAGGGTTAGCTAGCGAGCCAGCCCAGTATTGCCATACTGGGCTGGTGAGAGATCCCCATGTTTTGACTGTGGGTGAACTACAGGACCTCATTACAGACAAAGCAAATGGTTTACAGGGCCAAAGAAGGTTCCATGCTTATCTCTAGACACTTAGCTTTCCATATTAACTCAGATATGTGCCTTTTTGTTAATGATATGATAGTACACCAGTGGTTTATAAGAGAAACCTTCTGTTCATACTAGGCCTGGCACATAGCAGGACCCCCAGGGATTAGAACAGGGTTTATCATCGACTACATTCGTACAGTCAATTCCAAATTGACTAGTATAGGGTGTGTGGGGACAATGGCAGCGGTCTGAGGCAGGACTGTGACAGGTACAGGGAGTGTGGGGGCAATGGCAGCAGTCTGAGGCAGGACTGTGACAGGTACAGGGAGTGTGGGGTAATGGCAGCGGTCTGAGGCAGGACTGTGACAGGTATAGGGAGTGTGGGGGCAATGGCAGCGGTCTGAGGCAGGACTGTGACAGGTATAGGGTGTGTGGGGGTAATGGCAGCGGTCTGAGGCAGGACTGTGACAGGTATAGGGTATGTGGGGGCAATGGCAGCGGTCTGAGGCAGGACTGTGACAGGTATATGGTTGGCGAGTTAATGACAGAGGTCTAGGATAGGACTGTGATAGGGCTTTTATTTGGGATATGGGACAATGTAACTATGACTGGGGTCTGTTGACGATGGCAGAACCTTGAGGCAGGACAGTGAATGATGTGTAGCAATTACCGAATATACGATGACTGCTGCAGGGGCTGTCATTACTTCAAGGAACTGACTATTCACAAGAAATATGACAGTGGCTGGTATTGGCTCTGATCCACACACCTAGGGAATGGATGCGTGGCAGGAAGGGCCTTGATCAGGGGACTGTAACCACAGGCGGTTAACAGTCTAGACTCAGGAAGTAGGCCAGAGCTAGGCCTGGGAACAGGAGGGATGTCTTATTTAGACGGGGGCCGATTTTCCCAGGTTATTGTGCATCACTGTGATGGGTACAGGCTATGACCTAAGGGTTGGGGTATGGAGGACTGAACCAACCCTTTTATTGGTCCTGGTGTGCTGGGGGAGGGCTGGTGGTGTTGGGTACACGTAGTGGGATTGCCGCTGTCTACTTGGATCAACACAAGGACATGGATCAGTGCTTTCTGCATAAAGTGATCCCCTCACCTTCCGCTTGTATCCTCTACTACACATCAAACTGGGCCAGGTAAAGAGGTTGGCATGCTAGGGTAGAACTAGCCGTGGGAGGTTGTTGAAACAAGGTTGCAAAAAAAGAAAAGCCTTTCCTCCAACTGTTGGTACCAATTGTACAGATACTAGATACATGTATATATCTAGCCACTTACTGACTCAATTTCTGTACATATGGATCATATTTGCTGTTTCTATTAATGTTATAAACGTCATAAATTTGGCATCTTACCTTGCCAGCCACTCTGATGTGCTGGAGGATGGGTAGGAGGTAACAGTCGGGTTTGCTGATGGTCTCCCCCACCAGGAACTTGGTGTCCACACTCTTCAGGTAGAAGTTAAGGCGACCCAGGATGCGGCTAACTGGTTCAGGGTCCTCCAGTTTGGCGTTACCTCCCTTCACAAAGATCTTGAATTTCTGCAATTCAAAACAAACACAAATTGTCATCCAGTGAAGACATATATATATGCGAAACCCGTCCTTCTACTAAATAGGGCTCACTTGAACTTCGTATAATTATGTACTACCCGGTATATGAATCTACACAGCTGAGATGTTCTCTACTAGACCTGTCCACAGCCCTACCCCTCCCCCTTTACCTACGAGCTCCTAGTTCATGGGTCATGTTATAGTATTTGGGGCATGGAAAATAACAAATAGAACATAGCTCTATACATGAGTGTCTCAAATTCCTAAGATAATGAATTTTCTAAAAACATCAGACATCAAACAGGTTAAGACTTTCTTTTAATACAGAAAAAAGGGTCTGTATGCCCTAGGTTACACCTTGACTGTTTCAGATTGAATCCTTCTATAGAACTGAACCAGAGCAGCTATTCTGGGCCACTTACCGGGTAGAGGTTCTCGAAAGCCCTTTCGGCCTCATCGGCCTGGTCGCCCCTTCGCCGAGGCCGCATCTCCTCACAGTCAAACTTGTCAATGAGCTTCTCGATCTCATCTGGAAGGTCACACTCAAGACCCGAAAGGTCATTGCCCTCTGAGTCGGTGCCCCGGTGTACCTGCAGCAACAAATTCAATTTGACAATGACATAAATTATACATCTTTAACACTCTTGTCTTTAGGTAGGAGGAGAGAAAGGGGGGCTATAGGTCTTCTGACGTCGAGGTACAATGTGTCTATATTAAGAGTACTTCCCTGTGAGTTTGGCGCGCGCGATACATTCCCGGTAAAATCTTTATTGATGACGGGTCCTAGGTAGGCAGATTGACTTTGTGGTAAATTCACTCTTTGTCCTGATAGAACAGATGGGAATGTCTTTTTCGGATTGACAATATTGGATGGCCATATTAAAGATAATACGAAACCTCTTAGATAATGGACCTATAGAATATGCCCCCAAATGTATATTATAAAGCTTCGCAGTGCTTCAACAATCTTGATAAGGGACAATCTAAAATCGCCAAGAATACCATATTACATGTACCATAAACCTCTTCTCAACTCCAGAAGCATTTAAGCCATAGCACCTGGTAAACTCCGATAGCATTCTGTTATCTTGTTTACTTACAGTGCATTATAGACATGGTGTTTAAAGCTAGCACATCATATATATATATATATATATATAGGCATGTGAGCCCCAGGTAGGCTGTTGTCACACGTGCAGTATACATGTTAGTGACCCTCACTACCCCTACATGACAATACACTGTATAGACGGACGGACAGCCCCAAGCACCAACGACTGGAGGCCACTGGGACAACACACAAGCAGTTATTTCATGTCTAAGATAGCGTCAATGCCATGCTAGGAACCTCTTCTCAGGTTTCATCAGCAGGCTCTGCTAACGGACCGATAAGATAACCTATAATCATTGATTTCTTTGCTTTCTGTACTATTCTGTGCGTGAACAATGTGGCATATAGACCCCCATTTTTACCTATATTCTATAGAATCCAGGCAATGTTTGAAATTATAGTCCCATAACATTTACTATAGATATCTCTTGTATAAAACTCAATGTTAAACCTTTAATACTATTGAAAATGTTCGGGGATTAAAGTGCATGAATAAAGCATTGACCTTGACCAGAAATCATGTTTTCATGCTCGTATAACATATTGCCCATATCATTAAATGACTTTTTATTATTATCATAGGCTTTATCTCTTAATACCGAAAGTGTCTGAATTAAAACCCAGCTCCCTCTAGGCGGTGCAGTGCGTGTGGGCGTATAGCTTGCAGAGGTTGTTCACAATGTTATAATTCATATGACAACTCCTTGATGTATACTGAAGCATTGGTTGTATTATATGTTTTATGCAATGTAGTGTGGAATTGATTATTTGATTGTTACAAAAATACTTGTGTACAGGATAAATCACTTCTAGATATTCATGGCACTACACATCCATGAACCAAAGAATACGCATCATCACATGTACATGGGATATATCCCGATCTCCTATCTAACTATGAAACCATGTTATTCCGTGGTCACTATTTACAACTGGACCTATGTAACTGAGAAAGCTTGTGCAGTTCCTATAGCCTATATGTAAGTAAGCAATGTACATTGTTTAATTGGTAGTTGCATTTTTTGTCTTACTTCTAACTATTAATATGGGGGTGTGGGGGATTCGTTATGCTGTTCACGGTGCTCTTTATTTATATCTAATCCTAGGAAAAACAGTTTAATAACAATAATGATTATCTGAACATTATTCAGCAGGATTAAGTGTGTACTCAGTTCTGTGATATTAATAATTTATTGGGATTGGCTGGGATTGGTTGGCAGGGAATAGTTCTGAAAGGATGGGAGATATACATAGCCCTCAAAACACTTTTCTTAAATCCTATTTTTCCAAACAGCGAATCCAATAATGATCAGTTCATCTTATAATTGCAAAGACAATGAATACTGAGCGGAATGTCGGGTACACTGCAGTTGACCATGAAGGGGTTAACTTGTCAATGGGGTGGGGTGGTGAGAGTTAAACCTGGGGAGTGAAGGCCCTAGTATAAAGTACATTGTATATCTCTGTCATCTTTCAATTACCCAGTATATCCTCCCAGACCTACTGACTCAGGTTTATCTTACTTCTATGGAAGAGAAGATTCAAACTTGCCCTACATGAATTCACAGGCATTATGACAAGAGATATTAAACCGCCGACATTACTATGGAGCACAAGATGTAGGCCTTGTACACAGGGAAGCTACACTGTTACCTCTCATCTGGTTCTAAGTTCATGTTAAACCATATAAGCAGCATATATCCATGTGGCCTACTCCTGCATGTGGTGTGTTGCATGTGAGGGGTGTAGGTGCAGTATATGGATGTGTGGTGTTGGTAGGGTGGGGGGTGGTGGGGTAGGGGTGGAGGTACACCCATGTGCCTCTACAGGCAGAGACCTGTTGTGCTGATGTACTACATAGCCCTACGTGGCCAGCTGTTCCCACCTAATCCTGAAATCACTGTATGTACACAGCTATCATCTATATGGGTCAAGTTTAACAGAACGCACAGCTTTATAAATAAAAGGTACTGTAACCAACTGCATTTAATAAAGTTACTGAGTAACCTCCCTCCCCACAGCTGGCACACATATATGCTTAAAGTAATTAAGTGACAATTTTTCTGTAAAAAACAACAACCAAAAAGGGTATATATAAAGGTTGGTCTGGGATTGGCAGCAAAATATATATCATCTTCACATTCCGAATGTGGGCAGACATATTCTATTAAATACTCAGTGATACTCCTGCATTGTGTCATAAAATGAATATGATATTGAAGTATGTTGTTTTGCTTATTTTACTTAGAGAAATTGATTATTAAAGAGGATGGAGAATGTTATTATGCATTTATACTAGTGGCAAATGTTCAGATTTTAAGCAACTTAAATTTTGATTAAAATATTGTGTATTACAAATTTATGCAAAACGTTATGAAAAATACCACCAATGATCGGAAATGTCTAATCTGGTATCAATGTAATATGGCTTACAATAAATTCACGATTAACTTTAAGGTATAGACATTCATTTCTTAAATTCAAACGGAATCTTATTCCTGATGATATTTCTTCTTTCTAAACCCATTGATCATTGAATCTAAATTCATTGAATATTGACGATAAACTAAATTTCAGTAAAAACAGAAGCTGCATTCTGCTATTGAATATACTAACCTTGTGCTGTGGCCGTGATAAATGTTAGTACTGTTGTTGTTTTTGTACCAAGAGGCTGGCTTTCAAAGAATGTGCTTTAAAATCAAATTACAGTCAATTGACCAAGAGAAAAATGCCATACTAGTATGCATTTTCATAACTTTTCTCTTTATCCCTAAGCACTAGGCCATGCAATATGCTGCTGCCGCTGCTGCTGTTCGGTATATAATGATATCATTAAGTTGAGTGAGGTCAGTGTCAGTAGGGGGTGGAAGAGGCCTTTTGTGTGTTAGATTATGTCTGCATGCTGGGGACTGCCTAGACGAGTAGACTGATGCTACCTATGGATCCCTGCCTCCTAAACCAAAGTGCTTATAATTTATATCGAACTTACAGCTGTCAATCTTTGATAACCTAGCATAGACGATGCACCTTAAACCAAAGCGGCGATGTCATTAAATCTGGACATGAAAGAGGCCTTCCTAGTCTTATCATTACGGCACTGAACCTAGAACTTACCTATTTAAAAGGGCATATGGGGATGGGCCTATTTTTGATTGACTTGCATCAAACGGTGGAATGGCGGCACGCTCATTTTCGGGGGCGTTTATGCTATTTAGGTCAATACACATGATAGAGGGGTCAACCCAAAGTGATATGCCCGAAAAATGCTGATACATATATATATGTACATGTTGTTTTCCCTTCTTTCTAAAGTTGAGAAAACAGCTAGGCACATTGTCTTTGACAATTATGTTTCCATCTCCCAATGCCCTTGTAGCCAGAGGAAGTGTCCACTTCTCTGTTATTTACAAAAAGAACACTCTCCATGACATGTGTATTGACTTCAATACCCTGTGACGTCAGGTCCCCCGGCAGGGACTCTTGTGGGCAGTGAGTGCCTTACTATAGACAACCTAGGGCCTTCCTCCACCCTTGGTGACACTACAGGCGGACAGTTAACCAACACAACACTGGTCAACAGAGACATGGAGGAGGGGGACAGGGGGAGCGACAGAAAAGGTGCAAAGTGTGTTGCCACATTACCATGGTGCCCTCGAAGTTGTCTCTGCTGTAGACCTAAGCGACACAAACAGTAAAACCAAACACAGGTTACACGAGGACCAACTTCTTAACACCCGGGTTCTGCGCGCCTCTCATTTACTTTTCGTTTCTTTTTATACTGTTGTTTAATTTTTCCTGTTTTCTGTTTTCAACACTCTTAGAAAACGAGTAATTCCAAGGCTTATGCCCAATAAAGCACGTCAGAGGAAGCAACGTGGGAAAGGTTTTTTATATCTAAGTCGCATAAAAATGATATTGTCATAGCTTACTTCAACTTTCCTAATTATTGACGCTTATACCACAATGTAATTTTAAGAGCACCACTGTGGTTTCCTTTTAATTGATACCCCACATTTACCGTACTCAAAAATCGTACAGGTATTTAGATATAAAAGTATGAATTTTCTTTTGTCCGAAGGTGAGTTTCATGATTCTAGGATAAAATCTTTACGCTACCTTGTTAAAAGCTGACCGCCTAGTGAGAGAAAAAAAGTACTGTGGTGCCACACCCATAGGGTGGTCAAAGCGGTAAGTATGGGCGGGAGATTGGGGTTAAATACTAGTCCACATTTACCCTCATTACATTGTATTACCATTCCCTGAACGGATTTGTGGCGTAAATGAAACACCCTCAATACATGACAGGAAGGACAATACAGGACGGTACAATACAACTAGTGGTATGTGGGAACAGTTATACAAGTAGACATGTATTGGGATGACGACAAATTGACATATAACAAACCCAATATACATAATATGTACATGTCTGCTTTAGGGAGTGTTCATCTATTAGTTAAGGGGGGGGGGGGGGGTTGCAAAAATTTCCGACCCCCTCGGGGGGAGGGGGGGCGTAAAAAATGCTGACCCTGCGAAACATTCCACGCGCTCTCGGGGGGGGGGGGGGAGAGTGCGTAAAAAATGTTCGCGCCTTTATGCAAAATCTCACCTCTACCCTATAATTAATAAATGAACACTCCCTTAAGTTCTAGAGCAAATACCCTGCTCTCTGTATGACTTCAGTGACCAGATACACCCGGTTGTGTTAGATAACCACACCTATACATCCAATATGGACGGCAACTATTGGGTATTGTAATAGGTACCTGGTGAAAGTGTAGTTCATGACCGGGCAGTGGTGGTCATGTTTCGGAATGAGGCACAGATATATAATAAGGACTGTCTGGTTATACAACAGAGGTATGGAGAACAGTTGTATGTACTCTACAATACTGTCAAAGTGGGCGTGGACGGAGACACGTTCAGTACTCACACGTACCGGAGGCCGACTGGTATTGATTTACTTTATGTCATTCAATACAGCCTGAACTATGTAGTCTGTTTGTTTCATTTGTTCAACTCTTATGTCAGATATGCCACAAACCAATGCATATGTGTTGTCTTTTTTTAAATACAGATATTCGTATGAAACAAACGCATTTAATATGTTTCCGAACAATTGCTCTGCATAAGGTGAGACTTCAGTAGGAAGTATGTTCAGTGTTCAGTGCATGTCTCAAGTACTCAAACACCTTAGTAGAACTGGCTTGTCTGATTTGTGACCATCAGACTTCCGGTGGGATCCGTCCACTTCAAAGGGCGACCCCGTGCACTCAACTGTCACCCAACAGCAGACGACAGCCCAAGGTGGCAGGAGTAAAGGGTGGCAAGCACGCAAGTTGTGTCTCCTCAACCCTAATGAATACACAGCTTGTACTTTGGCCCGTATTAGTGACGACCGTTTTTATCGTTTTTTCTCTTCTTTTTTTTTTCTTTTGGGGGGGGGGGGGAGGGGACTACATGGGTGAAATAGATAAATTTAGAAGAAAGCGATATAGGGCTATCAAACAATATTACTGATAATGATATATTGTATTAGCACAGGAATAAAGTTGTTTGGAAAGTATGACTCACGTTTCTATGTCACCAGAAGTCTAGAGCTCTGTTTTGTTTACATTGTTAATAAGCTGCAAGTCTGTTTACAATTCACTACAAGCTACATCTATGTTTTGATCTAGGGGTATTGAAAGAGGGCACCAGTTCAACTTGTTTTGCAATATAGAAACCTGTCCATAAGAAGGACATTATGCCAGAGGTAAACCAACTACATGTTGAAGCAGCATGACTCACCTTTACCAGCGGATACCGTTTGCCATTGGAGAAGGAGAGCACTTCTTGTGGAGGGTTTTCTGGCAGGAATGTTGTGACAACCAAGTCTATGAGTCCTCTTTCTCTCAATACGTAGAAGATCATGAAGTATCGGTGACAAATTGGACAGGAACCATTCTTCATTTTGTCCACTGCCGCCTGCAAAACAAATATGAGAACATGATATAAATATATATATCTGATACAAATGACAGCCTGTCCATTCCAGACTTCAAGAAAATACGTACAGCCCTAACCTGCTACCGTGATTATACAGAGAGTATCAATCAATGTGCCAAAAGCTAATTTATCAATTGATATTTTCCCTGTACCATTTTAGGACACACAGGAATGTTACCGGGGTTTGACATTTTGTAAAAAATGTTTTTGCCCTTTCACTTCACTAGTAGTGTGTGTTAGTATTTTTTCCCCCCAACACCAAAAGCTAATTTATCCTTTTTTCCCGTTTCTTTAATAACATGCATTATCCAATCGGAAATCTTAAATCCATCCCTGGTTAGATTCCACATTCTTGTGTTGTGGCTCATCATGACAGTAGGGCCGCGTCCTTATTCAGTAATGTTTGCACCCCAGTTCCTGTCATGGGACTTCTGTCCAGAGTTTATTTCCTGTCTATTTGTTCTCTCTAGCCTTCTGCAGCTTATTTATTTCTTTTCCTCATTTGTTTTGTACAAATCATAAACGGTGTCACCAATGTATTAACCATAGGCTCGCTAGGGGCACAGCCGAAATCTACCACAGCAATGCAGTACTGAACAAATTGGATGAAGCAGATCTTTGGGATCCCAGTTCACAAATGTGGGCAAACTTTAAAACCAAACTGATTTAGTCTGACTCTCTGCTCCTTTAAATTCCAATTCTAATTTGAATTCCTACCTACCACATGTACATGTACATGCATACTACACACCTACGGTAGGTAGAGTTGGTGTGTTTAGCTGTGGAGAGTTGCCAAAGGTAAGGGAGACTTTCCTTTTTTCCCCTTATTTGGCAAGTTGCCATCGTCCCTCCGACCTTCAGCGTTCACGGTCTGTTTCCAGCACTCAATGGTTAGATGCTGAGGTATAATTTAGACACTCTTATCCGCTGTGCCCGTCTACTGACTACTCACATCCAGCTATTGATTTATAGTCATGCCGACCACACAGGTCTGATATCCACTAAACCAGCTGTAAATCTGGTCTGTGACACGAGAGAAACTCATCACTGCTGGAGGCCAATAATATCGCACAAAACAAACAGGACCGATATAGAAAAGTGGGAATATGGAATATTGAATGGGAATTACAGAGGGGAGGGGGTGGGTCTGAATCAGTTAATAGGGATGAATATTAACAATTATAAAACACCTTGAAAAATCAAGAAATTAAGGTCTTGTATGAGATTCTGTATATGAGAATGCTCCCTGGAATTGATTTGCAACCATGCTAATGGATCCTGGGTATGTCTGTAACAGGTATCTACACTTGTGTGACAATAATGCACTGACCTGGAACACACCACCACATGACACAATAAGTGTCATTTATATTGTCATTATGACGGCACATTAAGTCGCACCTGTATGCCTTCAGGGCTACCGTTGTGTTTATATGGGTTTGGGTAGGCATGGGGTATGGTAGACCAATAATGGTACGTTTCACTTGTACAATACAAACTTTGAGAATCCCTATTTCGATTACATCTACCATCCCATGTACTGGTATGTCGAGTGGTATAATACTGCTCTGCTGCCTATCGAGTGGAGGTTCAATCTCGAGAGCCTCCAGAGTTGGACGCTTTTATTTGATACCAAACATACATATACAGGGTGCGGTTAAACGAGCGTTTTTTATACATACTACAGTACTTAGTCTTTCAACATTAGGCCCCCAATGCGGGTTATAATATGGTATTCCTAACTTGGGGTGCAGGATATCCACGACAGGAAGTCACTGTATATCATATATATTTTCATGTAAGGATCAGTTTTTGAACATGACTACCGGGTAGGAGTATACCTTTGTGATACAGGTTTTGTGATGCATTCAGATAAAACCAGTATCGCATGAGTGATCAAGTTTATGGTTGGTTTATTGTAAGCTGTACATTGTCTGATCCACATAGGGTGACTGCAGTTGAGTAATTTAAAGGTTAACCCACGGTGGAGGCAAAATTGAACTCTCCTTAGATACAATCCACTACATGTCCGCTATCAAAACTGGGTGAACTACCAGAATCTTGATCGAATCATAAAGAGTATTATTTCATCAGTAGACGTGCTATTATGAGTAAAGGTAGCAACGAGTAAAAAGCCAGTCTCATTATGTACTTGGCTCACTGTCAGGTGAGATACAAATTGCTTAGTAAATCCATTACAAATGGTAGTTATACATATTGTCTTTATTGCCTGAGGCTGTGGGTGATGTAGATTAGTAAAACTCTCACGACCCTTGTCTCAATCATGTCAATTAAGATTAAATAGGCCATTGTCTTTGGGGCGGGGGGGGGGGGGGGACATTATCATGGCCATATGTAGGGCATTGTGTAAGTCGACTTGGACGATGGATAGACGCGTCAGTTGGCCGACAATACGTTTTTTTTGGTACATGTAGCTGGTGGATAATCTTAACGATTGTCCCGATCTTAGTAGTCTGGTGTTAATCAGGTTAAACCCGCAGTTCTTACTGCACGTGCAGTAAAAGTCACAGCGCAGTTGGGACAGCTACTCAGCCGTATATATAGGGGCGCTGGGCCTTTAATGCGTCTATCGATAGCCAACGCTAGTATCAAACATATCTGAGCAAGAAATTGTACTTCCTACTTATATTGTGGGATCTCAGGGTTAGAGTCTGTTCCCTGAGCTGTCAACTCAGAGACCGACTTTCAAGGTCTTATAATCTAGAAGGGCTTCATTTGCTGACCATTGAAGACCACATCCGGAGGTTTTGAATAATATGAGAAAACCAGAATATACCACTGCAGACATACTGTTTTGAATAATCCTTTAGTATATGTGACATAAATATGTGAATAAAGTGGTGTTTTTAGCAAAAATAGTAAATCCCTCCAAATACTGAATTGGTCAATGTGTGCTTTCCTCACTTTGCACAAGGGGGCACTGCTGTACATGGTCTGCTGTGAGAGGCCGTTGCTAAGTACATTTGTGAGAGAGAGTGTGTGTGTGTGTGGGGGGGGGGGGTGTAGTTGTACCCACATACCCCCCCCCCCCACCTGCTTGCAGGGAAACCAACAACTGTTAACTACCCTATGGATTGCCCATTGTTACACTCTGTATTGAAGTATGGTGAGTGATCAGGGCCAGTGCTCAGTGATTGGGTGGGGGAGGGAGGGACGGCCAGTGGGAGGTAAGTGCTTCAGGCAGACTGACCACTGCAGGGGCCCAGGGGGCCACTCCCTCAGTTTTGGCTAGCATGTGTGACCATGATTCCAAGGGAAAGGGTACTTTCTGGGGCCCTTTATAGATAGGGATTATGAGGGGTTTCTCATCAAATTAGTGCTAGTTTGTTGATTTACCTCTTGTTATAAGAATACCAGGTTTGAAGTGATATTTGCACATGCATGTAGTTTCTATAGAAAATATATGGGGTGGCCTCCCCATTGGGTTGGTTGTCACCCAATATGAGATCACATTGGGTATTTGGGCTGTAGTTCATGTGCTTCTCACTGGGGACAGCACAATCACTGATATTTAGGATATGAGGTCTCATGGATTGGCCCCCAACTAAACCAAGTAATAAATGAATAAATATAGCTCTACAGGAGTTACCTTTAGACAGGAAGTCAGTTAACATACCTAGGTACCTGATTACAATAGCGAAATTGCCAATTAAAAACCTCCGGATGTGGTCTTTAATAGGTACCAGTAGAACCACTCAGGGGACCTTTTGGAATTCTACCAACCTAGGGTACTTGGGGTCCAAAGGGCCACAACTAAAGTACCATTAAATATACAGGAACCAGACTGGTATATACAGTCGGTGATATCGTCTAGTACCTGGACTTAGAACTCGGGTTTCAGTGTTCAATGTGTGGACATTGTGGGAGGTACCGGTAGAATACACTGTATTATATTATAGGCTTGGTCATTATAAGCAACATGTTTGCTGGATGATGATTCCAGGAAATTGTTAAAATGTACAGTAATCGCAATGACTCATAACTGTACATGTACTTGGTCTGCTCCGAAATTAGGTGACAGATCCTCGATCCCAGCCTCAGATTAGGGATACTAGAACTTTATTACTAATAATATTATAAGACCCAGAAGTATTTTGCATTAATATATGTATGCTGTGGCTATATCCTGATATGTTTACACCAGATGGACATGTGTCCTACTTGTAGAAGTAGGTCACATATCATGAAAAAAGCATAGGGAGTCATAGACATGTACAACATGTAATATATGACATGCACTGGGAAGGGGGACCTTAGTGCACTCTGCAGTAAGGACCATTTTCGCAGATTGTGTATATAAGTCATATAGGACCTAGTCGGGACTGGAGCTGGTTGCGGCGGGAAGCACCGATAAGAGCTGATAAGACTGTTACTAGCCTGTCCCCTGTTTGTCCCCTCATTGTACCCATAGTGGGATGTCTTATCAGTGGGTTTAACCGCAACCAGCAAAATATAAAATGGCGGACCCACAGGGTATAGCTGCAGGTTCCTATAGCCCAGCTCTAATGTATCATGCTAGCCTTTCACTTTCACCCTTCAGGGCACGTCCAGTGAATATAGCATTGTTCAGTCCTTCCCAGAATAGACTACAACAAGCCCCTGACCCCGCCCCCTGCCTGCTTCCCCTACTGTAGCAGGTCTCCTGTGCTGTGGGCGCTGTACACAGTCTAATTGGTCATTGATGTGTGACAGAGGGGGAGCGGCGCGTCAAGACGCTTAGTCACAGCAGGCCTGAGGAGGGCCAGCTCCAGCCCCACACTGCGCTAAGGCTAAGCTGCCTGTGTAAATACACTTGTGTTTGCTCTTTGAGCGGGTCACCTAGAAAACTGGCCTAGTCCCGTGATGCATGCTTTCAGTCTAAGGCAGAGCAATGAGCACAGTAGGCACCATTATGTAAGTGCAAACCCCGGAAATAGACTCACCACAGTGACGTTTTAATCTCCCAGGTGAGGTGTAAAAGAACTCAACTTGGCCTGAGTATGATTCATCATGGCCAGTTTCTGCCACCACCCCCACCACCACACCAGCATGCCCACCCTGGTTACATCACACTGAGGTGCTGTCCTGTTGTGGTCAGCCATTGGTGAGAGGTGGCATCACTCCAGTTGACAATAGGTGGTGATATAACCGACCCAGGTACACCCTCAATGCGGCACAGTGTGGGACCAGCAGAGTGGGAGTTACTCTCGTTCCCAAATCCTTCCGAAGGAAGGCTCTGGTAACAGCCAAATGACCTTGAACTTTGGATTTTGCTGGGTCTGGGCAACCCCTGCTGCCAGTGGTAGGCTGGAACCAGTGGGCAGGAACCAGAATGTATGATGGTAGTTTTAGGTAGTTTTACCATCAGCCTTTCTGGTTCCATTTCCTGTTCCTGTTCGCTGGTTCCAAGCTACTAGCAGGGGTTGCCCAGACCCAGCAAAATCCCAACATTTGGCAGTTACCAGAGCCTTCCTTCGGAAGGATTTGGGAACGAGAGTAGGTGGGACACTTCGTCCAACCACACTCGGTTGGTTGGTTGTTGGGTTGCTATGGTCATTTCAAGGACGGTAATTTTGATTGAATCTATGAGGTGACTGAAGATAGAAAGCATGTCCCTACACTTTTACCGTGACAATGGTTCTTTTACATCCCACACTACATAGGCATAGTGTGAAATCGACAGGCTGGAAGTCTACCACAGCAGGGGGAGGGCGTAGCTCAATCAGCAGGGCACTGCTGAGTCTTGAACCCACGTTCTTGTGGGTGCCAGACGAACGATCTATCTCTGAGCTAACTCCCCACCCCACTCAGTTGGACCAACTCGACGTGCAACATATGACAGTGTGTATCGGTACCTGTATTATTGATTATTAGGTAAGCCAGACCCATACAGGTCACCTGCAGGCTCCAGTGTTATCATCATTATTGATATGTAGGGAGGAGATAGCATATCATCTAGGCCTACCACACTTTTTGTATACTACTGGTCTACGAACGGTTTAATGACTACAGACTATCAGCTCGGCATTTAATCAACTACTCGAGATAATTTCCAAGGTCATTCTAAAGAAGTAATAGAAGCTATGATCTATTAAGATCTATACCCCGGGTCAGGTACACTGGATCAGGTAGGGCCAGGCTTGGGCATCAGAGACGGCTATGTTTGGGCATCAGCCACGTTTGGACGTCAGATATAAAGGCCAGGGCAGGACATCAAGCAGGGGCAGGTTTGGATGTTAGATGGGCCAAGTTTGCATGTCAGGTAGGGCCAGGTTTGCATGTCAGGTAGGGCCAGGTTTGCATGTCAGGTAGGGCCAGGTTTGCATGTCAGATGGGTCAGGTTTGGTTGTCAGGTAGGGCCAGGTTTGCATGTCTGATGGGTCAGACATGGATGTCAGATAGGTCAGGTTTGGACGTCAGATGGGCCAGGTTTGTATGTCAGGTGGGGTCAGGTTTGCATGTCAGATGAGTTAGGTTTGGATGTCAGATGGGTCAGGTTTGGACGTCAGGTAGGGCCAGGTTTAGATGTCAAGTAGGGCCAGGTTTGGACATCAGATAGGGCCAGGTTTGGACATCAAGTAGGGCCAGGTTTGGATTGTCAGGTAGGGCCAGGTTTGGATTGTCAGGTAGGACCAGGTTTGGAATGTCAGGTAGGGCCAGATTTGGACATCAGATAGGGCCAGGTTTGGATGTCAGGTAGGGCCAGGTTTGGACGCTAGGTAGGACCAGGTTTGGATGTTAGGTAGGACCAAGTTTGGACATCAGATAGGGCCAGGTTTGGATGTCAGCATGGGCCAGGTTTGGATGTCAGGTAGGGCCAGGGTTGGATGTCAGGTAGGGTCAGGTTTGGATGTCAGGTAGGGCCAGGTTTGGACGTCAGGTAGGGCCAGGTTTAGATGTCAAGTAGGGCCAGGTTTGGACATCAGATAGGGCCAGGTTTGGACATCAAGTAGGGCCAGGTTTGGATTGTCAGGTAGGCCCAGGTTTGGATTGTCAGGTAGGGCCAGGTTTGGACATCAGATAGGGCCAGGTTTAGATGCTAGGTAGGACCAGGTTTGGATGTTAGGTAGGACCAGGTTTGGATGTCAGCATGGGCCAGGTTTGGATGTCAAAAAGATGGAGAATCAGGAAGGGCGTCAGGAGGGGCCAGGCCTGGTTGTCAGGAATGACCAGGTTTGGACGTTAGAAAGGGCTATGATTTGACATTAAGAAGTATTTTGGGTTGAGCATTAGCATGGGATAGGTTTGGGTGTCTGGAAGGACTAGATTTTCCGGAAGGAGGGGGGTGGGGTGGGGTGGCAGCGCCTGTTATGTTGTTACTATGCTACAAATGGACGCAAATGCTCCCCCCCCCCCTTTCTTAATAAGTGATCACTCCCTAAGCAGCCTTGCACCATACACCACGTGGCTCATACTTCAACTGTGGTGACAGCGACCCTCCTAGAGTTGTACGTCTAGTGTGTGGAATGTGACAACTCACTGGAACAGACCTTGTCCTAGTGGGCGGGACGGGCCCGCCAGTAGTGAGTCAGGCCGTGTTAGGTCTACAACATTGTGGTGGTGATTTCTATGGATGTGGGTCAACAGGTCCAAAAACTCCCACCACATCTATGACTTTACACCATATCAACGTTTGATATTTGTCACATTTAGTATCCAAAATTCAGATTTGGACCATCTTACCGGTTGATTGTCTCACTAGTTGAAACGACTATACATGTACCACATACTTAGTGTTGGTATTGTAATGGAATTCAATTTATGGAAACCCAAAAATATGCATATATATATATATATATATATATATATATATATATATATATATATATATATATATATATATATATATATATATATATATATATATATATATATAATATGATTTATATGTATATTTATAACCATTACTAGTACTCGATATTGCTTTCTCGTCTACATCAATTGGGAGCTTTGAATACATGTTAAATTCCATGTACTTTTGGATCTGATCAAACTGGAAGGACTTGAATTTATTACGTGTCTCTCTCCCACCTGTTGACTCAGTGGTACAAATACAAGACCCCTCCCCCCCCCTTATACACCCACCTGGGCACGTTGGTGATGTAGTGTACCTGTACTACCACACAGAACCCCCTCCACCCGGCCTACACCTCTCTCAGTCATTATAGACACAAAAAGTGCACCTCTCCCGTTTTTACATATTATGTTTTTACAGTTGTATAATTCTTAAAGTGACTCATCAACACGGTCCAGGGCCAATTCTAGGGCCCACATTAGAAACGTATAATTTATGCTTTTGTGCCTGGATAATACCTGATGTGAAACCATAACCTAGGAACACCCGTATGTATTTGAGAGTGTAGGCCTACAATGTGCTTCTATCATGTCAAAGTACAACCGGCTACTCTTGTATTACATGTGTGCTTATCGTAATATCGATATGGCACATATTCGATCAGTGGTACCAACCTAGTTCTGACTCATCCCTCTTATAGTTCTTGTTCAGTGTCCGAGTACCCTTCAACGTGTGACATTGAACTTATTTGAATGTACCTTAATTAGAATATATGATGTAATATCCTGGTATTTACACAATTTAGGCCTAGCCCTAGGCCTAAAAAGAGAAAAGTATTTCTCGTCAGCCGACCCTAGGCTTACCTAGCAAAACGGGGCCGACCCCACTTTTTTTATAATTTCGTATAAAATTAGGGAGTGGTCATTTTTTAACAACAGGGGGGGGGGTTGGTGGATTTGGGGGGGACCAAAAAAATTTGGACCCCTTGAAAGGGGGGGACCAAAAAAAATGCACCCCTTTTTAGTGGAAAAGCCCGCGCGTTACTATAGCTCAAAGGGGTCGGCCTCGCTTAATTTCAACTTGCCTGAGGGGGGGGACCAAAAAAATGTCAACCCCTCCCGTGGGGGGGACCAAAAAAATTTCGGCCCGCTCACGCAAAAGTCCACCGACCCCCCCCCTGTTGTTAAAAAATGACCACTCCCTTATATATTTTTTTAAACATGAATTCGTAAACAAACACGAAATAATCCCACATCTGGTCATCTAAGTCATGTTTAAGGCTTATTTATTTCTTAACAAAAAAAACCCTTATATCCCGAGTGGTAAATTTTAGTGAGTCTGGTATCGACCTAAAGTTAAACTTTAAATTTGAAATGGATGGCAGCATGGGCCTAAGGCTGCGGATGCACTGAGGGGTGACGAGATAAAATTATGAAGACTACAGGGTTACTAGGTCAACCACCAAGAGACGACCAACGAGTATTGCAATGATATACCCCCAGGTACATCATGTGGCATCGTGGTACCGACACTTTACCCTCTTTTTTTTCTTTGGCCTTCACCCCCCCCCCCCCCCTTACAAAATGTTCCACTCCGACCAATGCTGGTACAATCCTAAGGTAAGGAGATTTTCTACCAGCAAAAAGTTTCTTTCTATGACCCTTCTGACGTGTGTACCCCCCCCCCCCCCCCCTGCCCGGCCAGGGGCGGACCCGCGAATTTGGAAGGGGGGGGGGGGAGTTCCATCAAATATCAGAGTAGGCCCTACCAAAAAGTTTCGCACCGCGGCAAAGGGGAGGTGGGGGGTCCGCCCCCTTTATTTTTTTTAGCTAAAGGCTGGTAGAGGTATTGATCCCACGGGCTTTTTTCGATAAATAGGGGTGAACTGTTTTTGCCCACCCCCCTTTCAGTTTCATTCAAGAGGGGTCCCCCCCCACCCGCCCCTCGAGCCAGCCTTCAATCAAGCCCCCCCCCCCCCTCCCCCCACTTCCCCTCAACTCAAGGAGTTGAAGGACCCCCCCCCCCCTACCCCCTCAAGGCTCAAATCCAGAATGTGGAGTCTAAATCATTTTGCAATGAACAGATCTATGATCAATCCCCTGCATCGGTTCTGATTAAAACACCAAAAGCTCAAACGTAAATGCTTGTCAAACATCCACCATCCCATGATGTTGAGTGAGGTCATCAGGCACGATCAGCTACTGAGCTTGGCGGCCGACCCGGCCCGTCCGCCCGGTAGGCTACGCGGCCCCCACTCGTATGTCGCCCGGTCCCGTCAGAAAATAGGTCAAGACCACGCACTACTGCGCCCACTGCCATATGACAGTGACCGCATTAACAGCACATACCAAGCTCTGCATCAATATCCCTTGGACCATAGCTGCTCTGTCAATTACATAAAACTCTCGTAATACATTCAAATACAAACCTTTACGAATAATTCCACTACGGGTCTGTCGTTATCCTCCTCCTCCTCCGCGGCCTCTTCGTAATCACCGTTGTGGCCACCGTTCGTTTCACCATCTGGGGTGACATGTGTTTCTAATGTCTCTTGTACCTCATTTTGCGTATTATCCACAATCTCCTCTGTTGTCTCGCTTACTCCATTATTCTCGTGTGTGTCCTCGTGGTCTGCCATGGCGTGTTATTGGTCCAAAATAATAGATAAATGAAGGTAAACTTCTCCAACACTGCCCACTACTCCAAATCATAGGGCCTCGCCCTAATTTGTAGATACGGACAGCGCATGCGCATTTTGTCATGCCCTCTTTTGGCAAATTGAAGAAC
The DNA here is from genome assembly GCA_947462335.1 of Harmothoe impar. Lineage (NCBI taxonomy): Eukaryota > Metazoa > Annelida > Polychaeta > Phyllodocida > Polynoidae > Harmothoe > Harmothoe impar. The sequence goes on from OX381708.1 coordinate 33,919,061, forward strand.
GACGTTTTCCCGCGCCAACAGTAGACGCTAACAGGTGCGTGGCTGGTTACCAAGTCTAGCAGGTCCAGCGTGGTTTCACAAACGTCTTTCTGTCTCGAGAACAAGACTATATCTCTGTATTGAATTGAATACAAAGTAGTATTTAAAGGAATAGCGTCGTAGGAAGCTTTCTCCCTGTGCACGGCATTTTTTAACAACGTAGGAGGGGGGGGGTATCAAATTAAAACTAATAATGCCCGTAATGCAGTATTAAAGATAGAAATAACTTACATTTTACCCACTTATATTCCCCTCAATTACATTTTTACTAAAATTTGAATCCCCCCCCCCCCCGAGGGCCTCTTTTTCATTTTGATCTCGCCTCCCCCCTATATCCACCAATCCCCCCCCCCCCCCCCTCGCCCCTAGTAGCTGGCAATAAAGGATAATAAATGACTCGGCCCTAAATTGCATGTAATTTATGATGATATTCGTACCAAATTATTTACAAAATTGTTTCTAGCCCTGCGGACAATAGGCCCTATGACAATTGGCCCTGAGGACGATTGTCCCCCATGTCTAATACTCCTGCGGAAGAAAAGCCCCATGCTGAATGGCACCCTGATTATAGGCCCCCTGACCGTGGGCCATGATACTAATTAACATCCGATCATACACCTTTATGACGTCCGACCATGCACCTTTATTAAGCTTATAACGTCCGATCATTCACCCCATATGACGTCCGATCTGCTACATGTGTTAGTCTGCTGTATGCTCGGACGTTAGGATGGTCTATGCTCGGACGTAAGGATAGTCTACTAAGTATGCTCGGACGTTAGGGGCATGGCCTATTGTCTGGAGGCCTTAGCCTTAGGGTCATGGCTGCTCATGGGGCCAATTGCCATACGGTCTATTGTCGGGGGGGGGGGGGGGGTCGTCATATGGCTGAAATGCTGAGGGCCGGAGAGGGGTTCATTAGGCCAGGGAGGCGCGCGCTTTTGGCGAGCGGCGCGCGCCATTTGGCATACCTCCACCATAGGAGGTGTGCCTAGGCGCGCGCCCCATATTGCCTAATGAACACACGGCTGTTGTCCTAGGGACGATTGTCAGGAGGACCCCTTGCCCGGACACCATACATGTACATATACCTGTAGCCTACTGAAGGCGGGACTGAAGGTGGTGATTGGGTAAGTGCCGTGGTAAGCAATTAATACCTATAAGTAGTGAAATCAATGGGGCATATCAATGCATGCATGCTAGGGACACGCACAATGGTTGGGTCTTGGGGAGTGGCCATAATTTAACATCCTGGTGGGGGGGGGGGGGGGGGGGAGAGCAAAAATCCTAACATGGGAGAGTGGGGGTCACAATTACACTCCTTTTCAGCGAAAGGCACATGGATAATATGGGTACGGGGTTAAAATCGACAGGTAGGCCTAAATGACCACTGTCTGTGGTCATGCATTTCTCATTCTGCCCCTCCCCCTACTAATTTTAAGTCAGTGGTCAACATTATTTTAGTCGGCCCTCCTCTCCGCCCTTTGAACTTTAGTAATACGCATGCTATTTCGTTGAAAAAGGGTAAACTTTTTTTGGTACCCATCTTAAATGGGTAAACCGGAACGCAGTCTCGGGCCCTGGCTGCAATGGGCCTGGAGAGCTCGAGGCTGACCGGAACGGGGCTGGGGATACCCCCCGCCCCTAATCAACCGACCCCCGTTAATAACTAATGACCACCCCCTAGTGTGAACTGTTGGGTGGTTGGGAAAGCCAGGTTACTGCGCCACAGACACAGAAAATTGAGTTTCTCTGTGTTCATGTAGAAGTGGAGACGTCGCTGACCATGCCTTACCGCTGTATCATTATTAGTTCACGATCGTGAGTACATCTATATTATCTAAATGCTCATTTTAAATTGATGGGTGATCCTAGAAGTTACATGGATTCAAATTCTGAGAAGTTACACGGATTCAAATTCAGGGGGTCCAATGGACGGGTCAATTAAGTGTTTACAATATGTAATCTGTGACCTTGCATTTAAAAACCAGGTTTGAGCACTGCTCCCCGCTGGAGAATATACATGTATCTTGGTTGTTGAATCATTGACTTGCTTCTCAAAAATCTGCCACCCCTCCCCCATTGTTGAAGACCAAATCCGGAGGTTTTTAATTGGCAATTTCGCTATTGTAATCAGGTACCTAGGTATGTTAACTGACTTCCTGTCTAAAGGTAACTCCTGTAGAGCTATATTTATTCATTTATTACTTGGTTTAGTTGGGGGCCAATCCATGAGACCTCATATCCTAAATATCAGTGATTGTGCTGTCCCCAGTGAGAAGCACATGAACTACAGCCCAAATACCCAATGTGATCTCATATTGGGTGACAACCAACCCAATGGGGAGGCCACCCCATATATTTTCTATAGAAACTACATGCATGTGCAAATATCACTTCAAACCTGGTATTCTTATAACAAGAGGTAAATCAACAAACTAGCACTAATTTGATGAGAAACCCCTCATAATCCCTATCTATAAAGGGCCCCAGAAAGTACCCTTTCCCTTGGAATCATGGTCACACATGCTAGCCAAAACTGAGGGAGTGGCCCCCTGGGCCCCTGCAGTGGTCAGTCTGCCTGAAGCACTTACCTCCCACTGGCCGTCCCTCCCTCCCCCACCCAATCACTGATAGGGCTGCAGCAGCTTGGCCATCAGATGTGAATTAATTCGAATGATTACTAAAAGCTACAGCATGTTTTTTTATGTTGATGGGACCCTAGGGACCATGAAAAGTGACGTTGTGGTCGTGATATCTCGTGCAGGCTATATGAAAATGGCCATTGATTATACACATTTTCTTTTATGCTGGTAAAAGCAAAATAATATTAATTTTGTCTTCCACTCAATCAGAAAGATTCCACACACACTATGAAGAACATAGAAACATAATTTGAAGTTCTACATGTGTTCCTGAAGTCTGGGAATTCAGATTTATGATTTATGAGAATGTATGTGGCAGCCATCTTGAATTTTTAATGAGGTCGGGCAGTGACTATCTGAATCTTTTTTTAAATGTGGTTTCCAATTGTTATCATCATGCAGGACCATTTTATGGTTCAGGAAACCTATGTTTGATATAATGAAGTGATAAGACTTGAAACTTAGCATGATGTATGCGACAGCCATTTTGAATAATTAATGATATTGATGGCATAATGTACCAAATCAGACTGACAGTTATGAACTATCTGATCCTCAAAATAGGAACCCAATTCATGTTGAAATGCTGCATTTCTTGGGTCAAGACATTGAGATTCATTATTCATTAGAAGCTTTATAAGTGGCAGCCATCTTGGATTTTAAATGAGGTTGGGTGCTGGAAGATCTGCTTTTTGTAAATACATGCCGTTTTGGGGTCAGATGCGCCAAATAGTAAGAAAACAGGCAAGATTCCGGCTATAAGATTCATACTCAAACCTCACCATGCCTTCATCAAAATAGTCAGATACCTTCATATATAATGAGACCCAAAGAGACCAATTTAAGTCATTTTGTTATGATTATAGTGGTGTTAGTCCCTCTGGGGAGATGGTTCATCCTTGGTAAAATAACGATAAATCAGCTATTTTGAAGGTGTTTGCTCCATACAATCAAGTCCCTATACTCCTTAACATTAACATGAGACCTATCAGGCACAGTGTGAACCCTTCTAGAGGGTAAGGGACATAGTAGTTTCTGTTAACTACCCCCACCTCACCCCACTACCCAGTGGGCACAGAACATTGAATCAACATTGACAACTTGTTGTCAATGTTGATTCAACGTTGGTTCAACGTTGATTCAATGTTAATCTGGATTCTGGGCCCACAGGGTAAAAGCTATGGAATAAGCCTCCCCCTGCCTCCATATTACATAATACGACAGAATGACCGGATCTTCCAAAATTCTCAAGCCTGACATGTCTTGGGAGTAAGACAGTGCTGTGGTTAAAAGATGTGTATGGGGTATGAAAAGGCCATGCCCAACACCAACCCTTTACCAAGAGGGGGGTGTCACTCCAACTGTCAGACAACCCCTCCCTCCATATTTCCCAGTGCACAGCATTACCTCTCATAATATGTATCATACCTGTGAGTGGGACAGTGGTGTGGTTAAAGCCCACAGCCACCCCCTCCCTCTCCAATGCCTCAGAATGAGTGAGCTGGGTCCCTGGCAGGTGTATACATATACTACAGCTAGTAGAGGGATACTGCACTTCAAGTCAAATCTGGCTTCAATAATTGGTCTTACATTGAAATATGTATTCATCTGTCACCAAAGTTTGATTTCTACCGATCTGCTCCTTATCCCATATGGAGGATGGCATAGATCTGCCAGGCCTATGTTGTATTTGCATACACCTGAATATTGTAACAACACCAGATGTTGAGTGTATGCAGCTGTAGCAGATGTTGAGTGTATGCCTATCTTTGACAGATCTTTAGCATTGCAATGACTTAGCTGCGGTTACCTACCCTTCCCCAGGGTTTTGTATTATCTTCAATAACCTTTAGGGTTCAGAGTATCTATTTACCACCCATTCTTTTCATTTTCTTTTCAATTTCAGTTCAGAGAATTAACTTAAAGGGGAGGATTCCATTGGTGTACCTATGTTTTGGAGTCTGGGTGCTCCCAGCAGGTCTTATACAACATACTCATAGAGGTGCTAATTTGTATTCCCTACAGGAGTGGAGGGGGTTTAAAGTTTAGGCTAGTGAGAGTCATTAGGGGGTGGTTGGTGGTGGAAGCAGCTCAATAAAATCAGGAACATCTAGACAGTGGAGGGGGTGTTTCTGTTGAGAGAACAGCCAGATTTCAAAATATTAACAGTTGGGAATATGATAAACTGGATTTTATTTGAGGATAATCTTTGCATAGATCTATTAGTCAGACATTCCAACAGATGTCATGCATTTTCTTCAAACAGATATTCAGTAAGGACATAGATATTCAAAATATTTACCAGAACTCTTCACCCTACCATTTATGAGACCTCCTGTGGGTTCAGAGGCTCTTCTGTCCCTTATATAGCTTCCCCTCCCCTTTACATTGTCTCTTGTCTGTAAGATCTGGACTCAGATGTATGGACATCAATTCTGATTTAGAGTCATTTGCAGGCTTCCTCCCACCCTACCATCCATCAGTCTATGCATTTCACCACTTGATTGGGGAGGAGGGGGGGGTTATTTCTTGTCGTATTCGGTTATAGGAGATGTTGACATTATATCAGCTATAAATATTATAGAACTACACTGTATAATTAGTGTAATATTAAGCCGTCTTCTGGTCTATGAATACACTTGGTACTAGGCATATAATGGAAGTGGGGGGGGGGGGTTGTAACCATTGGTGGGATAAGTGAAAAAGAATTATAGAGACGTTGGAAAATAGTAATATCTATCTTGGCAAAGGTTTCCAAAAAGCTCATGTATCTTTATTCTATCAATGATGATGTCTTTCCCAAAAGGGGTTATATTCATAGAATCACAAGAATATAAACTTTAGTGGTCTCTTTGGTTCCCATATCAAATTTGTGGTGAGGTGCTAAAGCCATTCATGTATGATAGATACATTATAAGAGGTCTGATGGTTGAAGTGGCTAGATGTGCTCAGGTAGACCTTCTCATGAAATGTTTTCTTGTGTGGAGGGGGGGGGGGAGGATCTGGGCGCCCCTTCATATCCCCTACCCCTCCTTTAACGCCTGACAACTGGATTTCTTGTAAATCAGTGCAATTTTGTGCAATATATTGGCTTGCCACGTGGAAGGGGTTAAACACACAACTGTCTTACTCCAAGCCAATGTGTATTTGAATGCCTATTGATGCTAAAAGATCCTGACTCCTCATTCTGCATACAGTACAATATGGAGATGAAGGGGAGGGATATTTGATGGGTATTGGTGCATGCTGAGGGAGTGTGTGGGGGGGGGGGGGGTTCTAAGGGAGTAGTTAACAGAAAAAGGGGGCCCTCCAGAACGGTTTAATCTGCCTGGTTAGGTCTCATATTTTGTTGGCAGTATAGGGACTTGATTGTATGGCCTTCGAAATGGCTGATGTATCGGTATTTTATCAAGGACTAACCCATTTACCCTCTACACCCTTATAATACAAAAATTTGACTTTGATTGGTCTCTGTGGGTCCCATATGAAGGTTTATGACCATTTTGATAAAGGCATGGTGGGGTTTGATTAAGAATCTGAAAGTCTGAATTTTGGCTGTTCCCTCACTATTTGGCTGATCTCATTAAATATTCAAAATGGCTGCCATTATGCATTATGCCAAGTGTTGACTCTCAACTCCTTACCATCAGAAATAATGTTTCTTGATCTAAGAATTCGTTCTGCATGCTGATATGAACTAGAAATCACTTTCTCAAAAGAAATTCATGTATTCTGGTGCCCAACCTCATTAAAAATTCAAGATGGCTGCCACTTAAGTTCTCATAAATGATGATTTTGAACTCCTTGACCTTGGAAATGTATATTTTGAACTTAAAATTATGTCTCTATGTTGATTACAACTAAAGATATATTATTTTCAATAATTTATGACATTTTGGCGGCCATCTTGAATTTTTTGGTGCCTGCACGAGCTTTCATCATGACAACATCAATTTTCTCCATCCAGATGACTTGGAGAACATAAAAAAACATGCCATAGCTTTTAGTAATTCCCAGAATTAAACTCCAGAAATATGGCTCTTTTGGAGGGTCTGCTGCAGCCCTATGAGCACTGGCCCTGATCACTCACCATACTTCAATACAGAGTGTAACAATGGGCAATCCATAGGGTAGTTAACAGTTGTTAGTTTCCCTGCAAGCAGGTGGGGGGGGGGGGGTATGTGGGTACAACTACACCCCCCCCCCACACACACACACTCTCTCTCACAAATGTACTTAGCAACGGCCTCTCACAGCAGACCATGTACAGCAGTGCCCCCTTGTGCAAAGTGAGGAAAGCACACATTGACCAATTCAGTATTTGGAGGGATTTACTATTTTTGCTAAAAACACCACTTTATTCACATATTTATGTCACATATACTAAAGGATTATTCAAAACAGTATGTCTGCAGTGGTATATTCTGGTTTTCTCATATTATTCAAAACCTCCGGATGTGGTCTTCAAAGGGACAATATCACCACACACAAATTGTGATAGCTGTGTTATTAGTGCATATCTCATCAGTACCAGATCAAACAATGACCGCCCACATAAGGCCTCCCAATACCAGGGAATAGCTTGCCCATGTTCATTGTTGTCATTGCAGTATGTGCATATTCTTTCACATGTGAGGTGACTGATATTATATTCACTTTACAGGGATGATGAGATTGAGGTATTTATCCCATCCGACACAGAAGCGGATGATACGGCATTCCAGCCCTCTACCTACAAAAAGGTAAGCACTCATTTATTTTATATCTGACCATTCAGCATTTGACCGTACAAGGCTCCAGCGTTCTCTTTTTGTGAAGTATATTATAATCTCGATCTTCTCAGCTATTTTACAGGGTTGAAAGAAAAGGGAGATATTCATCAACAGGACAGTCATTTACACCCATTTCTTTCAAACCTGTAGAATAGCTCAGAAGGTCGAGATCGAATTAGACTTGCCCATTTTCCTTCAACAAGTTGATATTATCCGAAGTTCCACCTCAAGTGGGGGTATAGATTGCGGGGTCCCCATGTAGCATGTCGCATGTCTATGTCGCTTAAGTACAATCATAAATGTACATATACCTGGTCCAATGTTGATTTTAAGAATGCCCATTGCCCCTGTCAATTACTCTTTAAGCCTTCTGTCCCATGTCATAAGCCTCATGTCCCATGTCGAATTGAAGAAAATGACATGTCACTGTGTCGAATTTAGGGGTCTCGCCCCATTCAAGTGAAGGCACTAATAAGGAGGGACATCTTTGTGTTTGCAGCCAGAGGAGGGAGAGGAGCTGGTTATGACATCTGCACGAGTCAGCATCAGATGCCCCATTACCCAACTGGTGATGCGCCGCCCTGTCAAGAATAGTCACTGTGGCCACCTCTACGACCAAAGTGGAATACGGCAGCTCATACTCAATTGTGAGAAGAACAAAAAGACAAAGGAAAGGCTCAGGTAAGTAGATGTAGAGATAGACGGTTTTTTTTCAATTTAAGTGGTGTGTGCTGTTCCTTTTCTGTATTTTCCTCCCCATGCCAGAACACATCTCTTGCTTTTTAAATTGGTATATTATTTATCATATTTTATTCACAAAGATTTGAAATGCACTGCGCGAAATCTGCAGAAGTCAAAAGACAAGTTCACTTTCAAAACTGCTGTAAAAAGGTTTCTGGGTACAAACATGAAAGGGAAGAGAAGGGTACTCTTGATGGGTGCTCTAAATGCTTATTTTTGTCTATATTATACACGAACACCTGACTAAACCCTATTTATGTACTTACTATACCCAGTATTTTGTTAGAACACATCATCAATGTGTGTACCACCTTGTGCTTTCATTCTTGTATAATTGTATATCTTCGGAACAAGGCCCACAACATGAATCCTGACATTGGAACTGTTCGCAGTTGTGACTGCTTCAATAACCCATGCATCTCCTCCACAGATGCCCAGTCCAGGGATGTCCAAACACGAAAAGCCTATCCATCAATGACATGGTCTTTGACCAAGAAATGTTCGAGTACATCAGGCATCACACACAAGACAGGTGTCTTCATGAGGAGATGGACGAAATTAAAAAGGAACTGGCGCTAACCACTGTGTCATGACTCACTACTGGAACGCTATAGGTTGAATTAATTGAAAATTGATGAATAAACACACACATTATAATTCAATGAGTACTTTATTATTTACTCATTAGAAATAATGATGATCACAAGATCCAATATTATTTTCATTCAAGGTTTCTGTAGCATGGACACATTAATAATGATACCAACTAGAAAATACGTATGAGAAACATTTACGGGAATGCTTTTCGTTGACAGAAAACTATCCTTATCCTTAAATTAACAGCAGTTGTCAGTTACACTTATGGATGATTTTTCGATGATTCGACCATCACAATCAGGTGTTATCATGAGAAGTAGGTAAACAATATCCTTATAACTACTAATGCAGATTTGATCGATTTGGGTACATGATTAATTTCCACTATGTACAAAAGAGTCTGCACTATGAGAACAGGTCGCGAGTTGCATTACAAGACGACCCTGTTGGCTGAACTTCCTCATGTCAGGCACTAAACACAATGGGCAATGTGTTCTTCTTCTAATTATACAAAACAAACACTCTGAAAATAACAGTGGTAGAAAGCGCAGCAAGAGCCGGAAAAACAATCGTCTGGACATGCTAAGCATCAAGTGCACCAATATAAGCGTCACAAAATATGCTCAAATTTTCACCTCATACATGTCGGGAGGAATCATGGATGGTTCAGAAATGAGATGGTGATTAACAGTTGTTTAGGAAACATTGAATACGTACACATACATCTTCCCAGAGTTCAACGGCTTTTAGCGGCAGGCATGATTCTTAGATACAATGCAAGTACACATGTACATAGATTTCGTTTCTCTAGACTCATGTACATAGATTTCGTTTCTCTAGACTCATGCAGAGACGTTTCGTTGAAATACATTCTTCCATATTCATGCTTACATAACTGGATATCATTTTCTCTAACATACCCACACCAAGAGATACCAGTAAACAATTAGATATAAAAGAAATCATATGAGCACCACATAGGTTCGCCAAAATAAAATCTCATTTCATTCAGTCAACTTCAATATCGACTTACCATCACTATGCATATCAGTACATGTTTTCACAATTCATTTCATCAAGATTGACAATATCAGTCGCATAAAATGTATTTTCCATAAAAAAATCACCTGAAAATATAATTTCACATAGATAAACTGCAATGTGGCCATATGGGAAGCTCTGCACACAAATTTAGCTACACCTTGACTTCGAAAATCTCAAGTTTGGTAAGTCGCACTTCATGTGGAATAATTTACTGATGGGACCCAACAGCACAAGTGTCGGTTGGTATATAAACCCCCAGGCTACAGAGGGAGCAAACGTCGTTCTGTAGTTCTCCAAACCATGATGCAGTAAAGAAGGGCTACCACACACCTGGCGATCTACCCCTATTACATGTAGCACATCTATAGGTACCGTAGTTATATTCAGTGTTAAAGTTATTTTGGTTAAACAGTTTATTCCTATCTACCAGCGACATTTTTCTGGACACATGGGTACATGTAAACATTATATGAACAGGTTTAAGTACATGACTTAAATAAGCAATACCATTTCTTGGTTTCTTCAAAATAGGAGGGGCCATCTTAACTATTGGTTGATAAAAAATAATGTCTTACAATACATTGTTCTACATAGTTATTTATTCAATGACTTCATTCTACAAATCGAAATCAGTTTACTAAGCAATTATTGGCACTCTTCTCACCTTAACCTTAACACAGTAACTTTTTGCATAATTCTGGTATCCTATGATCCATATTCATGAACCATTCGCAATGAAATCAAATCGCATCATATCATATTCTATATCTAAAGGATGCAATGGAGACATCTTTTACAAATCATCTATATACAAGGAAATATCTTCCATCAAATGAATGTAGTTAACAGAAACTTGACTGTGTGTCCCAATATCTTGTGACACGTGTGACACGAAAGAGGTGGTACAATGCCAATACCCAGACTCATTCCAAGGGATGGACTCTGTGGCAACCTCGGTAGTTCAAGGACAGACGCTGGCACGGAGCACACCACCAGTTAGATCTGGGCGGCTGTTCTCCTTCACCTCATACAAGATGTACAACATGTCGGTGGCAGATTACAGTACACCTACTGTAGCTGTACGTAGTTGGCCGGGAAGAGGCCCACTGCGCCCCGACACTCCCCTTTCCACCAGCCATCGTCAATCTGAGAGAAGATAATCATGACAGAACATAAAGTCTTTTGGGGAAAGGAAAGTTCATTCATATAAAAGTTGTATTGTATTTAAGTATGATAAAGAGAGGAAGGTTAAGGTCAGCAGTGAGCGAAACTACTGGTAGTAAGAATTTGAGACGCACTGAATGCAGTTATGTATAAATCCTATTGATAGCCTACTTACATAAAACACTGTTACACTTGATTTCGGTGTTAATTAATATTATGGCTTGTAGATACAGGATAAAGATATACTCACCATTTCTATGTTTGTAATAATCTCATCTGGGTCAAAAGTAATCTCATCGTCATCGGCTGAAAAACAACATTTATCAAAGATGAATATACCAGTACAGTATCTAATATTAACATCAACGTAAACACATGAAACTCCCTTCGAGTACATGTGCAGATTCTCTTACAATAATCATGTACAACCGGGAAACTGATCTGATAAATCCCTTTTGGTTAACGATTTGTATATAACTTCAGTCATTCATCTGACTTGATCCCCAATTTATAGTAAGAATACCCCACTCCATACAGCCATCCCTGCTGAGGCGTTATGAATCAGTGAGGATGACACCCATGGTTATTGAATCTGGAGAAGGCGCTTACCTGCTTGATAGTCATAGAGCGCTATGGCGTTAAGCCCGGAGGGTGCGTCCTCGTAGACGGGTTCTTCCTCCGGGTCGGCAGCCGGCTGCGGTGTTTGGTGTTGTGGAGACCGGGCAGGCTCTTTTCGTGCCGGGGCCTCCGGGGGCTCCTGGATAATGAGATCAAGGCAGGCTTTAATATTGGAGCAACCCTAAATGTTCACATACATTTTACAGAATCTAGTTTTCTGTAGCAAGATCACCTTAAAGGTCCCCCAATATGAGAATTCTAATACAAGTTGCTTATTTATATAACATTTCCATAATGTGACCTACATACACCTAGAACTGTTGGTAATGTTCGAATTTTCGCCTGAGTGGAACTCGCAAAACCCACGATTGTAAAATACAATTAACCGAAGGAATTAGGTCATTTATTAGGAGGATTTAGGGAGTGTTCATTTTTTAACAACAGGGGGGGTTGGTGAGTTTAGGGGGGGAGGGTGTAAGATAACTTGACCCCTTCTGAGGGGGGGGGGGCGTAAAATAACTTGACCCTTTTGAGGGGGGCGGGGGCGTAAAATCTTTGGACAGGGTGCGATTTGTCACAACATGACGCTGAATACTTAAACTCTTCACTTTTTCTGTAGAAATGCTTTAAAATACAGCAAATTACCTCTAAAATCACAAAATTTTCTTGCAACACTTTGTGTCGCACCAGTTAAATCTGACAATTTTACCATGTGAATTTTCAAAATGTTCATTGGAGGTGGGAAGTATGTGCCAGGCAGGAAAACTCCTCAGATTTCTTTTTCTCCAAATTGGTCATGCTTGTGGTTCGTCTAGATCCAATGAGAACTCTGTTTACCTTTATATGTCAGACAAGAAGATCAAAATACATCAAATTTCACCGTTTGGCTTCTTGATTTTCAAAAGTGTTCCCAAAATTTCCCACTTAAAACAGGCTTCATAATACAGTTGGTCAAAAGGAAACAGAATTTCCTGAAAAAGGGCCCCAATCATAGAGGCTGAATAATGCAGATCCGAGTTATAATATATTGTTGGCCAAAATGCAGCAGAATGCACTATTTCAAGTCTAGATTTCCAATTTTCCTTAAACCTTTCCTAAAAAATAAACAAGTTTCCAGCCCCAATCATGAATAATTCAGATCTGAGCCTTAATATATTGTATGCCAAAATGCATGAGAATGCAGCATTGCTAGTCATAAGCTTCCAAATTTTCTAGCTCTGATTTTTTCCTCTTTGAAGTTTGCATGTCTGGTGTGCACTGTAGTCCCACATTTGCCAGTAAGTTGTGTATTTTCAACAGGCCAGTCTATCTGTCTACCATTCAGGATTCCACCAACGCTCCTATAAAGCTTTCAAAGTGCACATGAATACACCATTTGACTTCTAGATTCTGAAATGTTCCAGTAAGGAGACGGATATGCTCCTTTGACCGCGTTCTGAAGCACTGCACTTTGAGTACAATTGCAATTTCCTGGGAGCTGGGTAGATATTGTGTCCCTAATATTCATGCTTAAATTTGATGAATCCATAGATCAAAATCAAAACTTACAATTTGAATATTTAATGGCTATTTCTAGGAGTACATTTACCATGAAACCCCTCCCTTAAGACAACCCCACCTTGAAGACAATCCCCTTGTATGAAAAGAAACTGTGACCGAGTCCTCTCTTTAAACCTATATGAAAAAAACACACCTTTACAACGACCCCCTAGTTAGGAAAAATATACCCCAAAAAAGGCTGTCTTAAAGGAGGGTTTTTATGGTACATGCCATGAAGCAACAGAATGCCTCTACATGGGTCCCCACAGCATTGGCCGTGTCGATCTTTATGTGTGTAGCATATATAAGGACCCTCATGAAGATATCTGTGTCCGTCGATTTTTAAAAGGGCTGTGTTGCCCGTGTTGATTTTTACCCATGTAGAGGCACAACATAGGGATAGGCATCCTATATATCAAGTTTAGATTCATTTCTAGGAAGCATTGATGCGACACAGCGATGCAACGCAAATTGATGCAGAAAAATTGAAAGGGGGGGGGGGGCGCAAAATCACTCAGCTCCTCCTGAGGGGGGGCGGATTTTAACTTGGCCCTTGCTGAGGGGGGAGGGGGGCACAAAATAACTTGCGTGACAAAACGAAAACTCACCACCCCCCCTGTTGTTAAAAAATGAACACTCCCTTAGAAGGGAAAATAGTTTATTAATCCCTGTATTCATAAAAATGCTAACTTTGAAAAACGTGGGTAAAAGCTAACCCAATCATAAGTTAAGGATATAAAATCAGTATATATGGTGACAAGATGCAGTGATTACCCAATACCGTTTACTTGAACAGCCTTACCAAAGCCCACAAGTGCTACTTACACAGCCAATAAATATATATACATACACACTTTACGTACTTAACCATTATGAAACCATAGGAATAGAAAAAGCTTAATAAGATTATGATGGCTCGTCATAAAGACAACGCTCAATTTATAGCATGCCTTCTATTGCATAAAGAGACTGCATTACCTTAACACTAACCCAGGGTCATGTATGTAACAATAATTATTAGAAAATGCATTTTAGTGGTATGTAAACGTTTACTACTTCTAACACTTTGTCATAGTATAAGGCAGTGGAACTATATGAGGAGAGTTAGTTTAATCTTAAAGTGATTGGATGTGTATACAACGGGGGTGCCATAGTCTTAAAAGAAAAGACCAGTGTAATTTTATGTGGCTTTCTATCATTAGTATTGGTATTGATTTGCTATATTCCGAGATATATACTATTAAAATATGCAGCATGTAGGATTTACACCTGATTAAAGAAGGACAGCTCATGTCAAATGTGATGTCACAAGAGAAGAAAAGTGCACAGAGCCATACTAAACCTATACAAATACAGTTCATTTTGTGCATCATTTATAATGCATTAGATAGTCACTCCATGATTAAGGAGTTACCCATCGTCTCTATAAAGTAGTTACAAACCAATTTCCCTTTCCATTTTATGAAAGAATTACTAAGAAAGCAATAGAAACAGAACAAATTAAAAGCATAAAATCGTCTGCATCTGCATTGCCCTATGATTGGCCCTTGAGTGACAATTAAGGCATACTAAGAGTGATGTAGATTACCGAGCAACCCATTAAATAGTCGCTATAATGGTGTCTACACCAATCAATTGGGTTGGGCTGAGTGTCTCGCTAGATTTTTGTTCTCTAGTGACATCACTCTGCACATATCTATTTCAGATATAACCCCTAGCTGCTGCATATTTTAAAAGTAATTTTCTCGGAATATTGCAAATTAATACCAATACAAGCAATATAAGGCCACATAAAATTACGCTGGTCTTTTCTTTTAAAGATACTCTACGATCATTTCCTCTTAGAATCAAGAGTCAAGACACTGAACCTTAGACAGGGCAAATATGAGTTAGATGAGTAAAGAAATAACACATGCTAGAGACACATCTCTGAAAAGACAGACATCATAGCCCACTTCCAAGTATATACATCATTTTTCCATCCATCGTTATATTAGATTATCGTTTGACCTTTGTTCCTAACACAACCTATGCTTAGTTTATAGGCATATCCCATTCAAAGAATCCCCAAACGTAGTTTAATCAAAGCACCAGCGCATGCTACAGACAACGCCCTATGTACGTGTACGTGTACAAATCATGTTACTCAAAATCCGGAATTTTATTGTTTCATGTTATCATTATTGTTTTTTCTGATAATCTTAATATTACTTATGATATATATTACTTCAGTTTGTGAAATTTGGGGCCGGGTGTAGGGTGGGTACGGGGGTGGGGGGTGGGGTGTGGGGTATGATTTGATATACACCTTTTTATTATATTACAGTGAGAGTGTGTGTGTGGTTATGGATAGACTAATTGTAATACATATAGATTAATGCTATTAGACCTCATATATTGGTTCATCTTCCGTTGTCGGAGGCCCAAGCTCCTGTGGGAAATAAGGAATACATGGTAAAACCCTAATAAGGGGGAGTTACTTCGTTTTGTAACATCAGTGAATACAGTTTCTATAACGTCCCTAAAGAGCGGAATACATTTTAGACCAATGAAATAATTCCCTGGCCTTCACTGTGTAATTCTTGGGGTGCATTATGTAACAACTGGTACCCATTGTGACAGCTGTTATCAGTGCTTATCTCGCCAGTGCCAGATTAAGCAATGGTCGCCCACAGAAGAGGTCTGGCTAGTCAGGAAACATGTGTATGGGGAGGTAGCAGAGAGCACAGCTATAGTCAAGACCGGAGAATTTGGCGAAACTCCCCATTGTGACGTCGTAATGCCCCTTGATATGTGCTAACATATTACCATTAGATACCATCTTACAGTCTTAGTTTAACAAACCCTTCAAAATGTGATTAAGGTTATATTGATATACCACTTCTGAGGATTTAAGGGCACACCCTGGAGTTTAGGGTGGTCATTTATGGTGGTGATAGGACCCTGGAGGTAGTAAAGTTGACCACTAGACATTTAGGCATGCTCCCCTTTTTGAGAAATTTACCAGCACCTAATGACCCCCTACAGTTTTATCAATTGACTTTCTCTTTGGCGGCTTCGCCAAATTCTCCGGTCTTGACTATATCACAAGTGACTTACTGTACCGGTACCAACGTACAAGAACACATTCTCAGATGGCTAGTGTGGGCAGTATTGTATATTGAGACCAGAAATACGTACGTACCATGTTGAGCAAGTGTCTTAACCAGGAAATGGTGGTAGTGCGTCTTATATACAATGTACAATATAAAGCAAATACAGTCTTTGCGAAAACATGCAGGACAGTGGCAATGTCCTTCTAAAATGCCACCGGTCCAGCAGATTTACAAGTGCAGCAGGACGGAATGTCCAGTCACATGTTGGGCATTTCTTTTTTAGAAGAATTCAGTTGGGCTTCTATAGCTGAAATATGTATCTCAATATACTGTGTAAAACTATTAATCTATCCTGATTTGGCCATAAATGATTAGAAATAAATTGTTTTCTTAATGGACAAAACTCTTTTATACTTTAAATGCAGAAATCATCATATATGTGGCTATCTGGTCCTCCAAAAATGTAGCCGGTCCTTCAACATGGAAAATTTGCAGGACCGAATGTCCTGCGGGATGAAATAGTTTTTGCAAAGACTGCAAATACACTACATGAAGCAAAATGTAATGAGAAATAACAATGAAATAAAGAAAACCATAATAGAAACCCTACAAATACTATGCCATACAAGTGGTAGAATGTCCATGTTAACGCCTGCAGTGTGTCCCTTACCTCGTACATGTCCTCCGGCTCCTCCTCCTGCTGTGGGGGAGGTTGGCGGGAGGCGGCCATGGCGGCGAACGGTGTGGCCACGGCTCCTGGAGCGCCTCTCGATGACCGGGGTGGAGTGGCTGCCGGTGCGGGATCCGAGGACTCCTCCTCCTCCGGTGCCGACCGGGAGGACAGGGCGGAGGGAATGGCTGAGGGGTTGGCGAAGGGTGTGGCGACTGCACCGTGCGTGGGGCGGTGTGGCCGGTTGGTGCTGGGTGGCTGTGGTGGTGACTCCTCCTCTTGCTCATACTCATTCTCCCCCTGCTCTGCGGCCAGCGCCTCGCGACGATCATTCTCCTCCTCCTGTCTCTTAAGCCGCTCCTACCAACGGGACATGGAGAACCAAGTGTCAGCAAAGTAAGAAGATACAGGTATAATATATACACTGCCATAAATACACAGGCTGACGTGTCAAAATGGTATATCATAAACATGTATTGTATATGTTATGTACATGTAAAACATAATCTGCAAGGAACATCTCACATACCATGAACTTTTGGAAACCCTGAAACACTTTAGAATTATTACGTTAGCAAAGCAATGATATTAATTAACACAAACGCAAAATTGAAAAAAATGTAACACTAAAAAACTGGTTATCGCAACAAATGTACACAATACACAGTTATCAGACTTTATCAGGATCTGCTGCAGCAGATACAAGTATCTTACATAAAGCACGTCAATGTGCTTATCGCTTTGTGAGTATACAAAAAGACATCTGTATTTGTGTGAAACGATCTCTCACTTAAGTTCAGGGAGACTCACAGTTAACCTTCTTATAGAAATACGATTTAAATATTAACTTAACTTGGCAACTTTTGAAATACAACTATGAAGTAACCTGAAGGTAATCCTTATGTGTAAACTTATTCTCTTACTAGGTTTGTCGCGTCACATCTGAATCAATATTTTGAAAGATAATTCTATAATTATTCATTATTTTTCAAAAGAAGTTGTCTTAAGATTTCGCTGTATCAATCATCCAAACTTCGTGTGTAAATCAAAGAACACTTAATAAAATAATACTACCATGCCAGTAAATATCACCTCACTGTTTCCAACACTACTGCAAGCATCCTTAACCTCTATTTGTCTGGGGTGGGAAATGAATTGCTTTATCACACTTAAGTATGTCTTGTTCTATCACAAGATGGGAATTTATGTAAAATGGAATATCATATTTTATCATGGTCGACAATATAATCTTTTTTTTTCTGCGAAGTAACTTTCCTCATGTCATCTATGACTAGAATCCATCCTCAATGCCCTATGTGTTAGTGCAAACGCCATCACACCATCAAGCAATTCTAAGTTCCCTCTCTGAAAGTCACAGCACTTTTATTTCCTATATTTACAAGTCCTGCTTTTTTTCATTTTGTACTGAATGGAAGTGTAATGCCCATGGGATACCTTCATTAAATATAACATGACATCTATAGGGATACTTATTGTTTCCCATGGGAGATATAAACCCAGTCTACACTGCCTACTTGTTGGGAAGGGTATCTAGCAGGGGTAAAAGTATCACACTTATTCAAACTTAAGGCAATAACACTAACCACTTCCGCGACCTACAAAAGGGAAAACAAGTTTCAAGTCAGAAACAATACTCTTTGTATCCATCAGTTAAATAGACCAAACGGTGAGAGTTTGGTATCAATGTTATAGTATAAACTGGTAAATAATCAAAAAAAATTTACATCTGGTTTAGAGAAAATGTTTAAACAAAATCTGTAAATGACTACACTCATGGTGGATGAAAAAAGCAATATAACCAGAGTAATATTAAATAGACATATAGAAGTCACCTCCTCCTTGCGACTAAGTTCCTTGCGCTCTGCCTCCTCTCGTGCCTTCCTCCGGGCCCGCTCTTCCTCAGCGCGCTTCCTCGACTCCTCTTCCTCAGCCTTGGCCATGTTCTCAAAGCGCGCCCGTAGGTTACCGGCACCTACTGAGCTGCTCTGGGGCTTGGGGCGCTGGTAGCTCCCAGCCGTATCAGGCTTCTCACTATAGTCGTGTGCAGACTGACGCCACAAAAAAAAAGTATTAGAATAAGGATCATATAAGGTCAATACAGAGCATGGTATATTTTTTCTGAGAATTTAAAGTTTCCCTATATCATTCTTTCAAAAAAGACATGTATTCTAGGCATACATGGTTTCTATTAAATGACTCACATCCCTGATATTTGCAGGTTATTCTCCCCGTAATAGCATATATATGAATTCAGAGGTCAACTCACCTCATCTTTTCTGTCCTCGACACCAAATTTGCCACCGAAACCTTTCTTGTGATCAGTTTGCGAGCCGTGCAGTTCTGTTTGACCCTTGTCGTCCCATCCGCGTGCAGACTTATCCATATTTTCGGTTTCTACACCGAACTTACCACCGAATCCCTGGATAAACACAGAAGAGTGTCAATGCAATCACATTGATGTAAGGGTGTGTCAGCTGTGCATACTTAGTTATGGACCTACTGATATATCCCTATGCCAATATGAGGAGCAGATGGAAGAAGAGCACTCTGAGTCTGTAATGTTCTGGATTTCATGTACATGTACTACCCTTTGCCATACCACCACCCGCCCTCCCCCCACTCTATTCCATGTGTTATCACAGGAACAGGTAAATGGTGGCACAGAAACATACAGATGGGCAGAGACGGCTCCTTTATTTCCTATTCCCTTGGAGAAAGGTAAACCTCGCATATTGGACCGGGAGAAAAATAGTACATCTGTGATTATAATTTCATTTAGTGTTTTTTTTGTGCTTGTACTTTCATCTCTCACCTTCTTGTGGTCTGTTTGTGAAGCATGTAGCTCTGTGTCGGCCTTCTCGCTCCACCCCTTGGCAGATTTGTCAACGCGATCTGTCTGGACACCATACTTGCCTCCAAAACCCTGAAAGCATTGTCAATATTCAGGTCAACAGAGGTTCAAGGCTTAATTTACTGAATAGCTTGAGGTCTATAGTATATTTTCCAGTCATCAATATGACTGAAGCACCGTACTCTAAAATAGGGCTATCGTTAAAGTGTCTTATGAAGACATTATTTGGTAGTACATCAATTTTTAATATGGTTCAAGAAAGCTACCATTGAGTGGTCCTTTTGGGAGCCATGAAGTTCGGTCTCGGTCTTCTCACTCCAACCCTTAGCTGATTTGTCGACTCGGTCTGTTTGGACACCATACTTTCCTCCAAATCCGATCGAATGATCTGAAATCGAAAGGTTAAGTAATGTGTTTTAATCAAGTCTAGAATTAGATAAGATTCCATCTGCTCAAAGTCAAACACACTCTTCCCCTAAAACACAGTTTAGACCATAACTAATTTCTAGGAAAGATTTGCATTCATAAATGGGCTTTCTTTCTCTTCTATAGAAAAATGTACTTGTAATTGCTTGCTAACTATGTTATTTAAAAGGAATAGAATACACATCCATCTCATCTTGGATCCTCTATAGAAACAGATAGATATAGACAGACCCCATGAGGTACGACTGCACCTTACAGTGCTGGGGTAGTCGATGAAGGACGATGCATTGTACCTCATACAATGTACAATGTACCTCTGTTTTCATTTCGACAATGTGGCCGTATTCAATGGACTAAGAAAAAGCAGGATTTTCTTCATTAAATGCTTCAAATACAAAATAAATGCAAATGCCAACTACATTGATACCTCCCTGCCGTATTTCACTTGTGGGTCCTGGGGCATATTCCACTCAGCCTGCGGCTTCGTGGAATATGGCCCCAGCCCCCACTCGTGAAATACGGCAGAGATGGTATCAATGGGCGTTGGCATTTGTCTATGTATCACTATGTGAGACTACAGTATCACACATGACATAAACGGGTATAGATACACCTAGTTTCTTAGTTTGACTCAATGTTATCACAAAACGAAGGCATTCTTAATTCATCCTGTTTCAGCAAATTAAAAAAATACGTTGGCGCATGCTCATAGCCTAGCAGGGCATACTTGATCTTCATAGTAATTACAAGCAAAGGCAAACAGTATTTCATTTGTGAAACTCACTCTCCGTACCGCGTGAGTAATACTCCCAAATCACAAGAAAACGTTCATTAGGCAAAAAAAAGCCCAAAAAATTGGGTAGGTAGGTCGATTTTTTTTTTTTTACTATCAAATTTTTTTAAAGGATTTGGAGACAAAATTCCTCCGATTTTCGTAATAATTTCAGTAAAAAAAAGTTTCATGTAAACAACGAGTTTTTTCTGGTATAAAAACCCAAAAATGCCTTCCAAAAGAAAAAAAACAACAACTACATGACTAACATTGACACAGGGTGATGGGATCCTGGTAGCGGTAGTTAATGTCTAGATGGCGATCGTCGCATTCTACCAGCTATTCTGTATTGACATATCCTATTTTACCTTTCTGTGAATCGTGCTGCGATAATTTCTCCTGGTGGTCCCAGCCCACAGCCGAAGAATCCTGGTTATCTGTTTGTACGCCATATTTTCCTCCGAAGCCAGTGGAATGATCTAGGGATGGTAACATAGCAAAGCATTGACGGCATGCACGTCCGAAGCACCGGGACACCATAGGCATAGTACTGAACGCAAGGTGAGGCATTAACAGGACCATGCCGGACCCAAAGGCAGACAGGTAGCATTTGACAGTTAGAAAACAACAGAAGGAAAAAAAGTATTATACATGTAGTGTGGGAAATGTCAGGGCGTGAGATGTCTTTGCCATAGGACCATTACGAGGATGTGTTCGGCAAACTGTCAATGGATCAAAACTCGTTTCCACAGAGACAAGAGTATTCTGACTATAAACGGTCTGTTCAGTTTATAATTCAGAGGTGTATATATGTACATGTATTGGACATTGGTTTATAATTAACCATGGGTTGTAGTATGGGTTAAAACATGCTGAACATTAGGCGGTCGTTACATTGACCTGTGTACAGCGACATGAATGTCTGTGTTTATACATAGTTAATTCTGAGATTCATTGGGCTCTTGTAGCAGTGTTTAATATTCTTATACAAGATTAGAGTATGCTGGGACTACACACTAAATATTTAAGTGTCACTTATATCAAAGTCTACATCTTAATACTTCACTCGATTTATTACGGATTTTGTTTCTATAAACCAGTCGTTCTATTCACTCTACTACAGAATCAGAGATGACTAAATGTAATCACTATTGTTTCCCTATGGCATGCATTCAGTGTAGGGTACTAATAGGCCTGTGGCAGACCTCTCAAAAGAGGCTTATTTAAGGAGATACCCCTACCCATCTTTCAACAAGCTAAATTTCACATATGTTCAAGCATTTTTCATCAGCTTTCTGAATATTGATATTGGCCCTGCCGGAAATGGTGCGAAGTCAGCCATTTTGGATGGTTTCCATGGCAACAATGAAATTTCTCAAATTATATAGTCTGGGACACATTTGTTGCTCTATTTCTGGAACCAGTTGAGCTACATACAAGATATTTTGACAAGGGGTATGTATATGAGGTACCCTCATGTGACCTCACTATTGGTGACCTTGGTCAAGGTCAAGGTCACTTAATTTGACCTTGAATGTGCACAAAAACCTTAAAAATCATCAAAATACTGTTTATGACTACATTTATTGCTCTATTTCTGGGACCAGTTAAGCTACATACATGATATTTGGACAGGGTGTGTGTTTATGAGGTACCCTCATGTGACCTTACTATTGGTGACCTTGGTCAAAGTCAAGGTCACTTAATTTGACCTTGAATGTGGAAAAAACCCAAAAAATTCATCAAAATCCTGTTTATGACTACATTTATTGTTCTATTTCTAGAACCATTTAAGCTACATACAAGATATTTTGACAGGGGGTATGTATATATGAGGTACCCTCATCTGACCTTACTATTGGCGACCTTGGTCAAGGTCAAGGTCACCTAATTTGATCTTGAACATGTAGAAATCATCAAAACTCATCCAAATACCCACTTATAGACCATTTCAACTCCGGTAAAAATGCAAAATATTGTAATCATATTCATTTAACCCTCTCACTGCCAGATTTTTCTCTAGTATTTCCAAAGATTTGAGATATAAAATTATTAAATGAGGTGTTGCCATGGTTACTCCTTGAGCATTCTTTTTGAATACAAAATGAATGTTTGATGTGACAAAGGATGTCCTGAGCTTCAATATACCAAACATGGGGTTGTTTTAGGATTTTTTACACATTCAAGGTCAAATTAAGTGACCTTGACCTTGACCAAGGTCACCAATAGTAAGGTCACATGAGGGTACCTCATATACACACACCCTGTCAAAATATCGTGTATGTAGCTCAACTGGTTCCAGAAATAGAGCAACAAATGTGTCCCAGACTATAAAATTTGAGAAATTTCATTGTTGCCATGGAAACCATCCAAAATGGCTGACTTCGCACCATTTCCGGCAGGGCCAATATCAATATTCAGAAAGCTGATGAAAAATGCTTGAACATATGTGAAATTTAGCTTGTTGAAAGATGGGTAGGGGTTCCTCCAAATATTGAGGTCTCTGCCACTGCCCTGACAAGACGAGCTTCAGGTATGGTTTTGTAAAAGGTAAATTCAATTACCGTGGCAGTATTATTATTTCTATTCTATATAACTGTTCTATTCTATATAACTTTGATATCGCTCTCTTCAGGGAAAGCCCTGACCGCTTACATCTTTGATTTTCAACTAAGTGGTGTATAGTGCATTCGGATAAAAGGAACCATTCTCTATATACTGCATCCATACTACATGTACTTTGATATAGATCTGGGAAACAGCTTAACATGTAATGTTAGTAGATTCCAGGGGGGAGGGGGTGGGGGGAGAAGTAGATCAGTGCTTGTATCTTAAGATATAGAGCTACATGTCCTTGGTGTGTAGACTTGACCTAGGGCTCCTTGCTGGGTTATACCTGTCTGAGAATGGTGCATGTCTACGTTCTCGTGGTGATCATACCCCATGGCAGCTTCATCCTGACGATCAGTTTGTACGCCGTACTTCCCCCCAAAGCCGGACGCCCCATCTATGAGGCATGTATTGGTGTTAGCAAGTTGGTACCACAAGTGGCATCTTAGAACATTATCCCTATTTTTGGGACAATGGCCAGTGGTTAGACATGTTAGAAATGCCCATTGGTGGATCTCTGCCAGTTAACCTTTATCAAGTTGCTCCAGATGATTTCTCGATCACAAATATTTCGGAAAAAAGGTGTTCCCCCCCACTAACATTACTGGTATTTCAAGCCCAGTTTTATTTAGATTGCAGAGCTTTATGCTCCTACTGTAATTGTTTTTTTCTGGAACGTTCAAATTAAGGTTATGTGATAAATCAGGAGCAACTTAAATGAAAAATGATATTAATAAAAATGAAGTCCGAAAAGTAAAAGAGAAAATATATGCACAATAGCATGGTTAACATGGGATACGTGTACAACATATATGCAATAGAGATGAGTAAACAAGGGGTTAGTACTGCGAAAGTACAAATATACACAATGCTACCAACACCTTGTAGTCATATAAGAGTTAAAAGACCAGCATTCCCAGAACGGCAATGAACAAAGTGGGGAGTAAAATTAGCTCAAACATAAGTGGACTATTAGTGTGATATACATGTTTGTACATGAGTAGTTTGTCTCTGCCCTCACCTTTCTGCGAGGCGTGCTGCGCCGCCTTCTCGTGGTGGTCCCAGCCCACAGCGCTCTTGTCGACACGGTCCGACTGCACTCCATATTTACCGCCAAAGCCTTTAGCAGCATCTAGTTTAAAATGAAGGTAACAATGTCTATACTGGACTTTCAAAGCAGGGATCTATTCTCTTTATGCTATCATAATATTTCCCTTTCTATTACAATTTGGGAACATAATTGTGCAAAGCACAGGTCTACATTAATTTTGCAGAGAGAGAGAAATACACCATGGCCATAGTTGACATGCATGGGTGGCGGGATGCAATAGACACAATGACGGTCTGTGGTACAGTGGGATGTACATCTACTAATAACAATGTCTACAACGTTAAAGGCTAACAGTTAAAGTCTTAAAGCTTGACCGTCATGGTTGAAGTGAGGCGAAAAGCACTTTTTGATATAGTTCAGTTTTCATTCAAAAGAGGGCTCTTAAGAGCTGGGAGCCCAGCTCTTACAGACAAAAATAGGGTGAACATGTTATAGCTGACAATGCTCATGGTCCCCTGTCCAAACACTGCTGCCCTCTGGTGGAACTGTTATTTTAGTCCATGTATGGAAAATGCTGAACTTATTCCCTGACAGCCCAGCTTTAACAAATGTACCAACCTGTCTGTGATTCGTGTTGCTGCAGCTTGGTCTGGTAGTCCCACCCCACCGCCGACTGGAGAAGACAAGGGCAAGCATTAACATGACACTCTGCAGCAAGGTCTACTCAAAACTCAGCTGGGATCTCAGCTATTATTGTATTACATTGCACATGAATGTAGATGTACTGATGCCTGATCTGGCTACAGAATTCGAATTACATCACTTTAAACTTGAAGTACAGTACTTCAGATTTCAAGTACAACCACTATGAGCTTTTACATAAAGACATACAACAGAGTAAGCTGCCTATTCTCTACTCACTGTGCAAGGACAAGAGGCTAGGCAGTGTTGCCGAAATGATGCCAACACGCCGGCATTTGCCGGCGTAGAATCTTAATGGCCGGCGTAGGGCCTTAGGACGCAGGCCAGAATGGCCTGCCATAATGTCAGCTTCCTAATGGTGAACGATTTTTTTCAAATCGGTCGATTAGAAGTGAAGATAGGGCCATGTTCATTAAATTGTTTTATATCAAAATATTTTTTCAATCTCTTTTAAGTTTTTGCATAGTATAAAACAAGTTTTAATGAAGTTTACGAAGATACCTTGAAATATCAATATTCATATGGCCTGCGTGAGATGGAAATGGTCTGCGGTAGATGCCAAGACGCAGGTCACCTTGGCCTGGGTTGAGAAAAAGCTTTCGGCAACACTGCTAGGTCAGTGAACTTACCTGATCAACACGATCCTTCTGAACGCCATATTTGCCACCGAAGCCTTTTGCTGAATCTACAAGGCAAATCGACAATTTTCAAATACACATATTTTGTGCTATGGAATTGCTCGTCGTTTTCTATGCTTCAGTGCAGTAGTAGTTTCGGTTTACAAGTGGCATTGCAATCTCTCCAACTAAAACTATTAAACATGCCCAATAACTTCATCCGCGCTTCATCAAATCCCTTGAGTGAAAATAAATAACTTAGTTAGCAAGCGTCAGTTGCTAGTTACCGACCTGTTTGTGAGGCATGTTGCTGCAGTTTCTCCTTGTGATCCCATCCGACAGCGCTTTTGTCAATGCGATCCTTCTGTACGCCATACTTGCCGCCGAAGCCCTTCGCGGCATCAGTCTGACTGGCGTGCTGTTGGAGTTTAGCCTGGTAGTCGTGTCCCACCGCATCCTGAGAGAAAAAAAGGATGTTTCATACGTCTTCTTGTTCTGGATACCTAATCCAAAGTGAAACTGCGAGGCCAACTTACAATATGCTCTGTGCTATTTATGGCACATGAGTCGAAAATAAGTTCCTGTCAGTTTTCAATAAAATATATCAACATACAAAAAAGTGGACAACCATTGAGGTGATTAGGAAGAAGTTAAATACGTCTTTTACACAGGGATGGAATATCCAGCAGACCAGTAGGAAACTATCTAATCTTGCACAAAACAGCTGCCCCCCTCCATACATGTTGTTCAATGTTCTTTGTGGACCTGGAAAAGCATGAGGGTTATCCTTCATACCTAAAATGGTAGGAAGTCCTACACTGGTATGTGAAACGACACCTGTGCTACATGTAGAGAGTAGACTGACCTTGTCCATACGGTCCTTCTGGACACCAAACTGTCCTCCATAGCCGTAAGAGGCCTTGGGGCCGGCCTCAAACTCCTTCTTCTTAAAGCTCTGGTCATCTTGTTGCACTCCCTGGCGTAGGGACGCCATGCTGAAAAAGAAGACAGTTTCTAATTATATACTATTTCGATACATCTAGCTAGATATACATGTACTTAGGATTAGTTTTCAGACAATTTGACAAACATATCTATCATTAATTCATTTCTTTAAAAAAATGTATCTAGCCTATAGGTAACATCATGCTATTATTCCGTTCTTGTGTATTTCACAAATGTATACATGTACACCTTTTTGCGTACTAAGTGGAAAGCTGAGTCAGATTTTAAAGGCAATGCTTGTGTGTATTGTGATATTTTGGAGAAGTAAGAATGAGAGACATCTGTATCGGTATAATAATCCAACACACTGCACAATAGTTAAGTGGGCGCCCCCCCCCCCCCCCCCATCTACAAAATGGGTATACTATGAATAGAAGATGAGGCGAGAAATTACTTCATGTGCTCCACATGACCCGAACCTTCCACCGTCTTTGCTCCCCATCTTTGTTCTTGTTCAGTCACGTCGTTCTGCAATTAAAAGGTGTGGTGATAACATTGAAATAAATTTGCGAATTATTCTCCTCTGGGAATAAACTCACAATGTGCACTTTTATCACTTTTCATATAAAAAAGTGTACAGCTTAGGACTGCATATACGTAGTGGTTGCAAAACTCAAACTTCCGTTTTAGAGCAAAAATGACATAATTTTTATTATTGTCGTCTTAAGCATTTTCTGCCTATTCCGAGCAGTACAAGGAGACTTGCAATGCCGTCAAACAAGCCTTTTTGCCCAACTTCTACAGTACAGGGGGTTGGATGAATAGGAATGCATTAGAAATGTTGTTCAAATCTTTGGACCTCAAAGATACCTACAATGCAAACTCGGAAAGACATTATAAATATCTTTTGCATACCAGATGCACTATGTTCTATTCCCGATCCAACTACTTGAATAGAAAATAGCAAAATATTTACTTTGAATGAATACCGGTTCTTACCACAAAATCTGCATCAGTTTCCCAGTCGTCATCATCTCCATTATTGGCGGTTATCGATACACTGTGTCCTACGGTGGCCTTCCACATCCTGAAATAACCGTATCCGGGTATAAGTAGATCTATTCATAACATATGTATGGTATTTTGAACACTTTAATAACTGAGAAATAGTAAGCGGGTAATTATCTACTATTTATGTATGTGGTGATGTACCATTATACACCATTATGCTATACCCTCTTCTAGTAATACCAGCCAGGCCCCGCTAAAAGGCTCAACCCGGCTAGTATTAAGCTACCGGTTGCAGTTCCTGCCTGGTTACTGAACCTGGCCCGGTTACTGAACCCTGCCCCGTTGCCTACCCAGCCCGGCTGCAATACTAACTGC
This sequence comes from Harmothoe impar, assembly GCA_947462335.1. NCBI lineage: Eukaryota > Metazoa > Annelida > Polychaeta > Phyllodocida > Polynoidae > Harmothoe > Harmothoe impar. Next base: position 33,947,366 of record OX381708.1, read on the forward strand.
ACAGTTTCCCCTGATTGCCCAGCCTGGATGAGCCCCACCTGGCCCGGACAACCAGAGGTCGCCACCGTCGTAGACGTAGGCCTGCTATATAAGGCAGGCCACTGCCGGTCACTGGCATTACCCACTGGGAGCTCACTGATACTCACTGAGGACCTCTTAGGTCTTGCTGCTTTACAAAACTCTCACTGACAGAACTTAGGACCAACCCTGCTCCCCACATGGATCATCCATCCATTGGGTTAAGATCCACCTAGCTGGTCCAGGTCCTGCCAGAACATCTAGCCAGATGTCTATGTCCACTGAGTGTGGCCGTGATCGACTATGAAACCTGTCTGCTCCAAAACACCTGAATAAAGAAGGCTCTTTAAACTGTACTGTGTACAACCACCTGCGTCTGTTCCTTGGGAGAATAGCTGGAAGTCATACGATCTTTACAGTTTTTAGTACCGGTAGTCAGATACCGTACCGGTACCTTACTTGGACGGTTTCCCCACAGTCCCTACAGTCCTATAGCCTACCCTAAGTATAGGGATCACTACACATATAGTAAATTAGTATATGATATACCGGGTATCACGGTAGATTTTCTGGGTTATATTACAAGATGGGGTCCGATTGTTGAAAACTGTGACACAATGCAGGCCTACTTATGCTACTATTTACGCTTCCCCCCTATAGATCTATGTCTGTCCCTGCCATGTGCTGATGATTTACACTCGTCTTTATTATAGATCTACTGGTATACTGGTACGGTAATAAATGTTTAATAGATAATGACACATATATGCCTTCTTGCATTTGAGCAAGGCATGTATCATTGCTATTTAGCCTATTATTATTAAACATTATTATTGTGGTTGTGGTTGTAACTTGTAGATAATGCCTAATGGCACATGACTTCCTCGACTACAATACCAACAAGGCATATGTCATTATCTATTTATGATTATTCATCAATTAAACATTATTATATATCTACAAAGAATGAAAGTAAATTGCACATGGCAGGGACATATATAGATCTTGAAGTAGCACAGTAGCAGTTGAACACAGCACCTTCCCTATGACCTGTCCCTACGTTTTGACTCACTGACTGAGTCACTTCAGTAGTAGCCACTCCCGTACCCCTACTAAGCCTCCCGATCCTCTCACGTCAGTTTTCCTCCGGATACAGACGAAACTCAGTCTACTTCAGTAGCTGTCCACTCTACACAAGTCAGACAGTGTCAGTGTCACTGGTCTACACCTATTGTTTATGTTTATCTTGAGTGATTGCGGAAGGCCACGACCCTGAAACTTTGCAATAACTGGCACATATAATGTGCCAATGCCCTTATTTTTTCAATATGTCCTCGATGGAGATATTCACCCACCTGCAACAGTTAAATCTTGGTAAATGTAAACAAGGAAACGTTGCAAGCCTCGATCCTTGCCGGTGATTCAGCCCACTTCCTGGACTTCCTGTTTATGGAGGTCATGTGACAGACATGTGGTGCCCCCTAGGGTCTTAAAATTATTTTCGATAGATGGTGCCACTAAATTATTTTTTACTGAAACTAGGTCACCGTGCTATTTTTAGCCATTTCCTCAAACTCCAGTGGGAAAGTCCCTTCGTTCGCGAAACACGTTTCTATTGGCCGGAAAATGGGTCAAACCACACGCCAGCCAATGGGATCTTTGACAGGGCATCCCTCGGTGGCATTGGGGGGCTTTCCTGAACGTGGAGCATAACAAAACTTTACAAGTTCAAGCATTCTGAAGCTGAAGACACATTTACAAGATCTGACAGGGCGCCCTCAGCTGCGAAAGGTATGTTATATGAAAAAATAGTGACTGGGTAATCTAATCCAAACGCTTTGTACAGCAGATATCAAAAACAGCGACAGATCCAAAAGAGGTGTCAGGTGAGTGAGGACCGAGGTGGATCACTGGATGGGAGTGAGGGGGTAGGCATCCACTGATCCAGCCTGATTCCAGGTACCATACCGGGTTATACTAGATACTAATAATAGGCTATAACCCTATAAGTATAATCTGATTTAGTGATTTAGGCTGATACTAGATCTAGTCCGGTACCGGTAGTACAGTGATAGGTTAGAGTTTCAAGTCCAGGGATGCAGAGATATGCCCCTGTCCCTGAGTCGGATTATTTTTGATTAGACATGGTAAGAAACTGTCCCAAAACCCAACAGGTAGAAGCTAGTATAATTTTCTACATAAAAACTGTGTAAAAATGATAATGCCATCAATGCTAACTCGGTGCTGACATACCGGTAAATCAAATGTATCTTTACATAAAGTCAATAAAGCCTTCTTGAATATTGAATCTTTTCCTGAATCTATAGGCCTGGCCCTAGCCTAAGCTATCTGCCCACAGGCCACACCCCATTATCAGCAGCTCAGCAGCTTAGGGATCAACATTTTTACGTCCCCACCTTTATTGAGAGGATGACATTTTTTAGCCCCCAACCCACCACCCCCTGTCACTAATAAAGGGTCATTATTTATCAATAAGGGGGAGGGGGTTAATTAGTGAATTTGGGGATGGGTGCAAAACATTTGCAATACATTCACATTTTGTGTCTTTGTTTCCTTGAACAGATTATAACATCATGGGTGTTGACGAGTTCTGTGCTAATGAACAGCTGTCTCAGAGCTGGATGCAGATCTATGAAGAGCAAAACTTCCCCTTTGATGTCCGCTATCAACTGGATGATTGGCTTATGCGAATAGCATGGTAAGTGATTATAACCAGTTTGCGTCGTCTCTTATACAAGGGCTATTATTGACCTGCTGGCGAAGCCATCCAGGTCATACAATGGGACACGGACTGGCCGTAAGCTCAAAGAGGGAACGAGCGCGTCCTATCCTACAGCACTGATTCTGTGAACATTAGCTTAGTATGGAAACGCAGTGGACCGGGACGTAGCTTCCACAGGCTCCAACTGGCGTTTCTGGACAGAGTTAGTTAGTAGTAGCACGTGAATCCTTATAGGGACTGATTATAACACACCAGTTGACGCCTGTAGCGCCTGCTCCACTCCTTCCCACAAGCTGTCAGAGCCTCAACATGTTTTTCACACGTCATGGCTCGGCCACGGCAAGCACAATGTTCAGCGGTCTGGCTGTATTCGGAAATTTTAGGTTACTCTGCAGTAGACTCGTTCCCCGCTGGCAGGAGGGAGTGCATTCGTAAACTCATTTATACATCATACCTTCTGGACATAGCATCCATAGGCTCCAACCCTTTAGGGACAGCACACTGCCTCACCTACACAGTGATACACTCCTGCATCATGACTCCCTACATTAACCCTTTAGGGACAGCACACTGCTCCAACTACATAGTGATGCACTCCTGCATCATGACTCCTTACATTAACCCTTTAGGGACAGCATACTGCTCCAACTACACAGTGATACACTCCTGCATCATGCCTCCTTACATTAACTCTTTAGGGACAGCACACTGCCTCACCTACACAGTGATACACTCCTGCATCATGACTCCTTACATTAACCCTTTAGGGACAGCACACTGCCTCACCTACACAGTGATACACTCCTGCATCATGACTACTTACATTAACCCTTTAGGGACAGCACACTGCCTCACCTACACAGTGATACTCTCCTGCATCATGACTCCTTACATTAACCCTTTAGGGACAGCACACTGCCTCACCTACACAGTGATGCACTCCTGCATCATGACTCCTTACATTAACCCTTTAGGGACAGCACACTGCTCCAACTACACAGTGATACACTCCTGCATCATGACTCCTTACATTAACCCTTTAGGGACAGCACACTGCTCCAACTACACGGTGATACACTCCTGCATCATGACTCCTCACATTAACCCTTTAGGGACAGCACACTGCTCTAACTACACAGTGATGCACTCTTGCATCATGACTCCTCACATTAACCCTTTAGGGACAGCACACTGCTCCAACTACACAGTGATGCACTCCTGCATCATGACTCCCTACATTAACCATTAAGGGACAGCACACTGCTCCAACTACACAGTGATGCACTCCTGCATCATGACTCCCTACATTAACCCTTTAGGGACAGCACACTGCCTCACCTACACAGTGATACACTCCTGCATCATGACTCCTTACATTAACCCTTTAGGGACAGCACACTGCCTCACCTACACAGTGATGCACTCCTGCATCATGACTCCTTACATTAACCCTTTAGGGACAGCACACTGCCTCACCTACACAGTGATACACTCCTGCATCATGACTCTTTACATCAACCCTTTTGGGACAGCACACTGCCTCACCTACACAGTGATACACTCCTGCATCATGACTCCTTACATTAACCCTTTAGGGACAGCACACTGCCTCACCTACACAGTGATGCACTCCTGCATCATGACTCCTTACATTAGCCCTTTAAGGGCAGCACACTGCTCCAACTACACAGCGATGCACTCCTGCATCATGACTCCTTACATTAGCCCTTTAAGGGCAGCACACTGATCCATCTACACAGTGATACACTCCTGCATCATGACTCCTTACATTAGCCCTTTAAGGGCAGCACACTGATCCATCTACACAGTGATACACTCCTGCATCATGACTCCTTACATTAAAGTCAACTGACTTTTACTATCGCCCTTCAACCTTAGAATGAAGCAGGTCACCACAGCTATGCTGTGCAATTCCTTAACAATTGCATCCTCGTTAAAGAGTGGTTGTATCATGCTGAGATGGTTGGATTGTGCTACAGTGGTTGTACTCTACTGAGGTGGTTGGATCATCCTGAGGTGGTTGGGTCCTACTGAGGTGGTTGGGTGCAACTGAGGTGGTTGGATAATCCTGAGATGGTTGAATCCTACTGAGGTGGTTGGATAATACCGATATGGTTGCATCCTACTGAGGTGGTTGCATCCTTCTCAGGTGGTTGAATCCTACTCAGGTGGTTTGCCAGGTTGGATCGTGCTGAGTTGCTTGTAATTTGGGATGGGATGCAATAGGACGTGTACCCGCATGGCAAAACTAGCTACTCTCATATGTCAATTTGAGTTCACCGAAGGGGACATTGGGAATTATTTAGTACTAAATTTGTCAAAACTTCTGTTGTTTTTCAGGGATGATTTCAAACGCCGAGAAGACGTGAGTGAGTTCGCTGAACTATATGGTAAACTGATACAGGAATTGGAGAAAAAGATGACAGATAAGTCGCTTGACAGGCTCAAGATTCTGCAGCTACAGACGGCAAAGTCAAAACTTCGTGTAAGAGCAATAAACTGATTCTCTTGTAAATATGCCTTGATAAAATGATAACAGTTATTCAAATTATCAGTTGTTAAAAGTCAAATGCAACTACATGTCTTGGTACTTTTAGGAGTAAAGTATTTTATGATGGGTTGATATTAGGGGAAATTAATTTTTCTTAAGCATCCACCCCAGTAAAAGTTTAATACATGTATAGCTATAGGATAATTCATATTGGCATTTTCTGTAGTGAATTGTCGCACCCTCCGTGAAATAATTCCAAACACGTTCATATTTTAGGACCAGTTTGAGGCACGACCGTTTGATCTCGTGGACGTGATGCAAATTTGCTTCAAACGTGAACGCCTTCTCCTTGAGTCAATGAAAGCTGTTGTAAGTATACTGCCTTCTTTAGGGATTTCTTACACTTCAATGACGACGTAGACATAAACAAATGAAAGTTAACCTTGTTAACATTCATTTGTCTAATCGTGGAACTTGTAAATAATAGTTGATTACCTTTCTTTCTTGAAAAGACGGTACCGGTAGTTATGTTGCTTACCTAGATACAAGATAATAGCTGTACCCCATACTACCTCTGTCGTGATTCTCTCACTCCTTCCTGTCTATTACATTTGTACTTCATTGATGGATATACTCTATTATATAACAGGAAGATAGACAGGCCACTGAGGAGGATGCTGAATTGCTGAAGTACAGGCTGCAAGAAACGGAGATCAAGAAGTTAATGTCGGACCTCAAGCTGCACACACAGGTACAGTAGGGGTGGTAGACATGTGTAAGTTAGTGTCGGACCTCAAGCTGCACACACAGGTACAGTAAGGGTGTTAGACATGTGTAAGTTAATGTCGGACCTCAAGCTGCACACACAGGTACAGTAAGGGTGTTAGACATGTGTAAGTTAATGTCGGACCTCAAGCTGCACACACAGGTACAGTAGGGGTGTTAGACATGTGTAAGTTAATGTCGGACCTCAAGCTGCACACACAGGTACAGTAGGGGTGTTAGACATGTGTAAGTTCATGTCGGACCTCAAGCTGCACACACAGGTACAGTAGGGGTGGTAGACATGTGTAAGTTAATGTCGGACCTCAAGCTGCACACACAGGTACAGTAGGGGTGTTAGACATGTGTAAGTTAATGTCGGACCTCAAGCTGCACACACAGGTACAGTAGGGGTGGTAGACATGTGTAAGTTAATGTCGGACCTCAAGCTTCACACACAGGTACAGTAGGGGTGGTAGACATGTGTAAGTTAATGTCGGACCTCAAGCTACACACACAGGTAGACATGTGTAAGTTAATGTCGGACCTCAAGCTGCACACACATGTACAGTAAGGGTGTTAAACATGTGTAAGTTAATGTCGGACCTCTAGCTACACACACAGGTACAGTAGGCGTGGTAGACATGTGTAAGGCTGTAATTTCATGAAAGCCAATTGTTAAAAGGTACATACACTTACATGTATGTATCTCCTCACTTTAAATCTGCTCCATCGCCTCTAAACCATTTGTACTATACAATCTGAATTTCGCTTGAGTTGAAGGATCCTTAATATTAGAGAGGCATACTGTGGCTAAACGTCAATGAACCTTTAACCCTCTTTCAAGAAAGCATCCCTATTCCCCATGAAAATAATATCTAAGATAAAATGTTCGAAATTTTGTTTCATAAAACATAGGTATCATAGATATTGTTTTTCGTCCTTACAGAAGTTGGATGTTGAATTGGACGACTTCCACAACTATATGCAGACCACTGTGCCTTTGATAAAGGATTATCATGGTAGTGTACTTTACATTTTAACTGTATATGTTACACAATCTAAAAATATTTTACCAATTTTTCGTATTAAGACTGATTGAGGAAACTTACCTCTGTAACTCAATCGCTATATAACTCATACTCGATGCTTGATAGTAACCTCTATACTACACTAGAATAGCACAAAAATATTACGGGAAAAACATAATGTCACGGAGGTCTTAAAATGCTATGAATCTCATGCACCTATTTGAATGTGGTGAAAAATGGCATACTTATGAACTCTTTCAGATCGGTTGACAACCCTCCATAGGGGAGGGGATAACGGTGCAAACGCTAACCCACAGAAAGTCAACAATGAGATAAAGGCGTATTCAAATGAAATTAATAAACTGGCGACGATAATTTCACAGAAAAAGAAGGTAAGTATATAAGGCCACTCAAAAAAATAAAATGAGTTCTCATCACCGCGCGCATCCTAAAAATCACCTTTTGAGGAAAACTTTTTTTTTTTGCTAATTTTTCATGAAAAATATGATAAAAATGGACAAATATTGGGTTATTTGGTATCAAATCAAAGCTAATACTGCCAGTAATGCAGTAGGATAGAAATAACTTAAATTGTCCCTACTTTTAAAGATCCATTCGTTTTTTTTGAGTGGCCTAAGACAGGGTGGATAGAGAGGGGGAGCCGGTAGCAATAGAAGAAATTAAGAAAATCTGCTAATTCTGGGAAAGCAAGATGCATTAAATACCTGTATTAGAATTAGATAACTTTAGAATACTGCAGCATTTCATAGATTGGGTGGTGTGAAGACACTGTATCTGAAAATTTCCCATATATGGTAATGCATTTACTTCTGATAGTTGTAACCAGATCCTGTAGATCCTAAAGACGTCATAAGTTCTGGGCTGTTTAAATGATGAGTAGATAGTTGAAGGATTTCTCATCCTACCGTACATACATTTCCAGATATTGACTGAAAACCTGCGTAAGGGGGCTGAGGCGGTGTCTAAGGGACTACACCAGAGCTGGCTGCTGATCCAGTACTACAAACTGCAGCACAAGCAGAGCGTGTGTTACCTCAGCAAGACCCCCGAGGGGGCCGTAGACACACTCAACAAAGTGTAAGCTATTACTATGAGCATCCTTTAATCTGGCAAATGTGCCTGCTTAACACTTTAAGGGCCGCATAATGCTTTAATGCATTATTATATTTTATATTGCCATTGCGTACATGTACTAGTAACTCGCCAGTGCTGCATTCATGTGGCCAGGAGGGAAAATGAGGTTTATCCTGCCATCGATACTACTAGATCCATTTTTAAATGGAAAACTATGTGATTTCCTACACTTTATTAAACCATGTGTTATTTTCAATGCTGTAGGTGTGAGGAGACGAGTCGCCAGCTGAAGGCCTACCTCTTCTATAATGACAAACTGCTCAGTGACGTCAAACGGCTCGAGTACCCACAGGACAATGAGAAGGACATCCTGGAACAGCTGCAGAAAGAATTGGATGTACTCCTGGGGCAACATTTAGATAAGTGAGTAAACCGACCTTTGGAATCCTTTCTACTGCACATGCCTCTGAATATTCAAAACTCAGAAAAAAAAGCAACATTTAAAACGAAAACGAAAAACTGGTTCAAAACCAATATGAACGGTAGAAAAGAAGCACTTCTAACTGTCAGAAGAAGAAGAAGGAACAGAAACAGAAGGCGTTAACTCCAGTCGAACAAATTAACTTATTCAAACTCTCAAACCGAGCAACTCTGTAAGCCGAAACACAGTAATTTCATACAAGTATAAAGGGTTTAATCTTAATTTATCTTCATCCATTTGTACATGTCATCTGTTCAATTCCTGTTAACAAGTCTGCAAAAATGTTAGCAGCCAAAGGGCTCAACTCAACTCATGTTAATGTCAGCGTCCAAAGTATTGGAATCGAACGCGGCCACCAAACACCTCACTTGAAAAAATTATCGGTGTCATGTAATTTCAGCCCAAAAACCAGTCATCTTGCTTTGAGCGACAACAAAACAAGCACCAGTTTAAGGCTAAAGGAACATAGCACACCTAGACACATTTTCTCATAAAGGTAACCCTTCAATATCTCCATTTTTGAGATTTTTTACGCTACCGCCAACATCAAAGGCCAAGTTCAAAGACGCCGCCATGACGTCACAACAAACAGGCACGCGCAGTCACGGGCCACCAGATCCGTCCAAATTAGTGTACATAGATGAGTTTTTGAAACAAAACAAGAAACAATCTACCATTGTAATCAAGTCCAGTACTAACTCAAGCATCCCCTCCACTTCTGATAATGTTTCTGAAAACTCTGCCGCCCAACTTCAAAATCAGCATGTGCAGACCTCGGTGAGACCAAATGAAGGGAGCACAGAAGGGAGCATTCATTTTTCCGACACTCATTCAGAACCCCAGGTCCAACACTCCTTTGCCACCATCGCCAAACAAATTACGCAGATGCAAGAGTGTTTTGAAACTAAAAATGTCATTAGAGAGAAAGCAAACAATACCGCTCTACAAAGGCTTGAGTTGAGATTAGAAGCCAATTTCACCCAAATTACTAGAAATGAGATAACAAAAATCTCCGACGACATAAACACAATAAATATCACGGGCCAGTGTGAAAGGAAAAAATTACAGGAAAAAATCTCAGCGTTGGAGAGTGACCTATTTTCAGAAAAAATCAAAAATGCTACGACGCGGCAGGAAGTAGAAAATCTCACAACCTTTATGAATGACACACAAGCTAGAGAGACCCAATTCCCCCCTCTTCCACAACATGTAAAAAACAAGCCCTACTCTCAAGCAACCTCAGCTCCCCCCAGACAGCAAAAAAAGGCACCGGTGAGATCTGATGGGAACAAGCAAAAATCCGAGGACAGAGCCAAAAACATAATCATTCACGGAATAGAGGAAAAGGATGGAGAAGATCTCAATCTCATAGTGAGAAATATTTGTGCCGAGGTTGGGCTGCAATTACAACAGGAAGACATTACCAGAGTACAAAGGCTAAGGCACCCTCTAGACAGGTCTAACAGACAGGCACCAGTGACCCTGTCCTTAGCGTCCTTAGAGATAAAGGCAGTAATAATGCAAATGAGAAACAGTATTTGGAACATCAAGAATGAAAGATACTCCCTTGCAGACGATGAACCAAAACATATACGCCTTTTCAAGAATAAGCTGCGCAGGATAGTCAGACACTGTACGGAAAATGACACAGATGCAGAAATTATGGAGAAAGAAATACTTATAGATGGAAAGCGTTACTCCTTTGATAACTGCGCAACGATCCCTCCCCACTTCTTCCCACTAGGGCTCACTCAGGTTGATATGTCGAACGCGCCACCGCGGGACGAGACTCATGACGTCACAGCGCGTGCAAATGGCCGCGGTTTAAAACGAAAACAAGACGGTGAACCGGAGAGGATGCAATCCACTTTCTCTGGTCTTACATATAACGGCGAAACAGCAACCTTTAGCAACTTCTTCCACTGTGACATAAGGTATGTAATAGAGGGAGAATCTCAGACCTATTTCAGTCTGGAACAGGCCTACGCTCACATAAAATGTGTTGTAAACAACGAAAAGGAGCGGGCTGAATCAGTTCTTCGCCAGACCAAGTCAATGCGATGCAAACAAATCGCAAACGCGGTAATTGTAAATCAGTCATGGGAAGAAAATAAAGAAAACATCATGGAGAGTCTCCTTCTTGCAAAATTCACGCAGCACCCAGAACTAGGCCTAAAGCTAAAAAACTCTGCCCCGCACACACTGATTGAAAGCACTTTATGCAGCCGGTGGGGAGGAGCAGCCCCATTTGGCAGTTCCAAATACGATGATGGTACATATCAGGGCGAAAACTTACAGGGGAAAATTCTAATGAAGGTTAGAGATGAACTGCTGAACACCTCCACTGTTACCAATGTAGCCCCCACTGGTATAGGAGAAGAAAATGTGAAACAGAAAGTAGGAGAAAACGTTGAAGAGAAAGTAGGTCAAGCTAAAACTACATCTACAGCACTAGCACAGATAGACAGTGGCAAGGTCTCCCCCCTCCATACCACAGAACAGACCCATACTGCCCAACAAGATAAAATAACTGAAAATGCATGCCCTAACTCTCCTATCGTTTTCAACTTTCAGAAATCATCCTCCGCAGACGGTGCAAGTAACACACCGGACGTAAAAAACAACCAAGAATCCAGTCACTTCCAGCAAACACTTGACTCCAAGCTGAAAAGTATAAGGGAGGCCCCCACGCCCTTGCCTAGGACTGCTGGCAAAGACTGTACACCCTTTCACACACCGGCAATAAATCACTCCCAAGTTGGAGCATCAAATGTAGGACCTATCCCCCTGGACTTCCAAGAGTACATCAACGCGTATACACCAAAACCTACCACAAAAGAAAGGGGAACGCCACAAACTGCAGTGTAAAATGGCCTCAGCACATTCCAACAACGGTACCCCAATAGAGGTACCAGGTATGAGAAAACAGATATATGAAGAACAGTTTAATATAGCTGGGGATACTACACCGTACATCCTAATAATAGGCGACTCCAGGGTCAATCAACTAGGCCCATATCTTAAAAGAGCTTCACATAAACCCTTTGTCATAAACCATGCGGCGGGACTTAGAACTGAAGAGCTGAGCCCACTGATAAGATTTAAGCTAGAAAATTTTAAGATTGATTTTATTATCATTATGACTGGAATCTGTGATTTCATCCACACCAATGACAAAGGGGAAGCTGACCTTGTCCAAGACTCCAATATGCATTCACTCATGGTACAAGCCCAAGCCCAGGAGTACCAAAACACGATAAATGGAATCTCCTCACTTCAAATAACCACAGGAACAGTTGTGACTGGTTTCTTCGGAATGGAACTCAGCCACTACAATGCTGTAAATGCAAAGCCTCCTAAACCCAAGCCTGCAGCGGAACATATTAGACAATTCAGGCTGAATGACATGGTCTGGGAAGCAAACGCCAAAATTCACAAAATCAACAAAACTCGACTTGCTCCAAACTGCAGATTCGACCACCTAGTGCACAAAAATCTCACTAGAAACAAAACAAGACGCAGATCCCATGCCTATGACAGATTGGAGGACGGGTACCACCCAAAAGATGAGCTCTGCATAGCACAAGCTAGATACGTAGCTACTCTTCTAAATGACTTGTATGCAGTGTACTACACATTGCATCCTCCATCCCACAATAAGAAATAGAAAGTATCAGCCTAGATACAGAAATAAAACACCTCAACTAATGTACTCTATTTCTCTCCCTACAGCCTGAAAACAATAATTATTTCAAGATGACCTGTATTTTTGTTTCTTCCCATATTGGACTGTACTTTTGTGTCATACCCAGTAATATTACGTGATCTAAACAAGATGTCAGCTTACTCCCTGAGAAAGTTTTTTCCTCTACAATATTACATGTCAGTGTTCATCCAGATCATTGTCATGCAACTACATGTAAATATGTTATATTGTCTGACATACTGTGTTAGCTCGTTTTAGGCACACTTACTCCCTGAGAAAGTGCATACTAGACTCACACTGAATCTCAACACTGCAAAAATTGTCTCCAGCAAAAAGTAACACTTACTCCCTGAGAAAGTGACTGTTTACTACTGACGCTTATTCCCCTTATATAAGGGGCGTGTAGAAAACAACAAATCCCACCAACAGAATGAATAGACTATGTACCGATCACTGTCATACTTGTACATGTAAATATGTTATTGTTTCTTATATACTATGCCACTTAACTTGGGCACACTTACTCCCTGAGAAAGTGATACCAGAACCACAATGTATCTCAACACTGCAGAGGAGGGTTTGTAATACAGAGTAACACTTACTCCCTGAGAAAGTGACAAATAACTATGTGCCGAAAATACTTACTCCCTGAGAAAGTATATTAACTGGAACTGGAATGAAGGCCACTTACTCCCTGAGAAAGTGATACACAGCAACGAGCTACACTTACTTCCTGAGAAAGTGACTACCCATTGTTTACGCTTACTCCCTGAGAAAGTGTTTTCACAGAAATCAGCTGCACCTGTTTAAAAATACCCGCTGAGGAAATGTATCCACAGACACCTACTGCACTTACTCCCTGAGAAAGTGTATACGCAGAAGCCGGCTGCACTTACTCCCTGAGAAAGTGAATCGTGATGCTGACTACTTGTAGCAGGCGACACCTACTGCACTTACTCCCTGAGAAAGTGTATACCCGGAAACCCGCTGCACTTACTCCCTGAGAAAGTGACCGTGAAGCTGACTATTTGAAGCAGCTAAGAGCCTATGTAAGAGCCTTTTTTAGATAACCTTACTTGGTTGATAAGCATAAAATGTTCCTGTTTAAAATTAGAGCTAAATAAACATGTGTTTTTCCTGATATACCTCTAGGTTTTTTCATGGTACACATACTCTTAGTGTCGCTACAGCATAAAAATAAGATGACTGGTAACTATCCAACCTGAGGACATCACGGTCGCAACGATGCCCTTTGCATTTTTTCAAATGCTTCTATACCCACTGTATATAATACTTTCGATATATGCTGCTAGGTCCCACTTAAAGAGGATCTCCGACATGTATTTTTCATCCACTTCTCAACAATTTTGAGGAGGGATCCCTTGTAAAATTAACCTGTATATATTATGTTTTGTGTAATTCTCACCTCAAGAATCCTCCTAGAATCTGGCTAAAATTTTCAATATAAAAAAGCCTTCACGAGGGCTAGGCATAACACATCTGAACTGTAGAAGCTTATATAAAAAAAGACGACAAGTACAAATACTTTTTGAAGATTGGGAGATTGTAACACTGTCAGAAACCTGGTTTAACAAGAAGCACGACGATTCAATGAGCTACTGGCCGGGTTTTTACTGTTATAGGCTAGACAGACAGAACAAAAAAGGTGGTGGCCTGGCCTGCTACATAAAAAATACCCTAGCCCCCTTTTGTAGTTTGAACAAAACTTTCACTGTGTCAAATAAAAGCATTGAGTGTCTGGCAGTTAATGTGAACAAACCTGGGAGTAAAAGGATGCTTATCTGTACAGTGTATAGGCCCCCAAATGCAAGTGTAGAAGATTTTTGCTCTGAACTGCAAAAAATAGGAGAGGACTGCAGGGAGGAACTGTGGTTACCAGGGGATTACAACATAGATTTCAGGAAAACTACTTCTAAAAGCTTTAAAAGAATAAATACTCTCTGTAGAAATTTTGGGTGGACATATCACATAAAAAGCTACACCAGATTGAACGACAATGGTGGCTCCACAATAGATAACATCTTAACAAATTCCAATTTTGTACTCCAAGCTGGTACCCATTCCCACCTTCTAAGTGATCACCTGCCTGTGTACTGCATCCGCAAGAAAGCAAAAGAGCACCATATCAGAAAAAAGGTACAAGGTAGAAGCTACAAGAACTATAGTCCTGATAGATTGCAAGAGTTCATGATACTGCATGATTGGGAAGATTTCTTCCAAATTTCAGAACCCTGTGATATGTGGAGGTACATTATAACTGTGTTGGAAACATATCTTGATGAAGAATGTCCAATAAGGGAATTTAGTTTCAAGGATTTCGAAAAAGATTGGTTTAATAATGAGATCCTCGACCTAATATACCAAAGAAGGGATGCAGTGGACACTTTCAAAGAGACAGGGAATCCTGATGATTTTCAGCAGGCAAAGAGGTTGAGGGACAGAATAAATGTCATGTCCAATGACGCTAAAGCGCAAACAGTGTTAGATAGGCTAGAGGAGCACAAGAACAACCCAAACAAGTTCTGGAAGTGTATAAATGAGCTACTAAAAGCAAAGAGCTCGGTGCATAACATAAAACTAATAGATCAGGATACAGGATTAAATGTACCAGAGCAGGAAACTATATAAACAAGACTATATAAACAACTTCTTTACTGGCATAGGTGAGAAGCTATATAACTGTAAGGTAAATGACGGACTAGATCCCTCTGAGGTGCAGTACAACCCACCAGACCCTGCAACCTATTTAGAAAAATCAGCTCCTGTCAAAGTGATGCGTTCACAAGTTGTTAAGCTGATAAAAGATATCAATGTGAACAAGCCTTCAGGGATTGCAAATGTTAGTGGTAAGGTACTAAAAGATGCTTTAACGTGTATTCCAGACCAAATACTGTGTATGTTTGAAAAGTCCTTCATGAAGAGTGTCTTCCCGAGTGACTGGGGAAAAGCTGTTGTCACCCCCCTTCCCAAACCGGGAGATAAGTCCTTGGTTACCAATTTAAGGCCCATTAGCATCCTACCGGCTATTGGTAAAATGATAGAAAAGATTGCACATGAATATTTAGCAAATTTTCTAGAAGAAAACAACACACTAGTTGATTGTCAGTATGGCTACCGAAAGAACTTAAGCACAGGAGAGGCAGTGTTCGATCTTGTAAACAACCTCTTCAGGTATAGGGACCTAGGACAGGGAACTGTGGCCACCTTTATTGATATGAAGAAGGCCTTCGACTCCATACACCACGGTCTGCTTATGCAAAAACTAACTCAGCTGAACCTTCATAGAACCTTCTTAGACTGGCTGCATAGTTACCTAAGCGATAGAAAACAAAAAACTAAGACCTCCTATGGTGTATCGGAAGAGAAGGAAATATCGTTTGGAGTGCCACAGGGCTCTGTCCTAGGTCCACTGCTCTTTATATTGTTCCTAAACTCCCTACCGCAGGTGGTAAGATTCTGTCATGTCGCCATGTATGCAGACGACATAATTCTATACTCTACACACAGGAATCACAGACTAGCTATCAGAAACATGCAAGTTGATCTAAACAGTGTAAGACTATGGTGTGACACAAATTGCATGACGATAAACGAAAAGAAAACTCAGACTATGTGGTTTACATCAAGTAGGATGCGTAGACAACTCCCTGACCTGCAACTAATGATAGGCACAGTTCAGCTAAAAGAGGTAAAATCCTACACCTACTTAGGAGTCGAATTAGATAGTGATCTTGTGTTGGATAAGTATGTAAACAATACGGTGAGCAAAATGTCTGGCAAGGTTTTTAAGCTAGCAAACCTAAAACCCTCCTTGACGGAAATGGCTGCTATCTTTGTTTATAAACAAGCCATCCTACCACTAGCTGACTACTGCTGTTACCTGGCAGAGTCTGCCAGAAAATGTCCCTCTCACCGGCTCCAGGTGATACAGAACCAAGCTCTAAGAATATGTGTAAAAATGAGGCAGCGGGACATATCAATACTAAATCTTCATGCCAGAACTGAGGTACCCATGCTTGAAAACAGGCGCAAAGAATTGTTAGTAACTCTCATGTATAGAAAAAGCAAAAAAGTAAAACCTGTCATGAAAGCTCGCAGTACAAGATCTGATGGAAAGTTTATTTTTCCCACTAGACATGCTAACACTAGGATGTACATGAAAGCCCCATACATGAGAGGAGCTAAGTTATGGGATTCACTGCCCTGTGAAACACAAAAGTTGAAAACAAAAGAGGCTTTTAAAACAGCGGTCAAAAAGGTTTTCATGACCTGCATGAAAGGCAAAAGAAAAGTGTACTTTGAGCAACAACGCAGAATTGTCAGAGCGTAGGACTCGCTACAGTCTTTCTTGATGTGATATAAATAACTACTATGCCGAATGTTTGCCCCCCCCCCCCAGCCTTTCAAGGATAGCATGCAACTTATGATAAATGAGGAAGTTTTAACACAAAACCTTTACACTGTTTTTCTTTATTGACAAATGTAATCAACCAGTTTGAACTGTACATACCTTGAAATATCCTTTGTATCATCCTTATACTGTGATAAACACTGTACTATATCATGATAAAGTTGACTGCACTGTATAAATGTTGTACACACCTCACTGAGAAGCCAAGGCATACAAACTCTGTAAAACCAAAAGCTGATTTGCGAAATGATGTATGAAGAATTTGAACCGACGGATATTTGTAACTGAAAATCACTTTGTGAGTTATGAATAAACACTTTAAAAAAAAAAAAAAAATTAACCAAAGATTCATGCAATCAAATGTAAATAATACTCCACTTATCGAGATTTCGGTCATACTCACATGTGTACGCAGCGGTATCCCCTGAAGGTATATCAACATACCAAACAATCATACCATATGTATACAGTCATACAAGTATTTCTGACATCACACTACTACTTGTTCTTCGTGTTACATGTTAAAAAACACGTTGGAAAGATCACATGTTACCAAAGGATCATGCTGGAAGGACCACATGTACATATATTGACGCTGGATGTTCACATGTATTGGGAGAGCCGACAAACTTATTTAAAAGAATAACACTCCCCTAGAAAGGCAGTGAAACTTAAATATAAAAAAAAAAAAAAAAAAATATTATGCTAATGCTGCAGCCTACATTGGATGTATGTGTAATCCTACCAGATATTAAACCTGCATTTGCCATGTGCAATCATTTGCAATTCCCATGCACTGGTTCACTCGTCGCAAACTATTTTTATCCAGGATTTTCATCGTGACAAAACAGCCTCCGAATGTACAGAAGATTGTGGGGAAGAAGAGTCCATCCCTGTCCATGTGTGTGAGGTGAGTATATTTCCTTCTTAGATACGTTATAGTGACGGTGAATTTGCACATAGCCTACCAGTATATTCATAAAGATACAGACACAGGAAAATATGACACCTTTCATTGATCTACGGTTTTTGGAACTTTGGTACCTCATAGGCTTTAAGAAGAATATGTATATTTTGTTTCTGCAGGATACCTATCCGTTATAGCATGTATTTGTAGTAGTGACGACTTTCTCATCTTCATTATACATATTCATCAACCATTGTATATAATAGTTAAATTTTATGTAATAATTAAATCCCTGTTTCCTGTTGACAGTCTGTCCCTTGACAGCCAAATGAGTTGACCTGTTCCTAATGAAGTCAATACCATGTGATATCGATACATGTAACATTAATTAAGCATACATATACAGGTGAGCCAGAAAAATTAGTCAGAAAGACCATGTTGTAAAAAGTATTGTCTCTGCAGGTTGCTGGGAGGCCTGGGGCTCGGTATAGAACACTCCTTGCCCACTGTGTCCGTACGGGTGTATGCAGAGCAGCAGCTCAAGGATGCTCTTGAGGTGGACGGACCCACCATCGAAGGTCGGTGCCACAGGAGCTAATTCTTTACAGCAGAGGGAGTGGGGAAGGAAGGGGCGTTTTTGGTGTGTAAATTCCACTGCGTAAATTCCCCCTCCCCTCCCCCTGCCTGCGCGCGCCTTTTTAGGATACATGTATTAACCCCATCAAGAGGTCTAACCCCCCCCCCCCTCCCCCCGTGAAATCTACCACCCAACATTCAGTTTGGTGAACATGAAAATGAAAAACAGAGGAATGCCTGACATTTAGTTTTTATTGCTAGAGGTCTAGTTTGTCAATATACTTCTTCAGTGATTATAATATGATGAATGGTTGTTAAGGGGTTTCCATGCATTTCAAATGAAGGTCTATGTAAGACGGTGGAAAATGGGTCGGCCCGGATGGAGTTGAAGCGAGCGACAGGTATGATCCAGGCCAACCTGAACAACGTGCAGCTCCGGGGGGTAAACCGCCTGGAGAAGCAGCTTAAGGATGACCGGGTCACCGAACACAAGTACGGCATGGTCTTCTATACCAAAGTCAATGTCTGCAACAAACTCTACCCCCTCAAGGTACGGTACCACTTTTTTCTTCTTCTTTTTTTTTCGTAGTGATGAAAGGCTTGCTCTTTTTGCAACGAAATTTAATTAGCACATTTAAACACAGCTGTAAAAGGAATATAAGCTCATTGTTTCTAAAATGGTATAGACATCCATATCCAAGTCCATCAATGAAAAAGGGATGTAGGATATCAACAATTGTATCATACCTAACGGACGAATTCCTTAAACCATGTTCATTATAATAAAGTGTTATATGATAAATGTTGCAGGAGCTGTCGTTACCAATTGTCTTGACGAGTCAAACCTCACAAAATGGAGCAGCAAAGGGAACTCTAATCTGGGATGCTGCTTTTTCCAAACATGTAAGGAATTCTAGTGGGGAAACCTGGTCATATTCCTGATGTAGTTATAGGAGAGCTCAATATTAATGTTCTTGCATCTTGTATAATGATAAATACCGGCTTGGCTATGTATTGAAGCAGAGGATGGTATTCTTACTCGCCCGGCACTACTTTTCGTGCCGGGCAACCTGGGAGAAGACACCACCGGAAGTAGCTAGTTGCGCGCGCATACCAGGTTCGAGGTAGTCACACGCTGAGCGGAGAGGTAAGTTTATCAAATAACTGGAGTTATTTTATTATTTACCTCTATTAATTTGGTGGAATGTGTGTGATTTGTTTAAGGCAACACACGGTGAAAGTTTGGTTTCACTAAATGGAGTTTTTCGTATAATTTCAGACTGGGCGCTGAAAACACACTCCGTGAAGACGTAAACACCTGCTCGCCATGTCTGGCGCAGGAGAAAAGAGGACTGTCAATGAAGACAAAAACTCTAACGAACAAGCTTCAAAAGCTTCAACTGCAAGCAAGTCCAGTAAAACTAGGGCTAATAAGCGCTCGGTTGAGAATGCTGCTGCTGAAATAAGTGTTGTTGTTGAAAATAATGCTGAAAAAACTTCGTCGACAGCGGTGTCAGGACCTACTGTCAACAAGCGGCAAAAAGCACATGCTGTCAACACTGTCAATACAGTTAACGTTGACTTGGACGAAGAAGTTGAGTCTATGACAGACGAAGAGTTCCTTAGAAGGGAGCAACTGCTAGTGAAGATGAGAAGAATTAATAGGCTGAAAAAACTTGAAGCAGAAGAAAAGTCGTTAAAACTCGAGGCGGCTAGAATTCAGACTCAAGAGTATGAGACTGAGTATCTGACAGAGCGATATGTAAGCCAAGTGGAAAAAGAAAAAGGCCCTCCTTTGATGTCACCACACTATTCTGAATCAGTAGAAAGAGATAGGATAAATCAGTTAGATGAGGCTGCAGAAGTTGAAGGTCAGGTGTATGCAGAATCCTACTTATATGGTAATGATGATGATGAGTGGGAAGAAGAGTCACAAGGTGCACCTGAAGTGGAAACTACGGTGGTCAAAGCCAAAACCCCACAGGTGAAGAAAAAAGTGCTAAAGAAGAAGGATGATGATTCTGCTTCTACAGTTAGTGAAGAAGATAAGGGTGGTATGGAAGTTTGGAAACCAGGCCACTTTGCACGAAGAGCTATGTCAGCAGTTCATGATGCAGAAAAGGATCCTTTTACACCAGCGGTGGATGAAGGACTGGCTGAATATGTGCGTACCATGTATAAGAAGTCAAAGGACTTGACAGTGGCAAAGGAGTTAGCTGAACGTTATCCGTCACCTAGGAACCTGAAGGAAATTCTGGTACCAAAGATGAACCGAGCATACTATAAGAGTAATAAAGTACATCCTGAAGTCAAGAAAGCAGATGTGGAGCTACAGCTGACACAACAGCTTTTGTTAGGTTCTATCACGGCTATGCTACCGCTTTGTGAGCTCATCTTAGAGAAGGGAGAGAATGATCCAGAACTAGATGCTGTTGGTGCAGACGTAGAAGAAGGACTTAGGCTGGCCTTCTATGCTAATACCTCTATAGTTAGAAGAAGACGTAATGCACTAGGGAGAAACATGGATCAAGAGATGGCATATCCGGTAGCTCAGGCTGATGTCGGAGGTGAATATCTGCTCGGTGATGATATACAGGAGACTGTGGATGAGGTGAAGAAGTCAAGGAAGCTGATAAGAGACTTAGCACCAGAGAAAGAGAGATTCCCACAAGCACCAAGGGGCCGTGGTAGAGGCCGTGCTAGGGGCCGTGGTTCAAATCAGGCCCAACATCAGCAGCAACAATCCTGGAATGGGAATCAGGGTTTTCAGGCACCGCCTGCCCCTCGAGGTCGAGGTCAGAGGGGCGGGCACAGAGCCCGAGGGGGCCAATACAGAGGGCGATCAGACGGTCAGCATCAGAGTCCTCTGAACAATCTACATCAGCAAGATCGTCCCAACTTCAACAAGAAGAGGTAGACGAAGAGGAGGTTGGTAAGAACCATTCACTCCTTTCAAAGTGTAAACATATACCATCCAATTTTGTAGCTGGACAGATAAAAGATAGTATAGATTATTGGGAAACAATAACTGAAGATAATTGGGTACTAGAAAATATTGAAGGGTTGAGCATACCATTCATAGAAGTACCGGTACAGAAATCAGTACCAAATTTATATCGATTGTCTGTTGAACATGTTGGGTTGGCAAATGTTGAAATTGCGAAAATGGAGAGTAAGGGTGTGATTGAGTTGGTAGAACATGAGAACGAAGAATGGATCTCTAACATTTTCACGAGGCCAAAACCAGATGGTACGGTTAGTATTATATTAGACTTGACTGAACTGAACAAGTATGTTGAATATGAACACTTTAAAATGTCATCGTTGGGTACTGCTTTGGAATTGGTACGACAAGATTCCTTTTTAGCATCGATTGATTTAAAGGACGCGTATTATACGATATCCATACATGAGAAAGATAGGAAGTATCTAAAATTCTTCTGGAATGGGCAGTTGTACCAATTCAAAGCGTTACCTAATGGTCTTGCATGTGCACCAAGGTACTTCACAAAAATGCTACATCCCATTTTTGTGAAGGCAAGAATGATGGGAATACAGTGCTTCCCATATATTGATGATCTGTTTGTAATGGCTGATAATTTTCAGGATTGTAAACAAGCAGTGTCAGAGTTGTGTAAGATTTTGGACAGTGCAGGTCTGGTCATACATCCGGAGAAGTCAGCATTGACGCCTAGTAAAACACTAAAGTTTTTAGGATTTGTACTAGACTCAGAAAGGATGGAGGTCACGTTGCCAAAGGAAAAAGTGGGGAAAGTGAACACTGAAATTGATAAACTATTACAAGAAAGGTATCCTACAATTAGGAGAGTTTCTGAAGTTTTAGGAATTTTGGTAGCTTACACTCCAGGGGTAGACTATGGACTTGCACATGTGAAAAATCTAGAGTTGTGTAGGAACCGAGCCTTAGGTAGGTCAAAAGGAAATTTTGATGGACTAATGGAGTTGAATTCATTGGCGATTCAGGATTTGAATTGGTGGCTTGTTAATGTACAGCAGGCGGTAAGAATGATTAGATCAGATACTCCTGATCTAGCCATTACTACTGATGCTAGTGAGGAAGGCTGGGGTTCTAGTTGTGAAGGAGTGACCACAGGAGGAAGGTGGTCATTGGAAGAGACACGTCATATAAATGTGTTAGAATTGGAAGCCATTTTCTTAGGTTTGCAGACGTTCTGCAAACAAGGGGAATTGCATGTTCATGTGGAAACTGACAACACCACAGCGTTAGCCTATGTTAGAAAGATGGGAGGGGTTAGATCTCCCTCGTGTCATGAAGTGGCACAAAAAATCTGGGGATGGCCTGAGATGACTCAAGCATGGGTCACGGTTTCTTATCTACCAGGGGTGTTGAATGTTGAGGCAGACTGGGCTTCTAGGAATTTTAAGGACAACATTGAGTGGTCTTTAAATCCTGTGGTCTATGAAAAGATCTGTTTAAGGTATGGACTACCTTTAGTAGATCTATTTGCTTCACATACTAACACTAAATGTGACTTGTATGTGTCCTGGGGTCCAGATCCAGGTTCATTTCACTGTGATGCATTTGCAATGTCGTGGAAAAATGTTGACGCTTACGCTTTTCCACCTTTCAGTTTGTTGGCAAGGGTCCTCCGAAAGATCGAGATAGAGCGACCAGACAGGATAATTCTGGTGGTGCCAGATTGGCCAGGCAGCCCATGGTACGCCAGGATGCTGGAGAAAGCACAACGAATCATGAAGATAGGCAGGAAAAGGAGAAATATCCTTCCAAATATAGATTACGACGTAAGGTTCAACCGAGGAATAGGTCTACTTGCTTTGATGTTCTCGAACGTAGATTAGTGGAAGAATCAGGTTGTGATAGAAAAACTGCTAGGTTTCTAATGACAAGTTGGAAAGGCAATTCAAAGAAATGTTATGATACATATGCTAGAATGTGGAATACGTTTTGTATTATTAAGAGGATTGACAAAGAAAATCTGACTAGGTTTCAAGTTTGTTCGTTTATACGTCAGTTGTCGGAAGAAGGATACTCTTCAGGAGCGATAAATTGTGCAAGATGTGCGCTGTCCATTCTGTTACCAAGAAATGTTTTAGGAGAAACAATAGGGACTGACTATTGGGTAGGAAGATCAGTCAGAGCAGCTTGGTTGATGAATCCAGCTGGCCCAAAATATTCAAAATTTTGGAATGTTGGGAAAGTATTCAAGCTCCTAAAAAATTGGGGAAGTAATGGACAGCTCACACTTGAAAAATTGGGAAAGAAACTCCTAATTCTCATATTGTTGATTACAGGTCAAAGGGGTCAAGTAGCATTGGCTCTAGATATTGATAGACTAGAACAGTCTGATGATGGTTCAGTGTCATTTACACTGACTGAATTCATGAAAACCGCTCGTACAGGGGACAGGTTAGAAAAGATTGTACTGAAACCTTATCATAGAGTGAAGGTCTTGTGTGTTGTACGAACGTTGAAAGAATACCTGAAGAGAACAAAGAAGTTCAGGTACATTGATGAACAGTATGAGTTCAAAGAATTGTTTATGTCATTCAGGTTTCCGAATGAACCTGTGAGTAGAGATACAATCTCAAAATGGGTGTTATCAGTATTGAAGCAGAGTGGAATAAAGGGCCAGTATGGGGCTCATTCTACTCGTGGAGCTGGAGTGTCAGCAGGGAAAAGGTTGGGAGTGTCAACCAATGTCCTGTTGAAATACGGTTCGTGGAAAACAGAAAGAACAATGGCGAAACATTATGCAAAACAGATTGAAGAAGACCCAGAGGTGAATTTGGGTGAAGTACTGTTAGACAACTATGGAGATTAATTACCCAAAGATTGGGGTGAATCCTGAAATATGTGATATATAAATGTGATTCATAAAGGAAAATATGTCTGTGATAAGAACTCCCAAGATGTTGAGTTTGTATAGAACTCTGGTTATGACATATGGTTTTCCTGTTGAGAGTCTGTGATATGAACTGCAAAAATTGTGGATTTATATAAGACTGTGATGATTTATTTTTGTAATAAAACACCTCAGGTGACTTATTAAGTTGTATTGGTCTGTGACTGGGTTTGTTGATTAAGAACCTTAGAATATTCGCACAGATAGACAGCTTTAAAGTTCTCCCAGGTTGCCCGGCACGAAAAGTAGTGCCGGGCGAGTAAGAATATATAATTACCCGAGTAATTTATTATATAAATTACGACGGGGAATTCTTGTTCTTACGAAGCCTAAGGCACTATTGAGTGCTTAGGGGAGCATGGGCCCACCAAACCATCCCCCACTACCTCCAAAACTATGCATATAGAATTTTAAAAAATGGAGGATATATATAGGCTATGAGGAAAAGGATAGTCTCAATTATGAGGATAATGATATGTTTTATAATGGTTTATAAAAAATGTCTATTGAGGAATATTCTTTGATATACACGCTCAAGCAACTGGCTACTTCCGGTGGTGTCTTCTCCCATGCTCCCCTAAGCACTCAATAGTGCCTTAGGCTTCGTAAGAACAAGAATTCCCCGTCGTAATTTATATAATAAATTACTCGGGTAATTATATATTCAAACATGGATACTGGTTGTCATAGGTTAAGGGTGAATGACATAACGTAAGAAAGGGAACATACTACTGTAGAATCATCATATCTGAAATACTAATAGCAGTAATTGCATTAATTATTAATTACAGTAATTGAAAGATATGCTATACAGAACCATTAAAGCCAGAAAATAAAAAATGAAAAAAGGCACAAATTAAGGCGAAAACAAACTGGAAGTGTTTTCTACGCGCAAGCGGTAGTTGCTATATTGTCGATATTATTGACAGGTGCATTGAGCGTGAGAAATGCCCTTTGAGGCGTTGTCTACGCGGCCACGCGCGGACGTTTACGCACTCTGTATGTTTCCGCTTATAATCTGTATCTGCTCGTACCACAGGACCGGTTATACTATGACGATGAAGGCACAGTACCATGGCCCAAGATGGAGGAGGTGCTGCGCGCCATGTTCAAGGAGACCGGACGCACCCTGGACCAGGAACAGCTCAACTACATAGCACGCTACATATTCCGCACCCGTCAGTAACTCCCCTTTTTTACACCTCTTATTAAATACATGTAGTTCTTGTGGTGCTTAGACTACTATACATACTATAATCTTTACACATCATAGTCAATTATGCCCCAAACCTATGAGACAGGTAGGCACTTTGATCTTCACTATCTTTCATCTAGCCGTCTCCGAATACCTCTTTTCCACTGACCATTATTTATGAGTTGCTGAGAACTTTCACATTGTATTATGAGGTTGTTACTATCAATATGACTACCATTATACTCAAAGTCCATGCTTGTATCACTAGCTCCTCCACCAATCGGCGAGCAAGAGGACTTCTCTTCGTGTCAACTCTCTAAGGAACGCTTTCTAAGGGTGAGTTATTGCATTACCAATGCTACATAACTTAGGTACGTTCTGTGACCAAATGCGGTATGTTTGATTTCAATGTAGATATTTTACACTTCCATTCTTCGACTGTGTTTCAACCAT
The DNA here is from genome assembly GCA_947462335.1 of Harmothoe impar. Taxonomy (NCBI): domain Eukaryota; kingdom Metazoa; phylum Annelida; class Polychaeta; order Phyllodocida; family Polynoidae; genus Harmothoe; species Harmothoe impar. Next base: position 33,973,183 of record OX381708.1, read on the forward strand.
TCCTTCAGAGACAAATCTATCTCCAATATATTAACATAAGCAACATGTTAGTCAAACTGTACCTCTTTCAATTTTATATCAAGTAAATCTAATGATTTTCATGAATTGATATCGGTTGGAATGGCCCTAAATATATGTAAAGTAGCCTACAGTGCTGTGTATGTCCGTAGAATTGTGTAACAGTGTTGAAGCAAAGTACACCTCATCAATGAACGGCAATCTACTACATGTACCTAATTTTCCCTGTTATCAATGAGAATCTATCATCTTAAAGGACAAAGTACCTGGACGGGATTTTACGTTTTGGAGGTGGATCTATGCATGCAAGAACCTCATCGAGAATCATGTGGGCAAGGAGTGGACAGACGAGTGAGTGTCGTACTTATAATGCTGAAAACAATTTACAGATCACACATAACCTTAAGGTTGAATATTTGAACACATTATAATAATTCAAAATGGGTGGACAAACCACAAACCATACAGACCTGGTGAAAGGGGTTTCCAATTTTTATTTTCCTTGTAGATACACTGTAGTAGTGAGGAGCTATGAAGGATACGGTTTCGAGACACAATGCCTCACTTCAGATCCTAGCCCTAGCCTATACTAAGCAATATCCCAGCATAATATACTAAACAATATTACTTGACATGCAACAAAACGATTGATCCCTATATACACAATACCTAACTCTATTGTGCGCCGTGTGGTGCAGCATCATCTATGGCTTCATAGGGCGGCAGGAGGCGGAGAGGCTGCTGAACGGTATGCAGCCCGGTACCTTCCTACTCCGGTACCGGGAACGTAAACTGGAGGACAGTCAGCGCGCTCAGAAGTGTGCCTGCCTAGCACTGGCCGTAGTCGGTAGAGACCCACAAACTGGTAGGTACTGATAAGGAATAGGATCTGGACTGAAAATTAGAGTTATATTGCAGCGTAACAAGCGAACATGTGACAAATGAAGAATATGGTTGTAAAACCTCGCGTTATAAACCTACCTCTCATTATGATGATTTTGGTACTGTAGTATACATCGAAAAATGTGTATTAGCCGCACCTTGAATTTGGGCTGATCCTATGTATAAGCTGCCCCGGCGATCTGACTTTTCTTGGCTTCTAGGTGAAGTTTCACGGTAGGAGGGCCAGTAAGATTTTTGACACAGGGTCTGTCCTGAGTCTTAATAACTTGAGTTAATGCAGCTTTTCAGGACATAAGTCAGAAATTAGCTTAGTGCATTGTACCATGTCGACAAGGTAGGCCCTAAACGGTTTGGAATTCGGCCTCCTAGGTCAAGAATTTAATTTCAAAACAGGTCTCTAAAAAAGACAGAGGACATGTGCCTGAACGTCGACCCTGTACTGAGATAACTATGTACCGTAAAACCTCGCGTATAAGCCGCAGCCAGTACGCGAATCAGATCAGCAGTGCGGCTTATAGGATCGGCCAATGGTCGGGGTGCGAGGTATATGCGAGTTTTCACCACTATGGTGCAGTACTAAAATCAGCACATTCAGATGCGGCTTATAGGATCGGCCTTAACTCTGGGTGCGGCTTATACGCTCATACGCGAGGTTTTACGGTACATGTACCACATGCTGTGTTCCAGGTCTGACTAAGATCGACCACGTGAAGGACCACCTGACCCCTACCGACATCCACAAGTACTCACTGACCCGCATCCTGAACAGCCTGGTGGACGTGCAGACCAAGGAGCCGCTCCTACAGACGCTCTACCCAGACAGGGACTTCCAGAGCCTGGTCCAGAAGTACCTCCCTGACTCAGGTAAATCCAGCACGGCTAGTTTGTGCCTCCACATGGGTAAAAATCGACACGTGCGACACAGCAACATGGGCCCTTTAAAAATCGACACGGGCCTTTTAAAAATCGACGGACACAGGCATCCTTATAAGGCCCCAGTCTATGCTATACACATAAAATTTGACACAGCGACACAGCCCTTTTTGCTAAAAAACGACTCGGCAACATGGTCAAAACTGTGGGTACCCATGTAAAGGCACTAGTTTATACAGCAGACTTCAGAGTGATGTGTGTCGTTCCCCGGGGTCGTTACTTCTTATATGAAGAGAGGGAAACGCAGTCCCTACACATCTATACTGCACATGCAACTATCGGTACCAGGCCCCCAGTTCCGAGCAATTTCGATAAGCTGATTCAGCTCAATGATAATTATCCAGTTCTCATTTTTATCATTGTAATTGCATCTGACATATTCCCAAATTGTGTTTCAAGGTGAGGCCAGTGATGGTTACAACCCTACTCGTCTCCTTATTGGGGTCCACAGGAACGGACGTGCAGATATGGATGATTCGTGCAGGTATGTCTGTTAGCTATGTCTTCAGTTGTGCCTTCAGTTGTGACCATAATTTAGTAAATTAATAAAGCATAAAACCTAAAAAAGTATCTACGCCCGATTCTCCAACCCTGATGTGAGGTCAGCTGAAATACTATGTCTAGGATGATAGTTCAAAGCCCAATGCCTGCTCAAGTGAAAGTAACTAAGTTTGAATGCTATTTATTATATGTGCTGTCTATACCCGATATAATTTCATCTGCGGTTTATGGCTATCTTTTTTCCTGTTCCTGTCCTTAGTGAGAATCCTATGTCTCCAAATTCACTGCCGGGAGACCTGAGCATGCCTACTTCACCAGATTTTACTCTGGCGGACGACCTGCAGAACATCCACCCATTCGAACCCCAGGTGCCGCTAGACCAGTTCATGACTGACAGTGGCAGCATGCTCATGATGTAAGTGTTCTCTATATACTCGTACGTCAACATATAAAGGGAGGAGTCAATAATCAGTAATCAATGAAAGTATATTTAACATCGTTGAATGGTATCACACCTACATCGATAATATATATGCTACACTGTTTTTCTTCTATTATTCCATATGGATCATTGGATATGCATGTATGCTAATACTGTATTGCCTTGTTTTGAGAGGATTTCAAAACTACTTTCAGGCATTCTGTGGACTTCTGTTGTATGATATGTATTAATACAAATGAAACACAAATTTGACCTTACTCTAGGATACCAGAGGACTTCCCACGATAAGGATAGGTAAACACTAACTCTTTAAGACCCCACGCCTACCTGAGTGCTTACCTTAAACATGGACTTAAAGCTCTGGTTAATGCAGCTCAGTTTGGGTAATAGCTGCAGTTTTGATCATAAGATAAGCCAACAAACTCTCGTAGAATTATGGAAATATTGCCGATTTTTAAAAAGAGTTTCTATTGAAGAGATTTTTTGTAACTCATATTAGAGTGCACTTTCTGCACCGATATTAAACCTAAAACCTAAACCGAACTGGGCTGCTTGTCATAGCATGTGCAGATGTAATACAAAAATTGTTTGCATAAGTAACCCAGGCAACGTTCTCAAAGCTATCTTGTGTGCTTGAAATAATTGTCAAGTAGGAAGTCTACTGTTGTAGTGGAACCAATCTCCATATATATGCATAATAAGTGCATTTGTATAACTTCATAATAACTAAAAAACACATTTTGTCTTGGGAATATACTAGTGATTTGCCGAGTTATTTATCCAAGTTAAGAACTGTGCCTAGGTCCTGTAAATTATGGTAATCTCCGTGTGACATAAGTGTGATAATCTTGGATTGGCTTTGGGGGTGCCTACTGCACCGGTCTAGAGATGATAAGTTCAGAGATAGGGTAAGCGCTCCAGGAGGTACTGTCGTGCTCTAATTGTGTGGGGCCCATGGGTGAAGGTTCACAGCCGCAGCAGAAGCCTCTCATCCTCACCATCATCCATAACCCTTATTGTATATGTAATTATACTATACAGTTAATACGTCTTAATAATTAAGAACAATCAACATTGTACCCCTAGTTTTTATGGATAGCGCTCCATCGCTACTTGTGGTGTACGGTTTACAAACAATATTCTTTCAGATTTTATGGTGTGCTAACTTTTATTCTATTTTCTCTGTAGAGCACTGGTATGGGTTAGCACACCTAAGTGTTTATTGTAATGGCTACTTATTAATCTGAATATGGGATATATAGAGAATCATACCATATTTTCTTGGACGATGGATCGAAATGATCCATGTAACATCAATATCTGTAGTTTCCTCAGTCTAAATGCATTTTGGTTAATTACCACAAACCAGACTGTAGAATGTATGGCCGAATGTATCAAGAATATATTAAGATTACCCGGTAGTACCACTAGTACAAATTCAGGAAATACATATACAAACCTGTATGTGGTGTAAAATCATTACCGGTTAGGTGTTAAGGTTCAGGTTTTAATACATATGTACCTGATGTACATTGTACTAGTAAAGCAGTATTACATGTATAAGTAGGTTATGGGTATTTATGGTCGGTCAATTAGACATGCATTCAAGAAATTCAAGAAAGAAGCTCTGGCTAGTGTGAGGAAGTATCCCACTTAGTTCAACTAAAGATTCAAGAAATACGGCCCTTATAAGCGTCTCACTGACAAGTTGGGATTATCCGGAAGTGACCCCGTGACGTTACACGTGGCGCTACACGTCATGATTTTAACATCCATATTATGACTATCTTGAATACATACCTGGGTATTTAACTAGTGTATACGTAGTAGTTATAGGACGTGTACCAATATGTATGCGAAATACAGTGAAGGAGCATTATAGGCTCCTTCATTGAATACCCCTACAGATTGGTACTAGTTCTATAACTACTTTATGCCACTAGCTGTATACACTGTATACAAGAGGTGTAAAATTCTTTGTTCTCCATGCCCGCTGTGGTATAAGTGGCCTTACTAACTAGAAGGTTCAGTGTATTGTATCAATAAACATTACTCTAACACAACATATATGTATATACTGGGTAGGATTATTAATCCCCTGGACATACAAGCAAAACACTTACTAGTATGTTAAAGCAGCATTCCCACCAATAGCAGATAGTACTGTTGTAGTCAACTAGCAAGTGACATACGAGTGGTGAGGGTGCAGCTTTTACGTACAACAGTAATGTACAGAGGCAATGGTCTTAGAATGGCTAATGTTTTAACACTAACAGTCTGCGGTCATTTAATGGCGTTGCACTATTGTATAATAAAACCATTTTAACCAATGTTTTTTTTTATTTGGGAAGGGGAAATTACTCATTCTCATATATACATACATGTATTGAATATATCTATATATCTTGTGGATCTTGCTAATACCGTTACTTCCATATATTGAGGGAAGGACTTTAATACACAATCAGTGCTCTTCCTGAATTAACGCTCCTTTATCCAAGGAATTATTTTTATAAACCCTTGGTCTATATCCTTTCTTTTTTCCCGAGTCATTACAATTGTAATGATGATCTAGTCGGTACTATCCTACCCCATTACTATCTGAAACCCATTTCAATTTGTCTGTCATTAACGTCAAACTTGTATATTGAATACATATTGCGTTCATCTTATAAATAACTTGCTGGTTTTGCTAGCGAAGCACACAATTTCAAAAGAAGTGACTCAGGTATGCCCTCATTGTTTTTGTCTTTCTAACAGTGCAGACGAGATAGAGATAGCTATAGACCCGTGTATTCCAACCACTGTGTGCGACCTGGACGACTGCAGCTCCCAAGACGGCACACTGACATCATCTTTACATTAACCAAGTGTGGAGACCTCTTGCCACTAACCAGAGCTACACTGACATCATCTGAGAGCAGGACTTCACACGGAATTGCTGAAACTGTCCTCCTTTTAGCCCTATCTGGTATTGCTTATAACTTCACATTCATTGCCATGTACAATAATTTTACACAGCCATATAACCGATCATTGATATGAGAAAACATTCCTCTTTTTGTGATAATTCATGTCAGAACGTTGACATCCTTAAATGAATGATACCGTATGTTACACTGCGCTATATGCTTTAACATAGAAATGATATTTGTTTGAGGATGCATAGCGCATGGTCCTGATAAGTAAATATACATATTTTCAAACCCACAGTATTCACTTTAAACTAAACCTGAATGTAACGGAAATGTACTATATATTTACACGTATGAATGTAAATACAAATTAATGTGCCTGTGGCTTTAGCCTACCCGTTTGAAGTTAGAGAATTGCTTTTCACGTTACTAGTATCCAAGATAATGCACTGTTCTTCAGAGGCTATTCTGATTATAAGATAATGCTGTTGTAGTATGTAGCGTAGTATTAATATGATACATGTATCATTGTAGCGAAGTGTTGTTAAAGATGGTGTTAATGGTATCAAATACCAGTTTTACTTTCGTTTTTCTTTGTCAGAACACAATTAAAAGTTTATGCCTTGGATATGCATTTACAGATTGAACTAAATCTATTATATACTATTATATCCGAGACTGTAATACCTTGAGGGTGGACCAAAATAAGTCTGGGGGTCGACCGTGAAAATTCTTTTTCGTTTCAGTGAGCTCTAAACGAGACTCATTTACTACAAAGTATTACAGAGCAAGTCATGTTATGTTTTCATAACCCTGGTGCTTGAGAGACGGGGAAAGTTTTAATACCTATTCCACCGCAGGTGACCTGACTAATTTGGCATGCTTTATTGGGAACATATGACCTCATGTATCATTATGTATTCCATATATTATCTTGGCTGTATGTTGAAGTGTGCCATATATCTGTGACTTATTAGCCAAATAAAGAACATACCAAACTCGAAACTCATCAGTGATTTCGTTCCCCTGTCCCCAGTCAGAAACAGGGCAATCCCACTGCGCTTCCATGCAACATTGTTTCTAGCTATAGAACCTTATTATAGTACGGGGTATCCTGACGGATTATCAGTTACCGCTGGAATGAGCAATTCCAAAAGTGATTTGCTCTTTCATAGTGTCTGTCACATGACCTACTTTGACATCCTTGTGGATGCTTTGTTTACAGGAGAATGGTAGCTATAGAACCTGATGAATGTTTTCAAAAGATACGATCTTGTCAAATAGTTGGAATGTTCATCCATAGTTAGCTATGTGAAGTGAAAAAGACACATTTGTTTTAATGTCATTACCTTACCGTTATAATCATTCAATATGTAATTCGTAAGTAGAAACAGCAATTTTGACATCTTGGATCCGAACTTACTAGTATTTATTTTAATATGCCATGGCGTCTTGGGATGTACTGAGTTTATCTCACTTTGGTATTTCAGTCTCCCGATCTTTTTGGGAAAAATATGGAATTCCCTGACCTAGGACAAATATTTCCTATATAACCAACCCGCCTTAGGGAGTGGTCATTTTTTAACAACGGGGGGGGGGGGGGGATGGTGGATTAGGGGGGGAGGGCAAAAAGATTTGGACCCCTTGAAGGGGGGGACCAAAAAAATGTGGACCCCATTTTAGCGAAAAAGCTAAAGAGGGGGGGGGGGGGGGGAAAGGGAGAGGTCGAAAATAAATTTTGGGGGACCTAAAAACTTCCGACCCGCTCGCGCAAAAATCCACCACGAAGTAAATGAAGTGCAATGATTCAACAAGATCAAGTTTTTTTTCAGTAGCTTATTTTATTGCTAGTATGTTTACATTATGATATATATATATATTTATATATTGATACTTGACATGATTTACAAATGTATTCTTTTAAATTAGCGAAATAGTCTGGCGCCTTCATGAAGGAAAAAAGTCTTCCTTCTGCACAAGTTCAATACGTACAATGACACACTCACCGACCATGGCCGGTCACACTTGCAAAGACAGAAAGGGAAAAAATATTAGGAAATGTAAATGAACAGAAATTGGACTTGACCACTGGGCTACCAGCAGCCCGCTTCAACCAACACATAGGAAATACCTAAGGAAAGGGATCTTGTACCTGATTGGGTCAAGTTCCCATAGAGGGAAGTCATGGTGGTGCACTACAACAGTCTATACAGAAACATGCATCGGGGTAGGTAAAGGCTGGGCATATTCATGGACAAAGAAGGACAGAAAAGGAAACCTGTTCTATGAAAAAGAAGTAGTTTGCATAAAGATATGTCACTAGGAGTCACACTGATGTCAAGAATGATCTGATACAGAGGGTATTTCTACAACAAATAAATACTGCCTAGTCATGAAAAATTGTACAGAATAATGTAAAGTACATTAGAAAGAGGCCAATTTGTGAGGGTGATCTTTAGTGTGTCTTTCCTCCCCACATGCTGGGTTGTGAGGCGCTGCTGACTGCGCGATACAAAAGAAAAGACAGCGAGGCCTATTTGATGCTATCCCTCTTCATCATGGGTAAAGGACCCACCGTTTCAGAAGTCATTTTTTGGCTCGATGACCATGGATCAAGTAATTAAAATCTAGACTATTTCTGTACAAGGTCAGCAAGATTGATCGTAGACTCCACCAGCAATATACATATACGCATGTTAAAAGGGACCCCTCACTGGCTGGGGTGAGGCTCGCAGGAAGGAGACTTACATCTAGTGTGTCCATATTGGACTCGGCTCCTCCTCGCTGTCACTCGCTACTATACACATGGGTACATAAGGATAAGGATAATAAAGGGGTACTTTGGGTCATTTGATCAGCATCTCTGTAATCAATTTGGTTCTTGTATTAACAATGTCCCTATATAAAACAACAGACACTCATCGTCAATATCTTGCCCTACTCATACATATGGGTGTAAGGGAACTTATATAATTTTAAATACAGATGCTGTTACAAATCAGAAAGGTATGCCTTTACAACATTTAGAATAGACCCACTTTGTGAACAATGTAGGTGGCTTTAGCTGCCGACATGGCTCACAATCAAATACCCTTTTAGGAGTAAAATTTTCATTTTGTTCTGGGACCTAGGGCTTCATAGGAAGTCGGTTATCTAACATTTCATTTTCACTTTATTTTGGTTACACTTTCAAATAGTTTTACAAATCGCATCGTCTCAAAACATATAGATCACAGTGTCAGTCTGAAAATCGCTACCAGGGAAATATTTCCCTTGTTGCAATTCTTATCCTCAAGGCAGGCATTTTCCCAAATGTTCCATAACCTTTTACCTTTCTATTTAATACACATTCTGGAGCCCATCATTCAGGAATGTCTTTCATGACAAATTTAAGTTTCAAGCGTCTAAAAAGGTGCGAGGTCTTGGAAAGCTCTTACAGGAACTAAACGCAACCAGACTCCACAAGCCTGATACAGACCAAACAACAGAGGTCATAGTTTGCTTGACACCGGGTAACAGACCGAGTCACCAGTCATTCTATGATATTGGACTGGGCACTGTAGGCATACCTATTTCGCTGTTCGGAAAAAGATGATATAGGTCACAACAAACGAGTTTGTTTCATAGTTGTGTGAACAGGTCCTGTGTGATCTAATTCGACTATTTCTGCAAAAACTAGAATTAGAATTATTACACAAGTGTAGTTTGTGAAGTGATCCCTGGCGTACTGCAGTAGCAGAGTATGTACACGCTACGTATAAACAAGCCGACCCATGAGTTAACTTCCCAAGATTTAACCTAGTTTTAAATGTATTACTCACAAATGCCAATCACAAGGACTTCAACTAACTACATGCATATCTGTCTGAACCATACCTGAAGTCCTAAGACACAATACCACGAGAAGCTATCTCAATGAAGTTAACATCCCATAGGCGTGCTTTGGGATAATGCTTGTGCATTGCATCAGTCTTAGTAAATGAAGCCAGTGTCATTTAGAAAGCGAATATGCTAGAGAACTGGCAGTTTACTTATAATGACCAATGTTTTATTTCTTGCCAATGCTGCTTCGCTACTCAAGTTGGTCAAGTGAGGCTGATGGCCCTGACAGAGCGAGTCGTGCATGGCAGCTGATCGTTATAATTTTTTTATTTTATCAAAGCTGAATCTACACGAGACAACAAATGTACACGAGGGGACAACACAAGCAAACACTCACAGGGTAGAACCACCACACCACAGGGGGTGGCGGGGCGCACTCCACTGCTATGTACTATACAGTTCTGACGCAGCAAGGACCAAGCCCCATGTCCCCACAGCATCTTCTATCCCCATAATTTGGAAAGGAAACCAAGCTTTGCATAAAGAAACCTTTTCTTTGGTGAGTATCCTGTGTATCCAGGTGTATCAACTCCTTTGTTAGTAAAAATGTACATCCTCCACCTCGTCATGTGTATAGTAGTATTAAACTTGATAATCAAACACAGAATTAAATTAGAAATCACACATTTGGCTTCTATGGTTAATGGAGAGTCCCTACTAAGAATACTAATCACCACATTAAGTTCTCTACTTCAAGCCTTCAACACGATTCTCCTCCTCTCAAATTACCATTTTTGAAAGTGCATAATACCCCCCCGCCCTCACAAATCACTTTCTCGTGGGTATCAATATACGCAAATATATAAATGTATTCACCCATTATCAATACACATTGTTAATATTATGTGTTACTGTCACTGGGTTTAATAGGAGTACACATACTAATTCTGTTGGGGAGCCTGAATATCTACAGCATGGTCAGTAGGTATAAATGCCTGTCCCAGGACTCACGCAGTCATGAGACACAGACGTCTAGTATATATATATGATCATGTATACATATCTTCATTTATACATGTATGGGCCAGGAGTCGAGCGTGAAACAAACAAAAAACAGATGCAAAGTGTACATAAGCCAATACAAAAAAGAAAACATCACCCAAAAAGGCGTTTGTCTCTAGAAAGCTAAAAACATTTAGTCTTCCCTTGTTGGTTGATAAGGCAGCCCATCCGGCTGCGTTCATCCCCCTACGTCCCGCCCCACCCATTAAACAGAGACAGTCGGGCTGTTGACTGCGCTAACCAAGCAGAGACGACGAGTCCTGATAAATAACATGACATGCCACACTCTAGCACCAACTGATGAAAGAAATATTTAAAAGAAAACAAAAAGAAATTACAAAAATACAGCGAAGGTGGCCCCCGTCATCTCTGCTAGGGCATAGCATTCAACAGGCTTTTCCCGGAGGCACAAATTTGTGCGGGGCAGAGAAATCCAAACGCAAACTACAGTCCCTGCGTGGGGGTGCACCTCACGTGCCGACTCGTCGTTGAACCAACCCTTCCCTTCTTTCCACAAAATGTGCTACTCTTAGTCTCACTCTACCCTACAGTGATTCCTGCTTACACCTTTCTCTGGCCCACCCTGATTACCCCAACCCCACCCCATGGAAGATGGCCCCCTGTCCTCTTTACCCCCTGGGGGCACAGGGACCGTGGTCCTTTCTCCAGGTCTCAGACTTAGTGCGATTTATAATCTAAGCCTAGTACGTTGGAGTCTCTCTTCAGGGTTTTCTCATATTTATTAGAAATTCCCCTTAATATTAAGAGAATAATGAATACGCTAGCCCTTGTTACGCCAACTTGGTGTAATACTTACAGGTTATGATTTTTTAAAAGTTGGTTTTAGTAGTACCCTATTTTGCCTTAGGTCAATTTATGTCGTGCATGTGCACAAAATTGCCAACTGTTATCTACACCCCTGATAACCGTGGAATAGTCCAAAGTAAAAACAGGAAGTGCAATCATCACAAGTGCATTGGGTGATTGTTTCTTTCTGGATTCACCAGAATTCCTCGAATTACCATGAATACACAGTGGTCAATGGATATTGTTAATCTCGGTCGCTGGGATCTGATTTCTTGATAGGGACTACATTACAATGCGTGCACTACGATGCACTCTTCTATCTTATGATACCTAGTGTGACGGTACATGATTACCAGGGCGGCGTTACTTAATTAACGCAGCTGGTGTCACCGTCCACTACTGACATCATTCATACATGTGACGTCATGCTTCACCTGTGATGACATGGTGCATGGTGCAATGTCTCATATCAGACACCCCACTTTTTACTACTTTTCTTGCACTTCTAATTTGACAAGCATCATCATGTGACAACATCACGTCCATAGTTGACACTGACGAAGACTGGTCGCACTGTTGCCATGACAAGTTGGGAGTTCTACCCGGTAGATATTATGATATGGGACTTAGATGCTGGGTTGAAATTCACAAAGAAACCAATGTACAAAGTGACAGCTTTACAAGAAGGCAGCTACACTGCTGAACGCTGAAGTCAAACTTGGGAACAACTCTACTCTGTCATGTTAATCAACCAGTGATTGACGCTGAGTAAGTAATCATTCATGATTGGGTAACAATTTTCACAGATCTCATGATTTCATAATTATGGGTATTACAAGGTGTGCCTTGACAAATAACAAGACTAAATAAAGTCTGATACCAACACAAGAAAGCAAAGACACAAACGTGCAGTCAAAAGACCGAGAAAACAAATCGGGGTTCGAACAGCCATAGTGACATTTATAGAGAATCACTGTTGTCACTGTTTGCCATGGCAACTGGAAGCGCCTCAGTCCTCCTCGCTGTCCCAGACGACGTCAGAATCGTTATTCTCCTCCTCCTCGTCGGAATCGTTGGCTTCAAGAGCCTTTCGGCGCATTTCGAAGGCAGCCTCCATAATGGACTGGACATCCAGCCCACTGGGTGGATGCTTACGTTGTTCCTCTTTAACACGACGCTCCTCCACCTTCCGCAATTGGATACCTGGACAATGACAATGGAAACATTAAGTATATTTCACATCTTTTAAAGTTTTGAAATATCATGTTCATATGTAATATATATGGTTCATTCAACGTCGTTCCTTTTAATTATTTATAAAAAAACTGGTCTGTGACTATAACTTTCTTTATAGACATAATATGATGAGAACATTGGGAGAAAATTCCATATGAAAGTTATACACACTAAAAGTAGAGAGAGTGTTTAATATACATAGTAAAAGAGAATGTCTATGCACCTGTACGAATAGCTTTCAGCAAGTCACTCCGCTCATCTTCCTTTCCTTCAGACTTGTTTGTGTCGCCTGAAGACACTGTAGCCGAAGAAGCATTGGAGTTGATGGAAATTGAGTCTCCAGTGGGAGCCAAGTTGGCTGCTGCTAGTGCGATAGCACTGGGTATACCCCCGTTTGGCATGAGCCCGTTGGGCTTGTTGTTGTTCATTATGGGCAGCGGTGGTGGAGGTGGTGGCGGTGGTGGGGGAGGTGGTGCGTGGTGCGGATCATGACTGCCTCCACCGCCATCATGCAGCTCCGGTGGTGGTGGAGTGGGTGGTGGCGGGGGCATGGAAGCCATGGATCCTGGGGTGTCCGGTGTTTGGGACAGGGGTGGTGGAGGAGGCGGCGGGGGCAGATCTATACTGTCCGGCGTGCTACTCTTTGTGTGGCTGCTATGCGTGCTATGCTGTGGGCTGGGAGAATGTACATCCCGCTGGCGGCCTGGCGAGTCGTGACGCTGTGTCAGATGGTTGATCTGCATGGCGCGCTGGTGATTCGGTGTCGTGTTGGGCGAGAAAGGTGGGGTACCCCTTGGAACCCCTTGTACCGCGACGCTGCCTGGGCCATCGGCTGGCGGTGGGGGTGGCGGTGGCGGAAGGCTCTCACGGCTGGCACTGCCCGACCGACTGCCCATGGGCGACCCATCCTTTGCCGCTACGCCCCCTGGAGGTGGTGGGGGCGCCATTGTCGGTCTCGGGCTGCTGACAGCAGAGGGCGCCCTGCTACCGGAGGGACGCCTGTTGGGCGTCTGCTGCGGGGAGCCGATCACCTCAGGGTGCTGTTGGGGCTCTCCGTAACCCGGGCGGGGGTAGTCGATGTTGTGGTTGTGGTTGTAGTGGTCCTGCAGCAGCTGCTGGTCGTACTGCTGCTGGGGGGCCATCTGCGGGTGGCCATCTGAATCATCAGTATAGGCACCAGGCCTCACCGGCCCGTTAGTGTATTGGTACCCCTGCTGCTGCTGCTGCTGCTGGGGCGGACCGTAGCCGGGCGGGTACTGGCCCGGCGGGTAACCCTGCTGTGCCAAGAAGTTGGCGTTCTGCAGCTCGAGGCTGTTGGGGCGCGATGGGGAGCGGCCATCCTCCATCATCTGCTGCTGCTGTCCCTCGGGGATAAACTCCTTCCCCATAGCCATCTTCTGGTACTCATCCTTGCGCGACTTGATTTCTCGTACCTTCTGTGGTTGACGCTGGTCTCGCTGACCCTTGGGTCGCTGTAGTGAAAACATGAAGATGGAAACTACAGATGTGATTCAAGATTACTTGATATAACCATTAAGGCATGTCTCTATTCAGTTTTCTTTTGCGAAATTTACATCTGTATTTGGCAAACTAAAAATTGAACACTCAGTAAAAAAATCATATAACTTTACAAAATAGAAAGAAAGGTGGTTGACAAGAATACACAAAATATATTTCTTTTTACAAATGAGTTAATAGAAATTAAATATACATGGAATTAACAAGTAAAGAACTGGATAAAAAATTGCAGAGGTATTTGCAAAATGGCAATAGGGTTTGTGGTTTAGGATAGTGGAGTGAGTTAGTATTGAAAGTGAGGAACTTAGATGGAGATGCGGGACTGCAAAGGTCTACGCTATAGGCAGAGGTCCATGCGCCTTTCTTAATTCGAGTGGGCATTTGCCTTAAAAGCCGAATACATCTATTAAGTTTCTGGACCCAATTTACATGAAATTACAAACCGCAAGACTTATATATATCAAAATCCTAGGTAGCAGGGACGGGACAGGGTGGGGGATAAATGATGTTAACCAAAATATAATAAAATAAAATAAATAACCGAATCGGTATTTAGATCAGTCCAGCACAAAGTCTAACTGATTGGAAGGGTTTTATCATTGGCCTCAACCAATGCGTGCAGACAAAGAATGCATGTAGTTAGTCCCATGCAGGTGCTTAATATATAGATTATTGTATCCCACAAGTATTACTATCTTAAAGTTAAATCAATTAGATGGTGATCGACAGGCAAATTCGGTGTGTTATCCTTATTCTTAATCAGAGCTGTTGAGTAGTTAATAATCCACACGGCATACTGTATGTTAGGTACCTTAATTAAGGCTTAAGTATCTTAACGATACCTTTACCTGTTACGCCGGCAATTGTCACTTGATGCTAAGGTTACATAGTGGACATGGACAGAAATAATGCATTTTCTGTGCGGATTAATTGGCGAACCAGTGCTAATGTCCCAAGTATGAACCCCTTGTGATAATTCAGGAACTATTGGCGTCAATAGCACTGGTTACAACCTATATACTATACTGGTCAACTTAGGAGAGAGCTCTATATTGTTTTGTCTTTACAGAGTATATATACATTTCATTATACAGATTTACATGGGTGTTTTGATTCTTAACAAACTTTCTTCGAGAATCCCTTTTCCAAGAATTTCGCTTATTGTGTTTTAAATTTAGAGAACTGATTTACAATTGTAATTTCAAACAGAGAATTCAGATATTATACTAATTTATAGATTACATTTTATGACCGATGCTCTCATTCTAACCTGACCTGGTGCTTTGCACAACTCACGTTACAACAACCCTGTACACAGTGTAGCACGCTCAATTAATATGTTTAATATTCAAAACAATGCTTAATATTTGAAACATACAACGGAATTAGCTAGATATACATTCCGTACAGCACATTGTTTCAATATATTTATTCCATGTTATACCATGTAAATTGTGCCAAAATCTATTAGTTCCAACAGGTATATATTATGCAATGTTCTTTGGGGTTGGTGTAACTTGAGAGTCTCTCACTTAGTCACACGGCCTACAAACTTGGCGAGTTTAAAAATGGTTATTGTCGAGAATTGAAAAAGAAACTGATATTATTATTTTCAATAGGAATTAAAAAGGATAAAATGTTACCGTATAAATCATTTTTTTACATTACTATCAGGTATATTATTTTTATATATCCACTATTTACAGCCTATATTTTTTCTTGAATTTGATTAAAATATAATCTGATTAAAATAGAAAATATTTATATTAAAACTTGATTTAGATATACTCTATCGCTAATGCTTGAGTGTGTTTTTTTCCGTTTTAACCGCCATAGTTGTTCATGGGCCTTGCGAGTGAATGAGAGAGTGTGCCTTAGTAGTAGTAAAGCCGTTACCATTTGTACGACGCTCTCTGCGTTAGGAGTACTATTGGTGGTAGTGGTAGTGGTAGTAGTAGTGGTAGTAGTAGCATTGCCACCATGACCAGCATTGTTGGAAGAGGCGAGCTGAGAGGAGGTGGGGGCGGAAGAATTGACCTTCCGGCTGACCTTGTTTCTCCGTCGCTGTTTGAGGTCTTTCTTCTGCTGCTCGGTGTCCTTCTGCATCTCGTGGCACCACAGCTCGAAGAAGTAGGTGGGGTCTGTGTAGAACTTCATGCTGTCTTTGCCATCCTCCCTGTGGGTGGAGAAATAACCAACAGAGTTACATACCTGCACTGGTCATCTAGAGTGGGTGTGTATGTTCTGTAAACTGCTTAGAAGCAGACTTCTGATAGTTTCTCTAATCAGTTGGGACTATTTTATGTTGTATATGCTATAAGTCAGGGTTGCCACCGACAAGGTACTTTTAAATTCTTTTCCCTGACGTTATATCAAATTTCCCTGACAATCGCGGCATAAACCCTGTGTTTTTAAATGCCCTCCCACTATGAATACGCACAGTTTTTAAAGACCACATCCGGAGGTTTTTAATTGACAATTTCGCTATTGTAATCAGGTACCTAGGTATGTGAACTGACTTCCTATCTAAAGGTAACTCCTGTAGAGATATATTTATTCATTTATTACTTGGTTTAGTTGGGGGCCAATCCATGAGACCTCACATCCTAAATATCAGTGATTGTGCTGTCCCCAGTGAGAAGCACATGAACTACAGCCCAAATACCCAATGTGATCTCATATTGGGTGACAACCAACCCAATGGGGAGGCCACCCCATATATTTTCTATAGAAACTACATGCATGTGCAAATATCACTTCAAACATGGTATTCTTATTACAAGAGGTAAATCAACAAACTAGCACTAATTTGATGAGAAACCCCTCCTAATCCCTATCTATAAAGGGCCCCAGAAAGTACCCTTTCCCTTGGAATCATGGTCACACATGCTAGCCAAAACTGAGGGAGTGGCCCCCCTGTGCCCCTGCAGTGGTCAGTCTGCCTGAAGCACTTACCTCCCACTAGCCGTCCCTCCCTCCCCCCCCCCCAATAACTGAGCACTGGCCCTGATCACTCACCATACTTCAATACAGAGTGTAACAACGGGCAATCCATAAGGTAGTTAACAGTTGTTAGTTTCCCTGCAAACAGGTGGGGGGGGGGGGGGGGGAGGGGTATGTGGGTACAACTACACCCCCCACCCACACACACACTCTCTCTCTCACACATGTACTTAGCAACAGCCTCTTACAGCAGACCATGTACACCAGTGCCCCCTTGTGCAAAGTGAGGAAAGCACACATTGACCAATTCAGTATTTGGAGGGATTTACTATTTCTGCTAAAAACACCACTTCATTCACATATTTATGTCACATGTACTAAAGGATTATTCAAAACAGTATGTCTGCAGTGGTATATTCTGGTTATCTCATATTATTCAAAACCTCCGGATGTGGTCTTCAAAGTCATCTTCTACTTAGGAAGTGGTCATTATTCAACAACAGGGGTTTTGTGTATCGCTTGAATGCAAAATTTTGAACCCCTCTTTTTTGAGGATTCAGATAATTTTCTCCCTTACAATCGTAGTAAAATACAGGGGTTTTCAAAGAAATTGGGTGATATTTTTGGGTATTTCAAAGATTTTCCTTGACAAAATATCATGACATTTTCAGAAAATATCATTTTCCCTGACATTTTGCCCAAAAATCTTAAATTCCCTGACGTTTTCCCTGACAGTGGCAACCCTGTAAGTGGTGCCATGAATTTAAACCATACCTCAGAAGAGAAATAAACCACTATGATCATCCTATTAATAATTATCAAAGAAGAGGTTTAATATTATTTCATGTATTCTCAACTGCATATATGCAGTATGCTACTACCGGAACATGTAGTTACATGTCACTAGTGTCTGGCACCAACATATTTTATGAATATACCGTTCTTTTACTATACTTGTTTAACAGTACTGTATGAGACTTTGCTGTAGTATTGACCCCTGTACACAATGTTACCTGTATGGGTTAAGTTTGTCCAGTGGGGGTGGCGCGTCACACTTGAGGTAGGTCTGCGTGATGGCAAAGGGTCGCGACTTCATGTTGACGACTTGGGCGTCTTTCATGACCGAGCTCCTGAACGGTTTACGTGTGTTGATGTCTTGTAAGGACACTGCAAATACAAAATTCAATCTGTTAAAACATATTCTTTACAAAACAAATCAATGCAATCGGTTTAGGAGATACCAGTAGTTTATATGTCACACTGTTGTACCTCTACTCATCCTGCATACAAGTCATCAATGTGCTTGAATACAAATTTGAACTCAACTCAATCCTTTAGAAGATTTCGACAAAATAATCCGCAACCCCACATTTCAGATCCAATATCGAGAACACATCTATTCACCAGTAAACAAATGGACTAAACCAAGAACTAATGGTCTGACACTACAGAGGGCGCCACTAAGTGGACCAGTTCTACCATTCCACAGCAGAGATCAACCAATCAAAAGGCCTCTCTGCAGGCTTCAATAATATCTATCATGGGCAATAATCTCCTAGCAGAGTCATGGTCCAGACTTTAATCTAACGGCACAAATTATAATACGTTATCCACCAGAGGCTAACAATGGCCGTATTAGTACAGAGGTAATTGGCCTCACATGTGGCGCCAACTCTGGCTGCAGAATGAAGCTCTACACTGGACACCTGTGTGTTTCCTCCAGTACTATCCGCACCCACTTTAATACCACAGGGAGCCTGTTATTCCCATACTGACGTGATTGACACAAGACCATAGCATTAAAGGTATTGATAAATGAACTTCATAGAACTGTAGACTAACACTCCCACATTACACGCACCCCATTTCCCTATACAGAAACAACTCTGGACATGAAGAGTTGTGCTGTCCTTCTTGGGGAGCAGCTCTATTGAGGTCATGTCTCAGGGGGTCAAAGGTCATGCGGGTGACACAAGGGGTCAGCTAGTGCAGAGAGATGGGGAAGCTAGCCGTGACCTGTAGGCCTGGCCTGCTTAATTAGTCATGACTTTACAGCTATGCGGGATGGCACAGTGACATGACCCCGGTCAGCCATAATACCTGTTATAACTACAGCACCGCGTTGTCTTACATGGCTAACTGTTACTATTGTATTTTATAATCACATTTTTACTATTTGTACACACACACACACAAATTATATTCCATATTCATTTGCTCAAATAGGTCGATTAAGTTATATCCTGTAACTACACCTAATATAGGATTTTCAATCTCCGTGGTACTGGGCAACGTGCCTATTTATTTGACTTGTGTTTCCAAACCTTTTTATATTGCTAGCATCTCTGTGAACAGTATTGATATAATTGCTGGCCGGGTATCTGGATGAGTTGAATCTCAGAAAAGTAATAGCACACGGTGACCTGATTTTAAATTTCAAAACCAAGGGAGCAGCAGAAGGAACATCTGAGAGACTGATCGGTTTAAATACCCTGCGAATGTTAATGCTAGGTGCGTCCAAGTGCGAGTAACTCGTGCCCGATCACAAGCATGAAGGCAGTATTGGTAGGCTGGGTGTGGGGGCTGACAGGAGTTGGGGGGAGGGGGGGGGGGCTCAGCGATCTGCTCAGAGCAGCTGTGAGCAGGTTGAGTCAATAATCATCTCAGGTTGTGCTTAATCACACGACTCCCATTGTATGGATTTTTACTGCTGTGCCGTCTGCTGATAGCCCGCCTGGGGTTGTCATCATATGGGGTACGTGGTATCAATACGTTAAAAAAGAGACGATCCATTCCACTGGTCTGTTATGAGAAAGCTTGGAAGACCACCTCTTTTAAACCACAGATGATGCTGGCACCACCGCTAGGGCTTAATGTCAGAAGGCATACATATTACAGTTAAATACAATATATGACAACTATCTAGTTACTGCAAAGCGTGCGATCACTGTTGAGCAAAAGTAAATTCTTATGACGATCAATCAGATGCACAGAGAATCAACTGTATGACACCATTATAGGCTGACAGATGGACAAGCTACCAATAATATTGAAGCCAGGCCTTGTGACTCAAGCCACATGGAAGTCAACGTGCCAGCCGGGAGGACAGAGGACGTAGCATTACTGTGACGGTGATTTGCCACCAGTATACAGTATACAGTAGTACTACCAGTAGTGGTAGCAGGAGCTGTGTGGACCCCCCCCCCCCCCCCCCCACTTAGTGCTGATTGATCCGTCTCACCCACACCGTGTGTTGGGTACAGAGACCCAGCATTAACATGCCGACCCAGCACGGGGAGGGGAGGGGAGGGGAGGGGAGGGGAGGGGAGGGGAGGGGAGGGGAGGGGAGGGGAGGGGAGGGGAGGGGAGGGGAGGGGAGGGGAGGGGAGGGGAGGGGAGGGGAGGGGAGGGGAGGGGAGGGGAGGGGAGGGGAGGGGAGGGGAGGGGAGGGGAGGGGAGGGGAGGGGAGGGGAGGGGAGGGGAGGGGAGGGGAGGGGAGGGGAGGGAAACATTGGAGGGAGGGAATATGTGGGGGTGAATTGGAGTGACAGGGAGGGTGGAAATATTGCTCGGGGAGGGGGGGGGGGCGTGGGAGCTGTCGCAGGGGACAGGGATCAAACGTCTCCAACCCACCCACCCTCCCAGGACACCCTGTGCCCTAGCGTCTTCTACATTACAGGCTATAACACCATGTGCTGAATCTGGGGTGAGGTGGATATAGGCCACTCAAAGAGAGCTGCACAAATCACAAGGAAAGAGGTCACCGAGACAGGGTCAGGTCAGTAGGTGAGGTAGGACATAGAGGTCACTGGGGTCAAGGCCGCCTACCTAGACCGTACAAGGTCACTGGGGCAACACATAGATGTCAAGGAAATGAAGGACGTGATACCATACAACTAAAACAGGGTAAACGGCCTAGCTGTACGGGTGTCGTTTGAATGAAGTTCCCACGGCTTATAAGTTAGAGTGTACTGAAGATTATGACAAAGTGGGAACATTTGTCAAGTCAGCCACAAAAAACCGTTCAGGTTAATCGGTACATATATCACACAATACATTGGTATGCGGCACCACCCTACTTTAATACTAGATACCTTCGTATTGTGACACGATGTGTCAGGCATATGGACCATAATGCTGCAGCACCCCCCCCCCCCCCCCGAGCCCTGTACCGACATATACCGGAGTCGAAGCTAGACAGTACTGGGGGTGGGGGCATAATGAACGGGTCTCCACGAGATAGCGTGGAGGGGTCTGCGGGCATGTTAGGCCCTGATACCAGGGGATATGTGATCACCACAAAGGGCACTCAGTGTTATGACTAGCATGGTTTCTTCTTCATTTTTTGTTTATGTCGTCAGCTATGCAGTGCCACAGGACATACCAGTATACACTATGTAGGTGGTACACGAGGCCGGCCCCATCTACTGTGAGAACTGTCAGGCCAGCATGGGAATGTGAACAAAATCGGAACAAAATCACAACAACTAACTCTTGTTCACCTGTCGACATTTGTGACATCAGTCACCAGCCATAATGGTATCTTATAGGTGCCATACAAACCAGTGCACCACTGTTAAATGATAGAATTGATCGTTTTAAGCTCATAAAAATAAAAAGAAAAGAACAGGAGGGAAAAAGACCCCTCCAGATATATCTGCCTTAATCTGAGCCATTTCAAAAATTGATTGCTCTGTGTACCCCGTGCTAATGTGTGCCTTGTAAGCGGCCATTGATAGCCGTGTCCACATGGTGGGTGATTAGCAGAGTTTAGTGACGGGTAGCATGTTAAATGCTGCATGTTGTACCGCCCACTGCGCGGCAGTGTCATGCTTTGTAACTGGTGCAGCTCTA